>CM045455.1:8417263-8757801 GCA_024666655.1 Dascyllus trimaculatus | reverse complement strand
GCCCTCAGGAAGCTTTTTTCTTTTCTCCCTTTACAGATGTGGCCTTGTGGGTAACCTGGGTGTGATGTGGATCCACTGGCCTTTGTTGTTGTGGGAAGTGAGCAACTGTCTCTCTGTTGCATGTGTGTGAGAAGTAATGTTAACAGCATGTACTGGTAGTTGCAGCCACTGTGAGGTCATGTAGATAAGACTGAGTTTCACTCTAACATGATTTCCAAATGTTATGTACTGCGTTCGCTGCCAAAGAAAAGGAAATAGAGGCTCGTGCCACATCGTGATGGACAGTTAGCCAGAAAAACAGACCAGTCAATCAATCAGAAGTCTCCCTATAGGTTAGGAGCTGGAAAAGTAATTGCTGATTTCTGGAATATCAGCCATTTTTGGGTGTTTGTGAACATGATGCAGAAGTTACTCATCTCTTGAATAACAGGGGGCTGGGGAGGGGTAGGTAAGAGGAGGTTCTTCTGTAAAAGAATACCTCAGAAAAACTAAAGAAATGAACATGAACTCTGTCATTCTTCATTCTCATTCAGCTTCAGAAATAGAATTTGAGCCCTTGTGAAATGTAAACTCACACAACATTCACTGTTTTCATTCACTCAGCAACCACAATTAATGTGGTCTTTAGCAATGTACTCGAGTCCTTTAACATCCTAAGAGGAGCTGCTCAGTTGAATCAGTAGAATCAGGAAAAATCACAGGTATAGAAATATCAAGTGTCAACAAAATGAACATCAAACCTACAGGAACTAAACTTTTGAAGAACTTGTTCATTCTCACTTTGTTTTTGCAGCCACACTGATTTGAACTGGACATGTCTGTCTCCTCACGTTTTATTGCATACTATGAGCTAATGGTCATCTGACTGTGGAAATCCCAAACCTTCCCAAATATGGATCATCACCAAGACGTATTCAGTATTTCCTCAGCCCAAAGCGCTGCAGTCAGACAGCTGGATAAAAACACTGATGTCTTTGGCAGAGGTTAATCAATGACTCAGTGTTTCAAAGGGGTTCTTGACAAGTTCTTGCTCAGACCCCACATATTTTTTAACAGAAAGCTTGCATCATAAGCATGGGGTGCAGAGTTTGAGTAATTTACGAGGCATGAAGGGGCTTACAAAAGAGACGACTGAGTCATGGGAACTTTAGAGTCCCATAATTTGACACAAATGGGGACGAGGATGTATGGATTTTCACCCTACTCTGGAGAATCTCGTGATTCCCCCAACTTAATTGGTGTCCATCCATTCAACCATTCAGCCATCCATCCATTATCATCAGCTTATCCGGGGCCGGGTCGCGGGTGCAGCAGTCTAAACAGAGAGGCTCAGACTTCCCTCTCCCTTGACACCTCCTCCAGCTCTTCCGGTGGGACCCTGAGGCGTTCCCAGGCCAGCCAAGAGACATAGTCCTTCCAGCGTGTCCTAGGTCTACCCCGAGGCCTCCTCCCAGTGGGACCAGCCCAGAACACCTCCCCAGGGAGGCGTTCCAAAGGCATCCAGAACAGATGTCCAAGCCACCTCAACTGACCCCTCTCGATGTGGAGAAGTAGCGGCTCTACTCTGAGCTCCTCCCTGGTGACCGAGCTCCTCACCCGATCTCTAAGGGTGCACCCAGTCACCCTGCGTAGGAAACTAATTTCAGTCGCTTGTATCCGGGATCTCGTTCTTTCGGTCATGACCATAGGTGAGAGTCGGAACGTAGACTGACCAGTAAATACAGAGCCTCGCCTTTTGGCTTAGCTCCTTCTTCACCATGACAGACTGGTACAGCGACCGCATGACTGCAGACGCTGCACCGATCCGCCCGTCAATCTCACGCTCCATCCTCCCCTCACTCGTGAACAAGACTCCGAGATACTTAAACTCCTTTCACTAGGGGCAGGGTCTCTCCACCGACCCGGAGAGGGCAAGCCACCCTTTTCCGTTTTTTTTTTGTTTTTTTTTCACTTAATGGAAGTGAAAAGCTAAATTAGTGAAGTGCTCTTCTTAATTGAGATGTTTTGTATTGAATCAAAATTTTGCAAAAGTGTCAGTGCAGACAACAGTTTGGTAATTTAACCAAACCAAGCAGAGGGAGTAAAGGAAATGTCAAGCCTCATCCTCATCTATATATATCTCCACTTCATCCTTCTATCCACATTAAGGTAGCATTTATTGTCTACCTCACAAAACTAGAAGACTTTCTAAGGTAAGAAAGATTGTAAAGATCTCTCAGCGCCATTCACCACATAGCAATGGACAATGTACATCTACATAGCAACAACACTAAAAGCTCAGGTTAGTTTTTCACCTTATCTGTAGTGTTTATGTCCATGGAGCTAATTTGAGCTGTATCTATCTCTGATTCGACAAAGGGTTTCAGTGTTAGCAACTCAAAAAGCAAAGTTCTTTTGGATTATCTGGTCACATTTATGACCCGTAACCAAATTACTGTGCTATAGTTGTGCAGTTGTGAGAACACAGAAGGATACAGTCATTTCTTACTGGAGGCTGAAAAAACATTTTGCCGTTTCCTCGAGCACCTAATTGATCACAATGACCTCTTGTGGTCACACAAATAATGACTGTCCTCTCTGAGTTTGGTGAAGATGGAAGGAGCATGTATTTGATGGTTAGATGTACGGAGTGTGTAACATGCCTAAACTCAGTCAGGTTGGAAAGCAGCACTCCGATGCATAAATACGATGACTTGTTTTCCCATGATTAGTCTGAAAATAGAAGAGATGGTGAGCGTGACGGCCATGATGGAGATTTATCCCGCTGGCACCAAATGGAACCAACCAGTATGACTGTACTCCTTACCAGATGGTGGAGGTACTGCACCATTTACCTGCTGGCCACCAGCCACGATTTTAAAGAAAAGGGAGGAGGAAGACAAGATATCGGTGGAAATGGACATAGACTGGATTTTCTATGCGTAACATTAGGTTTAATATGTTTCTATTGGTTACATGCTGTACTAGAACCAAACAAGAAAGACATTGTTAGACTTCTAATGGTTGTAAATACCATGATCATGCTGATGAATACACATTAACTTCAATATACTAACCAGTGTTTCGCCACGTTATTACTCAAAGGTCCTCATTAGATTTTTATTCAAGGGTATAGGTCCGTAAAGATTGGCAAAGGTAAAATAACACTAAGTAAGCTGTAATGGCTCTGTAATGCTTTACATTCACTGTTTAGAAGTAGACATAGAAGGTTCACTGTAGACCTTCTTCACCTTCATCATACATGTGACTGAAATTGATATCACTAACAGTAAAATCTAATGACGATCAGGACAGATGATAATAGGGTCATACAGAGATACAGAGGGTCATGCACTCATATAACAGAAAAGTGAATGTAAGGTTTCTTAAGACTGGAGACCATGCTGGGTGCAGCCGTGCATATCTCCTTTTAGAGATCAAACCAATGTTTCAGACTCTGAACCCAAAGCTGGACTACAGTACAGACTACAGAGAGTCTGGATTTACGCTGCTGCTTGTGATTTGCTGGCTGCATTCTAGAGAAAATCCTACTTTAATGTGGCTTTATGTGAAAGAGTAAGTGCATCAGAATGAAAACTGGTTATTCTTTCTTTCCAGTCAGTTGATGTTACCAAATGAGGAAGTGACACGCCAAAAAGTGATCTGAAACTGGTTGGTTAAACTGGGAGTGGACCATTTTTTGGCATATCATCGTCATTCTGGTTAACCATCAGTTATGGTCCAAGCCTTGTCATTCCTTTGAAGTCACTTGTGTGTCCATTTGGTTAATGTAAATCCATTATTTACTCTGTTTAAGCTCCGTTTTTGGTCTCCACCTACTCCTGAGGGAGATATCTGGCTCTTTAGTGGCTAAATGCTCCACTGTGTTCACCACATCATCTCTGAATGTGTCTGCCTGCTGTTTAATGCTAAGCAGATAGTTTACAGTGGGTTTTTAGAGCTTTTAAGTTGAAAACAGCTGCCTACTGTGACTGAAAACAATTTAATGAGAGCGGTGAGAATCAACTAAATTGGCAAAGCTGCAGTCTGGACAGCTGAATCATAAGAGAGTGGAGCTCCAGATTCAGATTCATTACAATAAGTGACCTTCTTGTCACATAATTTTCACATTGTCATTTCATATGTTATTGTTATTATAACATATCGATTAAAGTTGTTGCCTATAGTCTTTGATTGCAGCAAGAAAGGGAGACTTCTATCCATCCCAGTGTCCAACTTCCACTGTATTTAAAACCTGCAGGTCGAGGTGGCACTTCAATTTGTCCTGTACTCAAGCAGGTATACAGCTTAAAGCCCTGAAACACAATTATATGATGTTCTTAAGAGGCCTGTGTAATGGCTCCCTGTGCATGTTCCTATCCATCTATAAAGCTGTAACTGCAGGGACAGCAGCACACTTATGGCCGAGTAGCTGTTCAGCATCGCCATGGCAACAGCATCACCTCTTTCCTCGCCTGGTGAGGCTCTTTATATACTGTATATATTCTGACTTAGTTAATTTCCCTTTCGATGACTGCTTTATCGACACCACACTGGTGTTCCCTCAAAACAGCTGACATGTTACTTTTACACTAACTTTTTAACGTTTAGTATAAAGAGACATTTTTATTCAGTACTGCAAATGGGTGATAAAGATAGTCCACAATCAGGCAAATGCATTTTGTGTGTCATGCTGAACCAAAAAAAAAATGGTTAAAATCCTGTATTACATATTTGTTTATTTGTTAGCATGTTTTTGGTGCATTGTTACACTTTTTTGGACGTTACTACTGCCAGCTCTCCCTGTGCAAAACAGCATGAAACCATCAGCAGAGATATGTATCACCTTACGTGTGGTTCATGATACAGATAAAATGGAAACTCACTCAGAGAAAAATTGCTCCATAGTGCTAGTAATGGTCAGAAACTAGACAGAGTACCTTTAATGGTGATATAAGTGTATGGCTGATGACATGTGCATTTACTGTTCTATGTTACATCAGTATTATTACTGTAAGTGTACATTTGATTGGCTGAAAGGTGAACCCTGAAACCATTAAAGACACGTTATCACCAAAATTACGCCATTTATCAGCACCAGAAAGAAAGAAAAAAAAATATATAGAAAAAATAGAAAGAATTGTCAGATTTTCAACTTTCAGATGGTCCTTGAACTATTCAGGAGATATGTGCCATTCTGTTGGGGAAAAATAAGCAAAAACAAGCCTAAACTTGTCACTTTATTGTAAATGTGCAATTTAAAAACTCACTAAAAATACGCCGTTTGCACCAGATCATGTGAAAAAAACAAAAACATTCTTTCTCAGAGCAACTAAGAAGCCATTATTGATTCAACAAAAAATACAGGGACTTTACAGGCGAACTACAGACTGTGTTTATGTAGAGTAGTGAGGAGACATGTATGGGAATTAAAACACTGGGAAGTTGTCAGCAAGATGTTGTTGGGAGATACATTCCTCATGGTGAAACATCTTTAACACTTAATGTGCAGGGTGTTGTGAAAAACACCTCATTTGTAGAGGTTGTAAAATTGTAAAAAGTAAAAAATCTAGGGAATTTAGAGGCTTTGATGGGCACTTGGAAAAATGCTGTACATGTTGATTCCAGGTTTTGTCCATTTTTGTAAAATAAATAATCAGAGAAATTCAGCTTTCATTTTGTTCGTTCCTCTTTTGATGATGAATGGTATTACAACCGTGTCATACTGCACAAAAGTCCTTTTTAAGCTCTCTAGACTTCCAGCCATGGTCTGTTCTGTTTCCACAGAGGTGCGGGACTTAGATTGCAGCAACAAAGGAGCCCACAGGGAGTAAAAAATGTGACAGGAACAAAAAAACATCCAGAAGGGGACTAAACTGAAGCGTGTGATTCAGGAAAATACCGTTGTGAAATAAAAATATATACCAGGAAATTTAATTAAACTCCAGCAAAAGTATTCTGAAATTAAGAATAATTAGTTTTATCTTTAAATATTCATGAATGTATTCATACTTGTTAAGCTGGTTAGTATGTTTTCATGTTTATTTTTGTGATTATTCTTACATAGTTTTCTTTTATTGTTGTCAGAATGTATTCTAAATTTTATTTTCAGTCTGACCCAGTGTTAATGTGTGCAGAGGGCTAATGTATAATGACGTTGTTTACTGTCATGTCGCACTGAAAAAGCTGTATTTTAGGCTCAAATAATAATAATAATAAATATAATAATTTCTTTTTATTTGCATAGCCCATTTAAAAACAAAGTTATATGGTGCTTTATAATAAACTAATGTGAAATTAAAGAAATAATGGAAAAAATCTAATGAAGAAGATCCTATGTGTGCAATTTCCCAAGATAAAATAGTTAAGTCAGAAAGGTTTTATTTTAAACTTACATATGGCACATTTGAGACAACAGCTGTTGCGTAATAATACCCTCCAGTAAAGAGGATTCTGATTGGCTTGAAGAAAAGTAACCTAACAAGAGTAAATAATGAGGTCAAGCCCCTTTAATGTTATTTATGGTGTGATTTTACCTCAGTATTTTATATATTGTGAATTAAAATTCTATAAAAATGTTATATAATAGTAGTTTACCTGACTGTAACGGATATAAAGGTTGAGAAAATATAGTGTTAATAATTATGGGAAATAACCAAACTAAAGTAATATTATAGCTAAGACCCGACGTTATTAAATAAATAGTATTAAAAAATAAAAATAAAACACCTAACAGAAAAATGTGTGCGTTAAATCAGGTGTTTCATTCATTAAAAATGAGTAATAGCGTGTATATTATCTCAGTGTAACAGAGGCTGGTTTACACCCCTCCCTCCCTCTTACATCATCACCATAACACGGAAGCAGTAGCAGCAGCGGGGGGCAGGAGAGGCGCGGAGAGACGGAGAGGTGAAGACAGGTAAAAAACACCGATAAACAGGGACGTTAGAGGGGCACAAACCGGCGCAGAGAGGCACAGACAGACGGGTAGACGGACACACACGGCGAGCATCATGGCGCTGATCCCCTCTCAGGTCCTCCGGGTCGCCATCCTGCTGTCTTACTTCTCCATCCTCTGCCACTACAAAGCCCTGGACATGCCGGCACACCAGACCTACGGAGGCAGCTGGAAGTTCCTGACCTTCATCGACCTGGTGAGATTCCACCTCTCGTTTCATTTCCAGCCCGAGCAGCCCCGTGAAGTTAACGCAGAGGTCGCGGCGATGCGGAGTCGGTGCTTCGTGTTGTGATCAGGTTGAACTGGTTATTCAGCGTTTCTGCCTCCAGCCCGCTCTGTTCGGAGGATTCACTCGTCCTCGGGGGGACGGAAGGTGCTAATATTTGCTCTGAATTATTCTAAACTGTGTCTTGAGTCTCCTCGAAGCCCCCAGCGTGGTTTTGAGGAGGGCTGAGTGTGCAGTGTCTGAACCGGAACAGGTGTTGTGCTTCAGAATGACTCCTGTCGTAAATGTGTCCTCTGAGGCGGGAGCGCGCCACGCGTTCACCAACGATCGTAAAAGCCTCTCAGTTGGGGACTCTTAAAAGAAGATGAGGAGCTAGGAAAGATGGAGGGTTGCTTGTTTTTACTTGTGGTTTGCTCTAGGCATTAAACTGTTCAACACCAGGGCTGCAGAATGATAATTTGTCATGATTTGGTGTTTTTTTTTTCATTATTTCTTGTGTCCTTTGATGCTGCCTCAGAGATAGGATCAAACTTGAAATTAATTGTAGTCCAGATGATGGAGACATTAAGGGGTTGGTTGGACTTCAGGCATAACATTATGGCCACCTGTGTAATATTGTGTTGGTCACCCTTATGTGTTCAAAAATGCTCTGAACCATTGGGCATGGACTAGAGGACCTCTCAGGGTGTCCTATGGGGTCTGGAACCAGGACATTGGCACTGGATCCTTTGGGTACTCTGGCTTGTGCAGTGGGGCCTTTGTCAATCCAACTTGTTCCACTGCATCCTGTTGATGCTTGATCAGGATGCCGTGTAGGAAGTTTGGAGGTCAAATCAGCATGTTGGGCCATTGTCATGTTCCTCAACATGTTCCTGATTGGGTGATGTTTTTGCCATGTTATTCACTTCACCTGTCTGTGGACATAATGTTGTGGCTGATTGGTATATATTCTGCGTTTACGATTACACAAGGTCCTGCGCGATGTAAATTTCATCATTTGCCCAAGTTCGCAATCTCTGCACTGACCTCTCTGCAGATCTCTGCAGACTTTGGCAAGCACCCCAACATTTGTGTCTGCATGTCTACTAAGGGCCACTTTTTCCTTTTGCATCCATATGTCCAGACTTTGAAAGCAGACGTGCACGTGACTCTGTTCATTATACTACAGTAGGTCTGTGCTGGCAGCCACATTGCCCCTCATATTGAATGCTAAAACACACACAGGGCAGTTTTTACAGCATACAGCAGCTACTTACAGCTGGTCTATAACGCTGTTTGTGAATATATCTGAGGTGTGTGGAGCATAGAGTGTGAAATAGCACGGGGTTTCTGGAGAATTTAAAACTTCCCTCTTGTGTTTGGCCTACATGGATTGAAAGCAAGTACAAATCATCCACAGAGGGTGACCCTTGCAGATTCAGGTGGATGATGAAACCTATGTCACATATACCTTTGCAGATGCACCAGCGAAATGCATGTCCACGGTGTCCACAGCTGTCCGTGTGTGTGTCCGCAAGGGAGTATAGACAAGGCTTTAAACTTGTTGCCAATTTTTGAACAGTTATGCATTAGTGCCCTTGTGATTTTTCACCATATAAACCTTGAGATGCAACACACACTACGCTACACCCACATGTCTGCCAGAAAAAAGCACTTTTTTATCAGTGCTCTTTACTGTACTTAGAAAGCGACTCTACACATCAGATGAGGGAGAGCAGCAGGCTACATATTAGTCCTCATAATCAGTGTTATTGATTCTGAAGTGAAATTAAATTAGGGACTTGAAGAAGACAAACACACACAGCTCCCATTCATCTCAAACAAAGCCTGCCTACATGGACTCACAAAGAGGCACTTCTACTGGAAACCAACACACAAAATACAGAATGTCAGCTGTTGTAGAAAGCTAACCTCCGTAGACAAATATTTAGCCAGAGGTTACCTTTTCAGCAACAACTAATGTCTTTGTTTGAAGAATAAATCAGCACACATTTTTTAAGTTGTTTCTTTGTATTTCATTTTCCTGGGGATTTTTTCTATTTCTGTTTGCAGTATTTGAACTGCAGCCTACTGCTTAAAGCTTCTTACTATTATGGAGGCAATAGACAAAATACATGATGAGAGGAGAATCAGTGTTTGGTCTTTGTGATACGTCTTGTTCATCCAGTGATAGACTAACAGGTATCTGATTTATGCTTTGATTTGGAAATGCTTTTTTTTTTCAAATTTCTGTGGACCAGTGAGTGAGGAGTAAATGCACATCAGCCCCATTATGATACCCCTTCTTATGTACTTGGTGACGGACTGTTCTTGGTAACATTCTCGGGGACAATTCAGGCTTTCTGCACCATTTTTCGCAGACAGTTGCATTGTCCCTCATATTGAACTCATTGGGCAACTATTGTAGCATATAACAACTACTTGCAGATTGGGCTACAGCACCGCATCAGTGAATACTCCTGAGATGTGTCTGGCACAGTGTGCGGACATAGCACAAGACGTCTGGAGAATTTAGAACTTCCCTTGTGTTTGACCTCCATCAGTATAAAGCATGTACAAGTAAATGCTCCTCCAAAGTCTCCAGCAAGTACTTCAATTACAACACTTTAAATGATGAACTATAAAAGTATGGATGACAGTCTCTCCTCAAACAAGCATTTGTTTTGAGCACCATTTGCGTTTGCAGTGTGGACGGTCTGTCCGGTTACAAATTTTGGGCTGCTGCACGCAGGCCGGATTTGGGTGGGTGATAAAATTTGTGTCTTGCGCATACTTGCAAAGCATAACTTGGCCTTAGGTCAGCTAAGGAAATGTTGCTCTTCCGTTTTTTCTTAAAAATCATGCTAATACACAAGCTTTAAATGTGTCAACCACAATTTCTGAACATACTTGCTGATGTCTCTCCCATAGACTTTAATGCAGATGTCACTTTAGTCACTATTCCAGTTGAAGCCAGTTGAGCATTCTTTGTGACTGAAGCTCCTGCCATCCATTCCCCAGCAAGGAACCTTCTTTCAAAGTCACTCAGATCTTTCCTCTTTCCATTATGATACAAAATCAGAATTAGCTGGGCCTGCTCAGCATTTTTATACACAGAGCCACAGAGCATGACTGGATGGTAATTGCTTAATTGTACCATGCAGTGGACCTGAGTGGAAGCATCTGCATTCATTATGTTTCTCCTCTCACTTATTCAGATTTTTTCATGAATTTGTCACCCGTCTATACATGCTAATTAGTTATAATAAAAAGACAAATGTTGTGTAATAATGTATCAAATGGAATGTTATTAATAGGCCAACAAAGCTCATAAACACAGTTTTCTTAGCAGTTAAAGCCTTTTTAAAGGCAAAATAATCCCCTGTGAAGAGTGTGCTTGAGAGTGTGAGCCTGAGAAATAGCTGTGTCATATTTTCCACATTAGACCTCTCCTCCTGGTTAACTGTGCTGTTAAAGACCTGTACACACCAGCAGCCAGGAAACACACAGTGCTGCAACATCTGGCTCCTAATCAGCCAGTGTATGTGTGTGTGTGTGTGTGTGTGTGTGTGTGTGTGTGCCAGTTTCTCATGAGCAACATGAACCCCTGCACACGGGTGCAACACTAGTACAGAAATACAAACACTATTGCTTTTAGATTCATTTCAAAAGTAATTGTGTGAGGCTCCTTTGGCGCCTTATCGCTGATCTCTCATAGAAAAACAATATTTATGTGGCAGTCAAGCTGCTTAGACAGCCTTACATTTGTACTGCTGTCAATAGAAATTTAATTTAGTCGACACACACAAGCAGAAGTTTCACTACCAACAATAAAATGTCATTATTCAGACAATAGGATCACATACATACAGAAGCACTCGCATATGTCTGCATGAATTGGCATCTGATAGCTTTAAAAGTGCCTCCAATGACTCGCTGCCCCCACACCCACTGGGTGACACTTTATACCCCCAGAGGGAGAGCGAAGGAGAGGAGGCGAGAGCAGTGGAGGAGAGGTGGGTGTGTGCATCCTCTCCATCTTTCCCTGAAAAAGGAGGTCACATCCATCACTGTGAACATATTGATGAGAGTGTTTCATTACACAGAGATGGAGGTTAAAATACAGAGCTGGTTTTCTCTCTCACCGCAATCCATTTAATGTCATGCAGCTTCTTCTGAAATTGAGTATTTGAAATTCATGATCAAAGTGAAGTATTTTTGGTGCATGTTGAAAGAAGCCGTGCGTGGTTTTATTGAAATATTGTCTTGGGAAGAGGAGTTTTTTTTTGTAGAAAGGCCACAGTGTTTCCTGTTGTTGGATGTTTTACTCATTTTGGACAAACCCTGCAGCAGGGAGTTGTTAGAAAAGTCATTCTGGCACATTGGCATTACTGCACATTAATGCAACGTTGTGACAGGCATTTTAATCAGTGTTTTAAATGTAGTTCTGCATTATTAGAAGACAGCTTACAATAAGTAGACAGACTTGCTGGTTTTCCTTCTTTCTTTGTCTAGAAAGTGACAGTTTTGTAGCATCCTCACTCTTCATTGTGGCAAAGCTGCTGCAGATGTATATTTTTCTTTGTTAGAAAGCTACATTATACTGCCTTTTAAATGAGATTGTATTTTAACATGGCAAGTCAAGTGGAGAATATGTTTGGCATTCAAGTGGTTTAAGTTCGAGAGCACTGTTGCTAAGCGACATGCAATAAAATGGAAATATCCTTCCTCCCTTTTGAGGATAGCAAATGATTTTGTATTCATTGGGTCTTACCATTAGGTTAAAGAAAAGAGTAAACCATTAAAAACTAGAACTAATTTAAAAGCTAACTGTTAAAAAAAAACACACAATTCATGAACTTGGAGCTATTGGAAAATTTCTGAATGCGAAGTTCTAAATACCATGTCAGTGCGTGAACACCAGTAGTCGCTCTGGCCATTGATTAAACCCATTAAAACTCATCCTAGTAAATGAAAATGACACATTTAAAAGCTATTTTTCATGAAAATAATCCACTGTTGCTTTAAAATGCCTTTGATGTAGTCTACACTGTTGCTTCTTCTAGAATATGCAGATCTGTGACATCCCTGCCTCCTGCTCCCACTCGCTGCAGCTCAAGCATACCAGCATACCAGTTGTATTACTGTGGTTCAGCCATCCATGTTTAGGCTGGAGTCTGCAGAAGAATAATGATTCAGAAAGTACTCCCATGCAAGTTAACAGGATTGGTTCTTATCTGAATCTGTGTTTTTAAGACTGTCATCAGCAAATTGTAGTTCCAGTTCTCCGCCAAGACCTTGACTGCTTATTTTGCTCATTATATGTCTTCTGGCATCATCAGAGGGAGCCTTTAGCTGTGGTTGCAGATAACTTTGTCAGCACAAAATGGCAACACTCATTTCCATCATACTTTGGCTTCACTTCTGAGGAGCTAATATCTTGTCCATCTTTGGACCAGAGTTGGTGCCTGATGTTATTATATAAAAGCATGGACTGCATTCTCACATACTCTGATCAGGCATAACATTATAACCACCTGCATAATATTGTGTTGGTCGCCCTTATGTGCTCAAAAATGCTCTGAACCATTGGACATGGACCAGAGGACCTCTCAGGGTGTCCTATGGGGTCTGGAACCAGGACGTTGGCACTGGATCCTTTGGGTACTCTGGCTTGTGCAGTGGGGCCTCTGTCAATCAAACTGGTTCCACTGCATCCTGTTGATGCTTGATCAGAATGGGGTGTAGGAAGTTTCTCTAAATTTAAAAGCTAATAGCTAAATAGAAGTTGTAGAAAATAATGAAATTTATATTCATCATCAGTAAACTCTGGTTTACACAAAATAGTCATAGCATTGACTGTTTATTTCACTCATTATGTGTCTTCCAGTATGTAAATAAAACACCATGTAAGCATTTTAAAATGGTATAAAACTTGGATGAGGTCTTTAAACATCATCTCAGAAATAATATTCAGAAGTTAAACAGGAATCGGTTCCTTGTGTAAGAGGCACAGTGTTCATGGTCAGATGTTTCTAAAGATGTCTTCAGACTGAATGTGAGGTCAGCTTAAGAGACAGCACTGTTTTATGTAAAGTCAATGCAAAAACACAAGTAGATTCACGTTCATTCACGTTCAAGTTCATTCTGGGTGAAGAAACAAAGGGATGTTCACGCAGGTTAAAAATCTTAACGTTTGACTCAGTGCGATGGCTTTATCCAATACATGAACACATTTCAATAATAAAACATCAGCGGGGTATGGAGTAAAATGTCAGAACGGACTTCTTGCAAGCGCGGAGATCAGTCACAGGCTGAGATATTAAACAAACACAGCACCAGTTCACTTTGCAGATTGGCAACCAGCTGCAGCGAGCGTCGGTACAGTCAGTACATTGGTGGTTTGTGGTGAATAAACACAAACCACACAAACACTCCATGGTCATATTTGTGTAGCTCCCTGGTTCTCCAGCTGGCTGGGTTCTGACATGTTCGTCTGTGACTGAAGTCAGTTTTTCAAGCCCCTTCTCTTGAGGATACTCAAATGACCCTGGGGTATTGCTTGAAATGACTGACTGAAGTATGAGTTGGCGAGACAGGTTAAGGAAAATGGGTAGACCTCCAGATGTAATGATTCCTTTGACTACAGTTCAGTTTCTCATCATCCTTTGCTTCCCTTTTTCTTCTTCTGAGAAAAAGACCGTTTAGCTCTGGTTTTCTCCCCCCCCTGTTTTCATCTTTTTGTCATGTGGAACTGTTTCAGCTGGTGGAGAGCTTGCTGAACTCTCTCTCTGTTTCTCTCTGCAGGTGATCCAGGCTGTGTTTTTCGGACTGTGTGTCCTGATCGATGTGTCCAGTCTGCTGACTAAGGGAGGCGACAGCAGGGAGCAGGAGCGGCAGCTGAGGAAGCTGATTGGCCTGCGGGACTGGATGATGGCCGTCCTGGCCTTCCCTGTCGGAGCGGTGAGACACGAGTGTGCACGCAGACGTACACACACACATTCACACACACACACACACAATAGCCTGGGGAAGGATCAGCCTCCCTTGCAGGAATCAAAGGCCTGTGTAATGTATTTGCCGTATAATCAACTCTCTGCCACTCTCCCCTTTTCCTTACGACCTCTCTCGCCCTTATTTTCTCATTCCTGAGGGTGCTGGCAGTTTTCTACAAACCTCTAATAATAGAGACTTTTCATGTCAGTGGCCTCATTGTTGGCTGAGATTTTGAAATCACCACACGAAGCAAAAGGCCATTCATTTGCATATTTTTTTCAGGTTCATCACATGGTTCAGTTAGCCAGCAGCTGTCTAAGTGAGCTTTCAAGCTTGATGGTTTACTTAAAAACAACAACAAACTGTTCAGCGCCATCTTAGAGTTATTTAAAGCTCACTAGAAGGTCTGTCTGCAAACAAAGACACTGATCAACAGTGTTTGGTAATTATAAATTCAAAAGTGTGTCTACAGTAGGAGATCTGAGCACTGTCAACCCAGCAGGGAGGTTCAGTGGTGAAACAGGAGATTTAAAATATATTTGACCTATTAAAAAACAAAGAGAAATAATTATTGCTGAAAATTATGCTTCAAAGCATCAAACATTTCGTGGCCCTTTTCAATGGAGGAGCTTTTTTTCTGTTTCACATGGTTTTATTTAAGTTCTACTTCAAGTTCTGCTTCATGTTTGGGTTGAGACATGGTTGGATTCTGCTGCTACTGAGCACAATGGATAATATAGTGGTGAGTGGTGCATCCGTGGAGACTTCCATGGCTCTCCAGCTGACTAATGTGAATTGATGCTGGGCTGCCTGCAGAGTTTCAGACACATTCTTCCTTCTTAACAGCTTCATACTTTATAGAACACTTCTTTGTGTACGCACATATATCATAATATCATCCATCGTGGTCAATAACAGTTACTTCGAAGTGAATCGCAGTTTTTATGAATGCAGTCATTTACGAATCATTGATTTTTATCTAGAGAGAAAGGACACATTTTGGTTGGTGGAATTAAAAGAATTAAGGTTCAAAGACTATTCCAAGTATCACCATATCTATATGGACCTTCAGCGGTGCATATCAGCTGAATCTAGCAGTGAATAAACAGAACAGAGGAAACAGTGTGGAGTCATCCTCTGTTGCTTCAGACAGCCAGACTGTGACCTCTGTCTGATCCTGAGGCTGTTCTCACAACGCTGGCAGACTCCATCTCAGCTTCACACACACACACGCACACACACACAAACCCACAAAAACACGTACACTACGCACTTTTGTCCGAGATTTCAGTTGGCAAGGTGCCCTGTTTATGCCACATTGTAGAACTCGTATGGCCGTCTGACCATTAACATATTCCAGGTTTCCACACACAAACAAAGTCATGAATATGCACACTATACACCCTCTGACACTAAGCAAATGCAGTTGATCTTTAACTGCCCCAAGCTGAGTGCCAGTCAGATTGCTGCAATAGTTGAGGCTAGGAGACATCCTCTCTCTGACACACACACACCTATACAAGCAGTCGGCTGGCATGTTGCCATGTGAGTAAGTTGGGCACACAGTTCAGTTTACACACAGTACAATAGATATGATTATCACCACAGCTAATGCCTGAAACCTTGCCTGACTGATACAGGAGCAGTGTGCATGTCTGCGTATGTGTGCATAGTTCCAGTTATATGTATATATACAGTATATACACATCCAAAGGTGTGCAGGTGCTTATTTTCTGGGCAGTGCATTAAGGTGCTGTGAAAAAGTGTGGACGTCCGTGTGTGTGTGTGTGTGTGTCACATAGGAACAAAGTGTGTGCACGTTTCTTGCCACCACTGGCCTGTTGAAAGCAGAGAACATGTTGGTCAGAGTACAATGGGGGGGTTGGTTCAGATGCCTCGAACTGGAACCCAGATGACGGTAAGGTAATTCCACCCCCGTTCTGCAGAACATGGTCTGGCCTTGATCCAAACACTGGAGATACATTAGACGAAGAGGTTGTTAGCTTATGGTGTGTTCAGGACATGTGGGACACAAGGTGGCTGTAACAGCCAGGTGTCCCATCAGGACACCTTCAGTGTGTGGAAGACATACAGCTGACCCCCTGCATCATATAGATTTAAATAGCGGGACAACATAACGAAGTGAATCACAAGATTGGCACAAAGTGTAAAGTTTGGCCTGATGGTGGTGCAAGAGGCCATGTTGTTAGGCAATAACCCAGACTTTGAGCTTGGGGGTAATAAAAACATCCCAACATCTAACATTACAATAACAGTAAGCATGTTAGCATGGCAAACACCTTTCAAGCTAAATATTAGCATGTTAACATGCACATTTAAAACAAAGTTGAATTTTCTAACAGGAACTTTGATCTGCTGTCAAAACTACCATAGATTAAGTAAAGAGATACCAGTATTCATCTTCTGGGGACCATGACTGTGATTCTTTAGATTCTACTGAGGAAGTATGTGCTCTGTTAAAACAGAAAAAAATGTCAGATTTTCAACTTTTTTAAACTAATTTTCTGGTTCCTACGGGAACATTAACCAAATCAGAATTTGTTTATTCTACGTCTTGTTTATAAATCTGCCCAAAGTAAGCAATTTGTTGGGCTCCTTAGGGCGAGAACCCATGACTAACTCAACTGCAACCAACCATGATGTGACAAAAAAAAATTCTGAGACATTTATCATTAATGGTAATATAACTTTATTATACTGCACTGAAGACATTCTATGTTCTCTCTAACACTATCCATGGTTGTGCTGTTTTTGTAGAGTTGTATGACTTTGTATTATGGCAAAAAAAGATAAGCTCAAAATGGAAAAATTTGACAGAAACAACTAATATTCAGAATCTGCTTTAGGTTCAGAAGGTTAATTGATTGTCCTCTCTTCCAAAATAAAATAGCCCCGGTGGAGTAGCTACAAGAAATGTTAAGAAAGACAAAATAGTCTCTGACCCCACAGCAGAGCAGAAGTTGTGTAAATAGCAACGAGTTTAATGATGCTGCATATTAATGACTGTGTTTTTGTATCGCTCTTTATGTGTCCTTCTGGGCTCTGGTTGGTAACTTTGTGTTTTCTTTCCTCTCTCTAGTTTGTGGTGTTCACGTTCTGGAGTCTCTACCTGTACGACAGAGAGCTGGTATACCCCAAACTACTGGACAACTTCATTCCTCAGTGGCTCAACCACGGCATGGTGAGTCGGATCTTCTAGTTATTTAATACTTAATATGCTGATGGTTTGATTCACTGACATTACAAAACATTTAAGGCCGAGTTAATACAGTAAGTACGATAAAGGATGCAGAGAAGATGAGAACGACATAAAATTGATGGAATAACAGTAGTACAAAGGCAATTTAAAAAGCGCAGTAAGTGTTTTAATATTCCGTTCATTAGGGAGGATTTGGGGTTTGTATTAACTGTGAGGACAGTTTCCATTGGTCAGAATGAAAATTTAAGACTGCAGCTTTCCTCTTTGCATCACCCATGAATTGCCTTTGTCTTATTTATTCATTACTCATGTCTGTAAATCTTATTTATATAGTGCCTTTCATTTCATTTCATTTCAAGTGTGCATGTGAAGATCATAAAAACGGCAGTGTTTTAAAATGTCGTACAGAATGACATGATTTGATCCTGCAGAGTCGTGTGTTCACCAGTATCAGAGTTAAAACAGTCCTGTCTCAAGCAGGGCCCTTTAACATTTTCTTCTCAGATTTGAGGGATCTTTGCGCAGAATGACGAGTTTAAAGATCTGAAATGTGAAGCAGGCATACAGGTTTTGGCTGGATGCATATATTCTTCCCCAGCATGGATTTACTTCACTGTTACGGGAAGCTGGAGTTTGTATCTGTGGAGACTTCTGGAAAAGCTGCTCGATATGTGGCACAAAACTTTTGATTGATGGATCCTTATATTAGAGTTCTGCATGACAGGACATGTAAAGTCAGTTCTTCTTGGATCATTACTCATGTCAGTGGATCATAAACTCCATAAACTTGATAAATCTTATCAGCGGTGAAAGCTGATGCTGGTGAACCTCTGAATTTGAATGAAGTCAGCGTCGGGTGGCTTTGATTTGCCATCTAGAGGAAACAGTTCTAATCTAATGTTTAGACAACGGCTAACACACTGCACATCGTGTCTCCTGACTGATAACACCGTCGGCTGTGTGTGTGTGTGTTTAAATCCGCCGGTGAGATAATCTGAAAATGTTTCCAGCGCTCTGTCTGTAATATGCAAAAGCTCCTCATGAAACTTCCTCCCAGCAGAATGTGATCCTCGGCACGGTGTGAGGCGAGGCGTGTGCGTTGTTGTGATCCTTCCCATAACGGCTGTTCAATTGAAAGAGACAAAGTCAGTGTGTGTGTGTGTGTGTGTGTGTGTGTGTGTGTCTGTTTTGGTGTCTCTTCTTGTACTCCAGGCGGTGATGTAATAGAGTGGTTGCTATGGCGCTGTCGCCAAGGACCAAAACAACCACAGCACCACCAACCGTTGTGTGAGTGTGTGTGTGTGTGTGTGTGTGTGTGTAAGATAGAAAACGTGAGGAGGTGTGTGTGTGTGTGTGTGTATGTGTGTAAGTCCAGTCTGGTTGTAAATATTTTGCGGTATTCCATGGTATCGCTGTTGTTTGTTTACCCTGGCTACCACGGTAACCATGTCGCCATTCCCATCGGAGGAGGGAGGGGTCGGATGATGTATATTGAAGGAGAAAGAAGAGACACAATATTTTAATAATGTGCCCAACGATCCGGCCTGAAGGCTAATTGAAAGTGAGCAAGTGGAAGATTGACTGCAGACATTGAGCTGAATTATTATGATTTATCTGTTGTTTACCAATACTTATGTTGTAATTACTTCATGCAGATAGAAATGAAGAAACTCATTAGCTTGTGTTTAAACTTAGAATTACTACTGTTTCAGGATTTGGGTTTCAGATTAAAGTTAACCATCTTCTGGCATCACTGTGCTGTGCAGTGAGATAATCACACTTCAGGACAGGGTATGGAATGGAATTGGAGGTTTTTACCAGAAGCAATGATATAAGTGTGAAAAGGGTTCAGGACTGCAAATTCAATGATAGTGATTACAGATCTGACCAAGATAACAAAAGAAAAGAAGACATGATGAATGTTCATTAATCCTGAAGGAATTCCTTATTTCAAAAAAATGTTATGAATAAGAGCAAATGTGTTATAAAATGAACTCTTATTGTAACATGTGAATTGGTTCACAATAATATTGAGCAGCAGTTAGTCTCATCAATACAAGGAAGTACAACATGGTAACTGACCTTGTAACTATACCCATATTATCAAGTAAAGATAACAGATTGAAGCCAACATGAATCAACAGTCACTTCGAATTTTGTATTAGCAACACATTAGGCGGCCATCCACTGCAGGAACTCGGCGCAGGTGCAAGGTGGCATAAACGTTCCAGTTCCATGAGCATGTGAGACGAGTGCTGCTCAACGAAAAAACATCATGAAGGTAGAAAAGTGGTGCTTGTTGGCTTCTCTGAGTTTAACCAACAAAGCTACTAAGGAGGACCTGCACTGGAGCAGACACTTTTATCTTCCTGAAAACAGCCCTGACAGAGGTTCCACAGGAGCAGTTCTTGTGGTCTGTATAAACACCAAGGTTCAGGCTGCCCTAAAATGACCCACAAGTTCCTGCAGTGGAAAACAGCCAACAGGGTCAGCAGTTGTTGTCGTGGAACTGTGCCAGTAGAGGCTGCTACTAAAAAATCACTACAAAAGAATCCTCTGCTTAAACCATGCAAATTATTATTTTTTTGATTTTCCAAGCCGTAGATTTATTTGCTGGATATGAATATTAGAGCTGCAACGATTAGTGACTTCATCGTTTAATCAATTAGTGGTCAGCTGATCAATTAAATGTGAACTGGATTAATTGGCTTGTGTTATCCTTAAAGTTTCCCCCTTCTGAAATTTGAACTTCTGGTTTCTTTACTCCTCTTGACAAAAGAATATATTTAAGGATGGCACCTTTTTGATTTGTGTATATTTTACATTCAACGTTGCTCACTAAAATGTGCGTGTTTATGTGCATCCTTGAGATAGAAAAAACCCCCCACAAAAGTCATTTTCAAATTTGAATTTTGTAAGTAATTTAAACCTAACACTGTTTATATCCATGTCTTGGCTTTGTCTCACTAGACATTGGTAGGATTTTGTGTCAGATGTGTAGATGTGTGCATGTGTGTCCATGTTCACAGGCATTAGAGGAACAAACCCTAGAAAATCGTTCCCACAGTGATACAACAGACCTCAGGGAACTTTTAAGATTTGTGCTTGTCTAAAGTCTAAAAGTCTACTCATAAACTATTGCTTTTTTCATTCCTTCCACCACAATATGATTCAGGGGTGGGGTCCCCTTCTGTTCCGTGCTGGTTACTAAGAGAACAAGACAAAACAAACCCCAGCTTTATTTTTATTTTTCAGTTGAATGAGTTATCGTCTCATCCCCGCTTAAGTTGAGCCTCCTCTGGGCGACTGAAAGCCAAAATAGTGTCCTTACTAGTATTGCAAAACCAGCAGCTCTAATTGTGTGTGTGTGTGTGTGTGTTCTCTGTTACCCTTGCAGTTCATAAAGGCAAACACACACACACACACAGAGCAAGGTTTCTCCTAGCAACAGAGGATTATAACCTCACACTGGGTCTGATGCTATTGACCTGTGACACACACACACACACACACACGCACATACTCTCCCTCTGCTTTTGTTATTAAAGCTCTGCTGGCCGAGGATCAGCTGTTTGTTCACATCTGGTGAATCATTGTCGGGTTTGGGTACATTCACAGAGACACTCACACGTCTTCACTTACAGGCAAACCTGAGATCAGCACTTAGCCCTCACCTCCTGTGTGCTCAGCTTGCATTGTTATCGCTCTGCGTGAGTCTGTCAGAATCATTTGATGTGCCTGTCTGACAGTTGCTGTTATTTTTACCTTTTAGGTGTTTACTGACATATACAGACAGAAGCAGCAGTGTGATCGTTATCCATCCTCCTATACAGCCAACAGTAAACAAATAGGCTCTCCATTCTGCCTCTTAACGCAGTATTTGAAGTTGTAATGGGTTTTTTTTGATTGATAAAGAATGAATCTTCAACTATTACATTATAATGTACTGTTTTAGACTTTTTTCAAGCAAATATTCTTGGGGGAACTGTACGTGGGATGATCAAGAAGTTCAAACACTGTGCCAATAAAAGTCAAATTTTGCATCTAGCCCCATCGAAGTAGTCCTTGTACAGCGAAACAGCACCATCAGCTCTTCTGCCACCCATGCGCGCTCCATGAAAGTCTAGTTGTGTAAACATGTCAAAACCCATCTACCATGAGCGCTCAATCTCCTGTACTGTGTCAAAACGGTGGCCTTTCAGCTGCAAGTTCACATCTGGGAAGATGGGAAACTCATGGAGAGCCAAATCGAGTGAGTAGGGTGGGTGGGAGTATTGTTGTGGGCAAAAAACCTGTGCGTAATCACCACACTGTGATCTGGAACACAGCACTGACCACCCACATGCATTTGCGCCACAGTTCAGGTCGTTTGCCTTAGGACATTACAGTCAACCTCTGACTTGACAGTCCAACTCTGGTCGACTGGCAGCATTCACGTGGACAACCACATGACTGTTGAAGAAAACAACGAGAATGCTTGTGGTCCGCTCCTGACCTGATGTGCCATATCTGGCTTTGGAAACCACTCTGAAAACTGCTGTTACTTCTCTTGGTGGTAGCTGCAGATCCACCTCACACCACCATGATGATCCTCCACGTGAAAATTGGACACGGGTCCTGCTGTTGATAGCACAGTGCAACACAGCTTCCTCACTCATCACAGTTACTGATCTCACATGTTGCACATATGTGACTGTGAAGTATCGCACATTTTATAGAGCGATTCATCAAGAAATAATCATTGGATGATTTAATAATAGAAGCAATCATTTTTGCAGTTCTTGCATCATCAGCTGATGGCAAACGAAAAGTTGGTGTACTTATTGCCCCAAACGAATGAGAAGATAGTGGACACAACTGGTTTGTAGGTACTGAATTAAGAGCTTCTATACAATTAGCCTATACGCACTCTATGGATGGCAATATTGTGGTGTTAGTTGTTTGATCTACCACTTCGGTAGTGCCCTGCCGTTTCATTTAGTGCCATCGTCTGCCGAAAATACTTCATGATAATGATGAAGACTCGTGAAATTCCCATTAGCCTCAACTGTGCTTTGTGTTTAGTGATAATGTTATCATACTGACATGCTAAGCTAACATGCTAAGTTCATGAACAATCAAAGTATTACATCTGCTAAACATTACAATGTTAGCACTGTGATTGTGTTACATTAGCACTGAACTAAAAGCAACATCTCTCCTATTTGTCAGCTCACAGAGCTGCTAGCATGACTGTAAAATCTCACCTTGTTGGTTATTTCTCATTTTCACTGAATTCAAGATGAGGGTGACCTACAGCTAAGAAGTTGAATCAGTCTTGAACATCTGATTTTGAAGAGTTACAGTAGTGTACATACCAGACTTCCTCTCTGATGGATGAATATAAACAACAACTTAAGTACAAATTTGTTGCCCAATTGTAAGCATTTGACTTCCATTCATTAAACATCATAAATATCTCTGAATAGGCTTTAGAAAGAGAAAATAGCCAGAAGAAATGTGACTATAATTGTGAAACATGCAAAAAGCAAAAAAACATTTCAGCATCAACAACAGTTTGACGTTATATGTCTGGAGTGCTCAGTGTTGTTGCAGAAGCTCAGACACGATTCAACCGAGTGCGGTTTTGATAGAAAGTGGAACCGCAGCGTCCCACTGTGACGTGATAAGCTCCTTAAGTTAGAAAACTGTTGAGAGACGTGTCAACAGGAGGCTTTTCATTTGACTTTCAGGGTTCAAGTGGAGTTCAGTTTAAAACCTTTATCAGCGTAGGGTCTCAGGACTGAGCAACAAGCTCTGCATCTGCTGCTGCACTTTGACCGCTCTGAAGCACACACTAGTGGATTTATTTCTATCGTTGTATGTGTTGACGCCAAAGTTTTTGTCAGAATCCACCAAAGTTTCTCTTCAATTCTGTCCAGGCTACAAAAGTTTAAGTGTCAGTATTACTCAGTAGATATTCCAATGAATGTCACTCAGCATGAGCATCATGTTGTGAAGCTTCAGTGAAGTGCTGGAAGAAGCAAACATGAGTATTGTAATACAGTTTCAACACTGAAACAATCCTAAGGCTGAATTAAAGAGGAAAACGAAGCAGGTCACACAAAGTTTACAAGGTCAGACTTTGTCAATTTGAAGAGGAAAAACTAGTCGTACAAACTTTTTGAAGAATACTTTTAGGATTGACACTAGTGGTAATTTCATCATCAATTAATATGTTGTTTTTTTACATTAATTGATAATTATTCGATAAGTTGTCAGAAAAAGAAGGAACATTTTTCATTACAGCATCCCTGGATACAAGGTGATGCCATCAAATATGCTATTTATTCCATTTAACATTCTCTTTCTGGTAGTTATTCATCTAATCAACTAATTGAGTAACATTAAGTGAACATGGTCGTTACTACAAGAGATCAATAAACAGAATACAGATGTTGAAGTATTGTGACAAGAAAAAGCCCAGATACAACCAGCTGAAATGGGATTTTTGTGTAGGCCTTGGAGATTAGGTGAGGAGCTCAGACATCTGAAGGGAGCTCGGAGTAGAGTTGCTGAGGTGGTTCGGGCATCTGATTAGGATGCCTCCTGGGCGTCTTCCTTCAGAGGTTTTCCGGGCACGTCCAACTGGGAGGAGAACCCGGGGTAGACCCAGAACTCGCTGGAGGAATTGCATATCTCATCCGGGCTGGGAACGCCTTGAGATCCCCAAGGAGGAACTGGAAAATGTTGCTGGGGAGAGGGATGTCGGAATGCCCCGCTTACCCTGCTGCCACTGCGACCCAACCCTAGATAACTGGGGAAAATAGACTGACTGTATGGACTTTACATGCAGTTAAAATGTCTTTACAATTTGCTGTCATGTAATGTTTGCCAGATGTAGGGTACATGTTGACCCTCACAGCTGAGAAGCTACTTTTAGACAGTAGGGGTTGACTAATGTGGCCAATTCTTAATAATCAAGTAAGGCCAATAACCATTTTTCTGGAACTGCCATACATCTGGAGTATAAAATGAAGATTATTTATTTATGAAACACAGATGTCTGACACAAAACTTCATTGGAATGTCTTTGTTGATTATTTTTTACATATGTTTAATTAAAACATTCAACATTTATCCTTCGGTGTTGATAGGCAGTTACTAGTGACTTGTAACCGATCATACGGTGCTGTAGGTGGGACATCACATGTGACCGCAGAGTAACTACACATCGACGAAGGCAGCTTTGTCAAAGCCAAAGTAGCACATTTTAAAATATATTTATTCAATCAGGAGTCAGGATAAGAAGAAATGATACTGATTACTAGAAAAGTGCTGGATACTTGGCCAGGCTGGTAATCTGTCGACCCTTATTAGACAGTATAGCAGCCTAGTCTAATCTTTTATCACATCTTTTGTGAACCAGTAAAACATCATTAGTATAAAAAGTACCCTTTGATTTTCAACCGTAGGTACAAACCATAACCCCTTTCAAACCCCCATATTACTGCTGTCAGCTATTTCTAGAGGTTCCTCTTATACCAACTGTCCTGACATTATAAGTGTATTCAATTTCAACTTTAATGCCTTGAAATTCGATCTCCTCGACTAATTGTTTTCATCAGATTCTATAGTTGAAACCACAACGCTCAGGTCACAAGTTCTGCCTCTAAAACTCCTCCAAGTGTGAATTTTTTTCAATTTCATTTAATTTGCCGACACTGGAAGATGTTTGACCTCGTGAAACCTCCCTCAACCATGTGACCCTCCCTCCCAAACCCCCCAGCTGCGCATCGCTGCGTGAAATGGTTTGTCCCGTTTTTAGCCCCAGACCACAGGATCGAACCACCGCTGTTTGCCGAAGAGGGGGGATTTTCCAAGGAGGTAGAAAGCTGGCTGCTCGAGTGAAACCGCAAACCTCTGAGGGGAGACGGACATAGACAGTGAGAGAGAGAGGGAGGGAGGAGGGGAGGGAGGGAGGACAACAAAGAGAAAGACCTAGAAACAAAAATAGAGAGAGAGAGAGGGACAGCGAGAATAAAGGGAGTATTATTTACGAGCAGCGAGTCCTCTCAGCAGAGACTAAACTTAAACATGACCGGGAGACTGGAATTCCACTGAGGCACACTGGGCAGAAGTGCAGAGTCAGGACGTTTGTGTGTATGTGTGTGTGTGTGTACAGTATAATGATGGGAGGGAAACCTAGAATTTAAGACCCCAGGAGAGAGAGAGAGCTATTCTGTCCTGATGTTGTTCCTCTCGTTAGATAGCACATACTTGGCATCGTCAGTCTGACCTTCTGACTTCTAATCCTCCAAGCTGAAGACTGCCAAAGCTGGGTTGTGGCAGAGTGGCAGTCTTCTTTAGTGTACAGTACACCAAACACACTGCTTTGACAGACACCTCACAAATTAGATTTTACTGTGAAATCCTCTCTGAACATTTGAAAATTGGAAAAACAATACCTGAATGTCTCTGAATTCGACTACACAGTGTTCCCCCGCAGATGAGGAAAGCAAGTGTAGGTGTTCCGAGTTCCTTTAAACAAGGAACCCTATGGCGCTTGTCAAACAACCAGTGAACGTCATGGTGATTTGAGGTTTTTAGACCCGGACAGAAACGGCAAATTTCACTTTTTCAGTCTTCATGGAGGTCATCTTTTCATTCTTAGTAACAAGTTTTATTAGACTTTGTCAGACCACGTGGAAACGATGTGGGAAATTGCTGAATTGTTGCCATTCCTATTCCTCCTCTCCATGCATCATCACCTGAACTCTGTGCACAAACTTAACGACTTCTCTTCAGCATTGAGAAATGGCTTCCTTCCATTTTTCCTTTGTGTTCATGTTGACTACTATTCTGCTGTTTCTAAATGCGAACTGGTAGAAAAGTCAGACCTCAGCCCGAAGAACGGTCTCTATTGTGACCAAAAATGTTTTCTTAAAAATGCGACCTACACACTACCATGAACTAGTGAACCTGGAAGGAAAAAGAATCTGTCATTCATAATATTTTAGTGCACATCCAAATGCAAACTGGCAGAAACCTGTCGAATTTCATATTTACGAGAGACATTTAATGCACCAAATGTAATCTATTACGATAAGTTTATACCAGCTGACAATCATACAGTTAGTTTTGTTTGTTATTTTTCCCATTAGAACCACTCTAGCAGTCAATCGGAGACCCCCTTTTAACTGTGAAATACCAAAGACCATGCATTCTTCTGGTGCATAGTTTGGAACTGCCACGAAATGACTTAGTTCGAAACCAAAACCGAACCCTTCTGCACTCTTTGTTTTGATTTTTGGCTCTGACTCATTCATTCATTTTTATCATTTGCCACACTGTGCTGTTTCTCTCCATCTGGTTTCTGTCTTTGTTTGATTTGGAATCAATTCAGTTTCATTTGTCGCCTCCTACACGTTAGCTAGCCTTTGAAACAACTGAACTCACTGCATTTTTGTGCGAAAGAGCAGTGCTACCAGACTGGTGATTTTCTCCTATTTGGGAATATAGCAAACATCCCAGATGTAAATGAAAAGGTTGCTTACTTGCGGTGCAGTGTATATATGTATTCACCCCAAATGATCCTACACCAGCTCACTACTCCATGACCTGTGCAATAAGTAACACTAAAGTAGTGCATTGATGATTGAAGAAAAGGTTGCCAATCAGTGATGGCCCTGCTACAAGACACTGATTATTTATTAGGGGGTGGAAGGAAATGTATTTATGAAACATTTAAGAACTTGCAACCTGCTGTGGAAACCCAGCACCAGATCATTTCCCTGGTGTTCAAGCTGCTATAAAACCACAGGATCAGCTAATTAGGCTGAAGAAAAAGACGAGAGTGATTCTGAAGAGATAATTTGGTATCTTTGAAGTGGGGTTGGAAGAGGTTCTTACCTTCAGTAGATAACACACTCCCAGTTTAGAGAAGCAGATAAGAGTACTGGCAGAGAATTTATTTTAGTCAACTAAAAAAGGCCTCCTGAAAAACATCAATATCAGTTTAGGTTTACGCTGTATTTACAGTATTTTCACTGCTCTACTTTGCCCTTCTATCGATCTATGCTCCATCCATAGCCACAAGAATTGGTTGACAAGAACAGTAATCTAGCAGAACCCCAGAATGGTTGGTCTACCGCTGCCTCCATTTGCTTGTTTGCTTGTCTTATTGAGTTTTCTGTTTTACCATGTTAGTTTGAATTCGATTCAACATGAAAAACCAATGTCATTCAGTGGTAAACCAACAACTCTTGGTTAGGCAAGGTAAAATCACCGCTTTTGTCAATGGAGTCTGGCGGCTTTGAAGATAGTGAAAATACAGCTTCAGTTCTGGGCTGTATGACATCAAGGTAAAGCAGAGAAATACATTAATATACCCCATGCTTTAACTGATATTTTTATGTCAGTGGACTTTCTTCTAATACACTTTGCTGCTGACCAGGTCCACATCCTTTAGCTTCCATTCCGCTTACTGGTGACTGGTGTTGACCCACTATCATCTCCTGCATACACTGACTATAGATAAGTACCTCACACAACCCCGCTTAAAAAAAGAACTAACCATTTAATCAATGTGAGCCTCCCCCACTTATTGATCTGTCAATGATTGTTTGCTGTCCATGAGATCGTGTCGGTACTTTATGTTCAAACTGAGCCAGTCCAGAGCTGGTGTGTACACATCCTGTTTCTGCCACTTTGAGAAGTTGATGTCATAGTTTTACTAGATTAAAGCTTGCATCAGCTCATTGCAGCTGAAACCAGGCTGTCATGTGAAGGTCTGCTGTGCTCAGTTGAGGTTGATTTTGATGCATCTTGCTTATTTCTGCACTTGCAGTTACAGC
Organism: Dascyllus trimaculatus; assembly: GCA_024666655.1. NCBI lineage: Eukaryota > Metazoa > Chordata > Actinopteri > Pomacentridae > Dascyllus > Dascyllus trimaculatus. The sequence goes on along the minus strand of CM045455.1, from coordinate 8,729,608 downwards.
TGGTGATGCACTGACTGAGAAACCACAGATTAGCTCCTCACCAGAACATTATGAGGAAATGAAAGACAATAACAGTAACGGTAACATAGAGATGCGTTTGGGTGTAGCAAGCTGTATTGTTCACTGTTTGTGCTCTAGTCCACCATGTTCCTGAACTTACATGTAGACCTACTGTAGCACCAGACTAAGCAGCGCCATTTCTGACCGTCAGTCTGGGAATAATCAGCAGATGGAGGAACAGTTTCTGTATTTCTCACTGTAACATAACGAGGCTGACAAACACGACTGCGGGGGTCTAAAGAGCTCAGCAGTGTGACTTTGCTCAGGTTGGACTACAGCTGTGCTCCTGAGAGTGCAAATGAGGTAAGAGGTTGAACTCCGCTGAGACAGTTACGCCTGTTGGTGTGTATTTGTGTGTGAGTGCCCCCCAGTGCACACAGAGGGTAGTGCACGCATAAGCTGGTAGACTTGGACGGATGGATTGATGAAATGATTGAAACGCTGATTTTTGGTCATTTAAAAAAAAACCCACACGCAGCAGATGTTCACAGCACGCAGGGAACAGGTAGCTGGTGTTTGCACTCGTGAGATTTCACAAGTGTGTGTGTGTAAACAGCTGTCAGGTGGAGAGTCACAGCGGCACCGTTAAAGACTGGTCTCGTGTGTGTGTTTGTAAGAAATAGCTGCACAGAAAATAGCAGCATATGCCGTGACCTCCATTAAATGAGCCTGTGTGTTTAGATGGATTACACAGGTGTCTGAACACACACACACACACACACACACGCTTTCTGTTTATATAGATGAATTAATTTTTAAAAATAGAACAAACTGGTAACCAGTGGGACTAAATGTGAAAAGTGTACAGGGATCTATTTATTCTCATTTATTCATTTGCTTGTCGTATGAAATCCACCAGAAAATCCATCAGGGACTCTCTCCAGTACAGCTGCAACAATTTATTGATTGAAATAAAAATAGACGCAGATTAATTGTTTTTTTTTCCAACCAGAAATGCTCAAACTGAATATGTGATTGGCTAGAATGCCCATCTTCAGGTTTTGGATTATTAACTGGACAACACCCCACTACAAGATAATGCAAGTTGTGTTTTACTTTGTTTTTGATGTTTTATTAACTAAGGAATAATGGATTAATCGTGGAAATAATCTAGAGGGAAGCTCCTACCACGATGGATGAAAACTGAAGTAGTATGCAGTTCCACAAATGTCCACTAGATGGTGTTCTAAAGAATCTGAGGCTCTAACTTCTCTCTTTAAAAGCCTTTCTACTACAAGTTATTGCAGTTTTAGTTGGTGTCATTTATTCTGAAGTGTTAAAGAGATATTCAGAATTAAAAAAAGAGCTCTTCCCTGTCAGCTGCACTCCTCTGGGCCCGTTTTAACTGTAAAGGTTGAAACTAATCCAGGTTTCAAAGAAAATACCAGGTGACTGGGATGAGACTGTTGTCAGTTTTAAGCTTTTTATTCACATTATTTTTTATCTGTACCCTCCGCTCTTTCCCCCTACCTGTGTTTTCTTGGCTCTCTCAGCACACCACTGTTCTTCCCTTCATCATCATCGAGATGCGGACGACCCACCATCGGTATCCCAGCAGGTCGTGGGGTCTGGCAGCGGTGTGTTTCTTCGGCATTGGATACATCCTCTGGTAACCAATGTTTTCTCTTTTCCAACATGCAATAAAACGCCGCTTACACTACACATCCTACAGTAATCCTAGTAGTTATCTAGCCCATGCTGACATGATGACATGTAGATTTAATTTTTAAATAAGTCTAGTTAGACCTAGTTTTGGCTAGTTTGTGTTCAGATCAACTTATTTGCGAATTCATGAATTCAGAATCATTCTTGATATAATCTCTTCTTTCATTTCAGCCGTGGTTAATGGGGTGATAATTGATCTAAATTTATTTCATTTATAAAGTAGAGACTCGCCACTTAAAGAATCCTAAATAGAAATCTATAGGAGAATTCCATAACGGCAAAGATGGTGGCTGTGCAGTCGGACACGTGTCGAGTAGCACAACTCGATTATAAGGGCTTTGTTTCGGTTTGGGTTTGGGTCAGGAGTAGCAGAGCAGAGCTGCCTAGACGAGTTAGTCTAGTATGGTTTGACTATTGGAAATCTAATCTGCAACTTTTGATAACAGATTAATCTTCTAAGTAAGGAAAACTGGCAAAGATTTTAGGGATTCCTGCATCTCAAACGTAAATATTTCCTGGTTTTCTTGGTCTTTTATGCTATTAGACTAAATATCTCTCGAACCCAACAAGACACTTTAACATGTACACTTTGACTTTGGCAAGAAAATATCAGGAGAATCATCAGTAGATTGAGGTTACAATACTCAGTAGTTGCAGCTCTATTTCATTTATTTGTGTCTGGTTTAGTTTAGTTTAGTTTAGTTTAGTTTAGTTTAGTTTAGGTTTATTACCGTTGAGGGCCAGTTTATCTTTGCTAAGCTAGTTTAGGCTTAATGTGCTTAATTTCTGAACACAGTGACACAAAACTGTGTAATTAAAAATAACATAATTTTATTATTATTATTAATAATAATACATTTTATTTGTATGGCACTTTACATTTCAGCAATCTCAAAGTGCTACAGAGCATAAAAAAATAATACTATACAATTTAAAGATTAAGCTAAAAAGGAGATCCCATGAAAGACTTTCAGTAAGATGCTTTAGTAAAAAGATGGTTTTTAGGTCTCGTTTAAAAGCATCTGCAGTCTGTGGGGCCCTCAGGTGGTCAGGGAGGGCGTTCCACAGCCTCGGAGCTGCAGAGGAAAAGGCCCGATCACCCATGGTGCGGAGCTTGGTTCTGGGGGCTTGTAGAGTGTTTTTGGGTGGAGAACGGAGGGTGCATGAGGAGGTCCTTGAGGTATTGGGGGGCATGTCCGTGAATGCACTGGTGGGTGAGGAGGGAGACCTTGTTTTCATTTCTGAGTGAGACAGGGAGCCAGTGAAGAGATTTCAGAATGGGGGTGATGTGATCATATTTGCGGACTCTCATCAGGATCCTGGCAAAAATTTTAGAGTAGCAGGAGGTGGTAATTAGTTTTATCTATAATAAATGCTCTTTAAAGTAGTTTGATCCTAATTGCTAGTTGTTGTATCAGACATAACACTTCCAGACTGTACTTTGAATGCAGATTAACTGTGTTTCTCTGTGCCTGTCCAGGACGTGTTGGGTGCACCAGGTGACAGGTGTGTGGGTTTACCCGGTGCTGGAGCGCATCGCACCGCTGGCTCGAGTCGCCTTCTTCAGTGTGATGACGGTCATCATCTGCATCTTCTACGTCCTCGGAGAAATCCTCAACAGCTACATCTGGGACCAGCCACACACAGGTACACAGCACACACCGCAAAAAGCCCACCCTACATCTGGATGAGACAGGACGGTTCTACCACTATATATCCTAGTGTCTCGCCAGAAATATTACACAACATCCACCTTTCCTTGTAGTTGAAGTGTTTATCGTTTCTTGAAACAACTGAAGAATAAAACTGTACCAAATTTTATACCAGACCATTATTATCCACTCTACAGGACAACTCAAAAAGCAATCAAAGCCTCTAAAGATGTTCCCCAATGACAAAATTCGCAGAGAATACAGAATGCGTAGGAAATAAGTGGAAATAAACGCAGAATTAAAGATCTGAAAGCACACAGGGAAGGTTTTTATTATTGCTGTAGACGGAGAAACTTGAAACTAGTAATTTAGACCATACACTCAATAGAAATTGTTTTACTGAGGTAATATATCAAATGAAAAGACAGGTCATTTTCTCACAGACCTCTACACAGTCTGACCTATTTTTGCAACCGGAGGAGTCGCCCCCTGCTGGTTATTAGAGAGAATGCAGGTTTAAAGCACTTCCTCATTGGCTTCATAGTAGAGGCTACATCCACCTTCTGTATGCAGTCAATGATGCTATTAAGAAGAACTTAAGAGCAGTCATGCAGCCCTTTTTAATTTTTCTAAGTTTGCATAGCTCCAATATCAACAATGGTGGCAATAAATACAAAATGTATACCCTGGTTGATTTATAAACATGTCCTGTTCATGCTCAGGCATTCAGAATCTGACAGAACAAGTGAGGAAGCAACAGCTGATATAAAACTGACTGTGCATGAAATTTTGCGCTGACAAATCTGCTTCTTGCAGACTGAAGAAAGTCTCTTTTAAGTTTTTTTTTCTTTCAAAAGTTCTGCCGTTAGAACATTTTTCTTAGATTCGTCGGTCAGTCTGGAAAGTGATAAAACACAGACAGAGACAGAAGCAGATGTAGCATCTGCCGAGCAGCCGCCTCCCTCTTTCCCACGCCCACATTCACACACACACACACACTCGCTCTCCCCCATCCATCTGCTCAACAGGTCAGCAGGTAGCACTCCACCCACACCACGGGGAGACCGGCTGTGTGTGTTTGACTTTCTAGACAAGACGTCTGCAGCCCGGCTCTCTAGCTAAACCCCCCACAGCACAAAGTTCACTCGCCATCTTCTAACGTGTCTCTAAATCTCGCTCTCGTGTCTTTTTCTCAGAAAAGGTCAAAGGTGAGTGATCTTCTGTGGGCATCCAGATCGACTTCGGAGGACCAATTGTGCCCAGCCCACCCAGGACAGCACAAGATCGAAAACAAGCGACCTCTGCTGAAGTGGAACAGACCAGTACCTTCTGAACTATATCCATAACAATAATAAAAAGAGAATGACATCATCAGTTAAATGTAAATACAGACAAAGGTGATGAAGGTTTTGATTTTTGTTTTGTTCTTTTTTTAGTTTTCAGTGGCAAGAACTAAGCAGCTATGTTGCATCTGGCAGCAGCTGGAGCACAGTGGACAAAATCTACACAAAACATAGGACATAAACACCGACGTACTGTACACATGTAAACACACAATGACAGGGAGAGAAACACACAAACAGTGTTTGAATTTTGCTTTTCTGGTATAAACTACTGTTCAAAGTGAAGCAGTTCTTTCAAAAGCTTCTGTATAACTACTGAACATCATTATTATTCATCTCATGAGTCCCACTACATGTATGGAAGAAAACAGAAGTTGTGGAAAAAAAATCAATAAAGTTGAAGTAGAAAATATTTCCTCTCAGTTAGTCCGGTGTGAATTTGGGTGTCTACAAACTTCAGTCTGCAAAAACCAAAGGATCGTACCTGAAGCACGTCCACCTTGACTCAAGAACCAGACAAAGAGTCTGGTGAGATGAAGCAGGATTTGGGGTTAGTGAGGTAACTTCAAGTTTAACCTTCACTTTTCAGGGTTGCGATGGTGGTTCACGCAGAACAGGTTAGATTAGAGAGAACAGATCAACATGTGTCAAAGCACCTCCTACTGACAAATCAGTTCTTTTGGAAAAGGCATCACCTGTTGTAGAAGATCCCGCGGAGCTCAGATGGTCAGAATGTGACTGAGGAGGTCAAGAATTTTTAAAAATGTCCAAACTCATTGTTCTGTAGGCCTTTGTATAATGAGATAATCCTAAATCTGAATAAAGCACTAAACCCTTGCACTTGTTGATCTTATAGGATTTGTAGTAAGCCTGATGTTTATTATATTGTTCTTTACCCTTTTAACAAGATTGACTGGAAAAAAATGGCTAAAATTGTCCTACATGCCAGTTTAATAGATCTGAGCAGCACATTAATTTAATATAATACACAATTGTAGCCTAATTATAGTCCGATCTACTCAGGCTGTAATGACCAGGCTCTGTTATTGGTAAGATTCTTAACTTCCTCATTCATTCAGCACTTTCTTGCAAGCTTTCCTGCCTGCTTTGGTTGCGGCAGTTGTGTTGCTTTCAGCCTGTATTACACTGAAAGTTTAAATTCTTCACATTGATTTAGGTCTATATCTTATACAGTAGCATCTCTAGACCTGTTTATGTTTGTGACTGGTCATCTGGTGCCAAAACTACCCGTTTTATCTCATCAAGTTCATATAAATCCTGGCCTAACTTACTAAACTGATAACCAGCTTAGTGTGACAGCAGTTGTTAGGATTAGTGAAGCCAGATAACAAAAAGATATCCTGGCTATGTTGAACCTGCCTCATATTAAAGGCCTCTGGCGACAATTATTTAGGTGGTGCTGGCTAACTTGTCAACAAACACAGGTCAAGGGAAGTATGTTTTTTATACATTGAAAGGCTACAGGGGGGGAGGCCCAGAGTTTAAAAGCACCTTTAACCCTAGCTAAGTTCTACAAAGTGCTTTACAGTGTGTACCAGCTCTGCAAGGTGCTCACCTGCCATTGGGGGTCAGTGTCCTGCCAACCTTGTGATCAGTGGACAACCTGCAGCTTTAGTTGGACTAGCTTTGGTTATCAGGAGAAGGTGGTTAAGTAACGTCTCACCTTGTAGGACTGATGTCTGTTCTTCCACATGCGGTCATGCTGTACATGTTACATTCGATCTCAGCGCAAGTTTGACCAGCTGTGGTGCTGCTGATGCGATCAGATTGCATTCTGGTGCCAAAGCATGCAACATGTAATGTGTTCTAAGATTTATCCTCTTTCAAAGCGACGTCAGATTTCAGCCGCCTTAAAGGATGATAAAACAGTGAACAGCCAATCATAATCGACAACTTGTGTCACATGTGGCGAGATGTAGGCGACCCTGCATTGAATCTAAATTTGTTACGTTCTGACCAGCAGCATCTTGCGGTTATGACAGTCGGATGTACCAAGTGTGAGAGCTCCACGCTCACAATGCAGTTTGCTGGGGAGTTCCCCAAACATTAACCTTGCAGTCTAACCTCAGGCAGACGTTAAACACAGCCAGACAGGCAGGCGGACACGTGGGCAATAAACATATTTTGTGTCACTGACTAAACCTAATGCTTTCCACAGTCACTGGTGACTCAGGCTCCTCTCAGGGTGTCTGTGTGTGTGTGCTCCAGTGACATGTTGGAAAGACCTCAGTTCAAAGTCACAGTGCGACTCTGCTGAGAACATCACTTGGTTTTATTACAGACTTACTTCACACAGTGGCCGGGTCAGAGTGGTGAACCGGCAGAGGAGCTCTTTTACAATTTAGCCAATCTACCCGACCGATTTTCCAGCTCTCTGTCACCATGGAAACCCAAAAAATCAAACAACAATTAGTACATGATATGAATAACACTCCCACATTTACCACCTTCTCTAATGACACCCTATTAGCTGGGAAACGCAAAGGCCTCCTCTGTCTGAATGAGACAGAATAAATAGAGATCTGCTGTCCAGATGTGCAGACTTGGAGGTAATATATCAAGAGCGAAAGAGGGAACTGGTGCAGTCGCTCTCATAGTGAAAGAGGAACTGATTGAAGAAAAAAAAATAAAACACGCTGTTGGGTTTGTGTGAAGAAATTAACGAGAGAAAAGCAGCAAAAGGAAATAACTAAGCGGTGGATTTCTCAAGGTAGGAGGTACAGGAGAAAGAAGAGAGACATCTGAGGAGACTGAAAGAAAGGCAGATATGTGGACTGATTAATACATAATCGACTTAAAAGGATGTCAGAAGCCAAACTAGTGGAACAAAGACAGGAGCTGAAGCGCTGCTGAGCAGGGAGGCGGAGCGAGACCGTTTCAGTTAGTTTCCTTTTCTCTCGACTGTAAAGGTTAAAAGAGTGAAACCACAAAAACACATCAAGGCAACTGGTTTCTGTCAAGACAAATCAAGCCCCCCCCCCCTCCTCCCCCAGTCTGCCACCTCTCCCCCTCCTGTGGGGGTCATCTGGCAGCGAAGGAATAAAATATCGTCTTTATTTTCTGCAGCAGTGTTGCTCCCTCACCTTTACACAACGTGCCATCTCACTTTACACTGCTTTTTGTGCTGTTCGACAGTGTGTGTGTGTGTGTGTGTGTGTGTGTGTGACTCCACTCCTCTCACTGTCGGTTCAGAGAGGAGAGTTTGACACAACACACTCTGTTCATTAACAGCTAACACTGCACTGCTGTGTGTGTGTGTGCCGTCTCTTCATTAACACGTCAACTCCTCCACTCTGGGGTGACACATTAAAACATTCTGGAATATTCTGCTCTGCATTAATTAGCATAGATTTACATGTTAACGAGCTGAGAGGAGGCACGTGTTTCAGACAAAAAAAAAACACCCCACTGGTGTATCTGTTATTTAACTGTTCTAAGAAAAAAAAAATGTTTATATGAGAGTATGCACTGAAAACACACGGGGCTTTAAGGTCCTGGTGATGAATGTGTTTATTTTATACATGTCTATCAAGAAAGAACTATAGACGTAGGAAAATGGCTAAAGAGAACATGACAGGCCGTTAGAGACTGAAACGAGGCAAGAGGAAAGGAAGGGAAACATATATATGATGAATATTAAAAGGAGAAATGTCGAAATGCTTCGCAGAAAGGAAAAGATGGAAGGAAATAGGGAGCAAAGAGGAACAAGTCTAATATGGGGGAGGAGAGAAAAGGCCAACAAAGCTGACAAAATGGTGAGGAAATAAAACGAGGAAGGAAGTAAGGTGAGAAATCAAGAGCAAGCGGAGTGAAGGATGCAACAAAACACGAAACAAGCGCGGACGAAATAAGCAGCGGAATGACTGAATAAGAGAGAGTGGGTGTTCATCAGGAAGACACAAGGATGTGTGAAAGAGAAGACAAAGGAAGGAAGGCAAGAGACAGAAAAAGGCAGGAAAATGAGGGGAGATGTAGGAGGACAATGAACATGAGATGAACAAGTTGGAACATAAAGGAGGAGGAGGAAAAGAGAGGAAGGATGATGTGGAGAATAGGAAGGAAGGAAAGGAAGGAAGGAATATAGGGAAATTGTGATCCACATCCAAATGAATGGAAGTAAAGAAGAGGGGAAAAAAGGAAGCAGGGAGAGAGCTTGTAAAGTAAAAACAAGAAAGGGTATATTTAAAAAATGTTTTGATGGAGGAAATCATGTGAAAGGAATCATGTAGAAGATGTGTCTCCTTTACATATGAAGTTGTAAGGACTTAAAAATGCAGGAAAAAGTGACATAAATTAAAAAGATCAAAACTTCAATCCATCCCTTCAAAGCCTGGAACTCAGGAAAGAAATAGTAAAAGTATGGCTTCATTAACTTACTAAAGTTACTGTCAATTATTAAAAACAGTGGATTCTGAGGGAGTCAGGGGGGGAACCTTTTCAAATTTGGCTGAATCTTATTGTAATATTTTGACACAGAAGGCTATAAAGCGACATGTTCAGAAGATTATTCCTGTATCTAAGTGTAGGTAAGAATGAGCCCTTAATTTACTGCCAAAATAATCACATTTTTAAGGTGAAAGTTTTGTATGGCTTCCGTAAATATACTATCGTAGACAAAAAAAACCCCTGCTGACTCTGAGAGGGATGTGATGGTCACTCTTTTTAGATTTGGTTTTATTATAGAATAACCCCAAAAACAAATGATGAATGAAGAGAGGCAACGAAGAACAGGTGAAAAAGGGAGCAGGGAGGGAGGCTGTAAAGGAAAAAACAACTTGCAGGAAATGAGGAAGGAAAGAAGGTGAAAAAAAAATTAACAAAGACAGGAAGGAAGGAAGGAAGGAAGGAAGGAAGGAAGGAAGGAAGGAAGGAAGGAAGGAAGGAAGGAAGGAAGGAAGGAAGTTGTCAGCCACTAAAAGAAGGAAGGAAGTGGTGACAAACAGAAGAGAGAGACGAGTGAAAAAGCTTTAAAATGTCTCCATCGCTTTGTTGGAGTCGATTGAAGGAAAGAAAACAGCAGGACACCTACACACACACACACACACACACACACACACACACACACATTCAGCACATGTACACACTCACTACTTTCAACTTCTTCCAGCTGCAAATGCTGCAAACACACACACACCACAACTGTGTGTGTCTAAGAGGAAGTGAGAGTCTGAGACATGTCAGCATGTGTATCTGTGTGTGTGTGTGTGTGTGTGTGTGTGTGTGTTATGTGAGCGATTGAGAAGGTCAGTCCCACACACACACACTTCCTCCTTGCTATTTCTCACACTATCTGTCTGTGAGGTTCACATTTACAAAACAAACAGCCTAAAACAACTGTGTGCTTCTGAATCCCATAAATTAATATCAAGATCGACAGAGAAAAAAGCATTCCCCAGCAACATCCAATAACAAATGATCCTTTTTAAATATCTGGACTTGGACATGTTGACGATTGACTTGTTTCTGTTCTAGCTGCAGCGTCACACACCGCTCTAAGCTCCTCAGAAAGATGAAATACAACGTGAAGTTTCATTTCTTCCTGTTGGGGTTGAGTGTGAGTTAGCTGGTGTGCTGCTCCTCCTGCTGGTGGACTGAGATGGAAGTAAAGCTAAAGGAAGCTTACTGTGTACGCAACACACACACACACACACTCACACACACACACACACAAACACACACAAAGACATGGGTAAAAAACATTTATTGTTATTATTTTAAAAAAAGATAAATACAAACATTTTTTTAAAAATACAACAAACATACAAGAGGATTTTTTTCTTGGGAGGTCAGTCCTTCCTTGTTTTGGGTTTGGGGGCTGAAACAAAGTATCGCTATTAGAAAAAAATAAAAGACACGTTGAAACAGTAAAATGTAAAGAAAAAATACATTTAAAATAGGAAAGAAAATGGACATAATGGTAAAAAAGGAGAGAATGGTAAATAAATCAAAATAGTCATTTTATGTTCTGTGAAAAACTGAAAAAACTTAAGCGAAAAGAGTAGACGAAGGTGATGTCAACGAATGAGAAGAAATGTGATTCAAAGGGAAAAAATGGAGACAAGCTGTGAACAGGTGATGGAAAGAGATACAAAACATTTAAATTAGAAAACAGAAGAAGATAAGTAGATGGAAAAAGACACAGAAAAACAGATGGCTGTTTAAATTACCATTAGGATTCTCCTGTTTGTAGAAAGTCTTCAGCATCTCCACAGCTTCCTCTGCTCTGTGGCCTGAAACACACTGAACACACACAACACACTCAGTCAGCAGGCTGTTCACCACTACAGGAACTAAAGGGCTGTTTGTTTCAAGGCAGCCTGAACCTTTGTGCATGTCCTGAGGACTAGAGCCACCCCTCTGGGCCGTTTTGTAGGAAGATAAAAGCAGCTACTCCAGGGCTGGTATTTCTGAGCAGCTCTGAAAAACTGTTGTGTGAGGCTCGACACCGATTGGTTCAACTCAGAGAGGACAACAAGCGTCATTTGTTTCTCTCCTCTTGATGGGCTTGTTGAGTAACATAACTAAAATACCAAACCTCCACTGTTCTGTTTCCTTGGTGCTCATGGAGCCCAAGTTATGTTCAGTCAGTTTGGTGCTCTGAGTTAATGTCACAGTCAGAGTTGTTGGATCTTTCAGCATAGCGGGAAAATAAGAGCCTAAAAGGTCAGATTACTGGGCTGTTCCTCTCAACATCTGCACCTACGTAAATCATAAAGAAGAAAAAGGAACGCTCAATTTCCTTGATTATTGCATATAGTGCAGAATTTTAGTACTGTACTGGGTGCAAATGGTAAATTTTTAAGCAAGATATGTAGAATATCACAATTTTAAGCTCGGATTTGGATCATTTTCCTGACAGCACGCCACATCACATATGATTAGTTCAAGACCCACTGGAATGTTGAAAGTCCAACAATTTGTCCTGTTTTTACAGTTTCTATCTCTGATAAATAGTGTGCATTATATGATTATTTAAAGATAGCAAATCTTTTATACCTGCTGATGATTATTGAGGTTCAGAGAGTTAATCTGCTGCTATAACAGCTGCCAAAGGACTTTGAAACTCTCCTACAGGAACCAAAAAAGCACAAGCACAAACAGCCAAATACACAAAGACACTAGAAGCAGACCTTGAATGTCGTCCCAGTCTGAGGCAAGTGTGCAGAGGAGACGTCCAGAACTGAACCGCAGCCTCCAAAGCGCTCGTTCCTGCAGCCGTACACGACCACGGGGAGATCTGACAGCTGGTGAAGGAACGACAACTCAGCCAACGCACTGACAAATACACACAGAGATGTAAGAGGAGGATACTGAGCAGCCGCAGAGCTGCAGCACACATGATGCACGGCTCCACGGTGACGTACAGGACCGTCCGCTCGCAAACACTCCTCACATCCAGGCTGCCGCTGCGACACCAGTCCAAGACCTGGTCTAGAGCAACCATCTCAGCGTGCCGAGTCGCCTGAAAAACATCACAAACACACACATAGAGCAGCAACAGAGAAGCATATGTTATAGCTATGTGTCCTCTAGCTGAACCAAACCTCAAACCAAAGTCCCTTAAAAAATTTAGGGGTTGTACAGGTACAGTTTCAGGTGCAGCAACCATGTTTTGCCAGATAAAAATGATGCCACTGTTTACAAAAAGTATCTTTAGTGGTTAAGATAAACACATCTACTACTTCTATGTAAAGAACATTGACTTTACATGTAACTTCATGCGCTACATAAATAAAATGCTAAATATTCAAATTAATGTGAGCAGTTAATACAATAGCAGCTGCTCTGAGTCTCTACAGATTTGCCTGTGTGAGGCACGACCTTGAGTTTGAGTTTTTACAGCCATAAAAACAGAAACAGAAAAACAACTGTACGTCTTTCCTACATTTTTCGTCTCGTTGACTTCATTCCTTCCTTTTCCCACAACTTCATCTTTGTACACCATCAGACATCCGACGGGCACCTCTCCATTCTCCAGAGCTTCTCTGGCCTGAAGAAACACATTTACAGCAGGTCACCAAGCAGCAGCAAAGCAGATACATTCAGAGAGTATTAAGCAGAGGAAAAAAGCATATGGAGTACAGTCACTGATATGTACATAAGAGCGCCAACTAACTATTATTACCACTGATCACTACATTCTGTGATTTGTGTTCTACTTTATAAATGTTTTTATTTGCTTGTGGATACACGATACGAAGAAATTTTTTAGGTCTTTCATCCATCCACTGTCTTCTGTTTATCTGGAGCTGGATCACAGAGGCAGCAATGGAGGAATAGCAGTAGTAAGTGTCTTCAAATTTAAAAAATCTCAACATAAGTTAATTTTCACCTTGTTTAACCTTTAAGGCAACTGTGGAAAAAATATGATTTTTTTAAGTAAAGCATTTATTTGAGGAAACTAAAGTTAATGTTGTTTTAAAGAATTATCACGAGCTGCAGATACACTGGAGGAGCTTGAACCAACAATTATTTGGCACTTCAGTGACTGATGTCTGCCTACAGAGCTAAAAGATCAATAGCATGGCGAAATCATGACACAAAGTAGCTCAAAATAGGAACTTTAATCAGTTGTGTATTTTATGCTGTGAAATGTAAAAGAATATTTAAATACTGGGAACCTTAACAACACGACAAAAACAGCTCAGTCATCGTTATTTGCCTTTAATGTTAACTGTTCATCCCTCACCATGTCAAAAGCGCTGGACATCCATTTATCAATATCCTCATCAGTCGGACAGAAACTCTCCACAGACTCAGCCTCACAGGCCTCCTCTGGTCCCATGGCTTCTGCTGCTACTGCTACTTCCTTTAACAAGACATACTGTCAGAGTATATTGATAACTTGAAGCATATTTCTCTACTTTTTGTTTCGTCCCTACCAGCGCGGCTACCACGCACCAACACAAGCGGAGGAAGATAATATTGGACGGACCACCTCCAGACGTGACCAATCGATTTCAGTGGCGCCGTGCATTTCCATGCTCTGGGAGGATTCTGTAGCGTCAAGTTGACTACTGTAGTCTGGATGTAAACCGGAAGTGCGGGGATTCTACAGCTAAAATAAATTCCTTTCCACAAATTTGTTGAAATATAAATTCGTGTTGGGAGCATCTTCTGTCACATTTTCTCATCCTTTTATCTCTTCGGTTCAGAGACAAATTTCAAAGTCATGCAGTTGTATAAATATAAATCCCACAAATATGTATGTTACATTTATTGTTTTACTAACATTCATATTTAAACCCGCAACCTGCTCTTTGGATCCCCCTCCCACATATTTTTAAAAATCATTTACAGCTTTATTTCCTCATGAAGACTACTTGCACATGTAAATGATTCTCCTCTAATGGCTGTTTCCCCTGCTGCTCTTAAAATAAACGCTTAAAAAAACTAAAGGCAAGTATCCAGTCTATCATTTTTCAATTTTTAATCTTTAAATTTAAGTTTTCTGAACTGTCATCACATTCCTGAGAAATACCAATTAGGTTTTTCAACCAATCGGAGGCTAAAGACTGATTCAAAGTGATTGCTTTATTGATTGTACCCTCCTGGATTATTTGTGGAGGATGGCGTAGTTTCGCATCAGAGCATTTTTAGCGGTTGTTGCAAGCTCATCTTTGGACTGTGTTCACTCAAAATCAGCCTTTGCCTACATCAGCACCACATAAATAACGCTTCTGTTGTCAGAACAGCTTGGATGCAACTGGATTTTATCTTCGGGTTTTGTTTTGAAGCTGATAACTTGCCGCTGTTATCTCGCTCACTCCGTCTAACTTCACAGACACTTTGTACTTTTGACAGTTAGCATGTTAGCAACGCGCTGCTAGCAGTCCAAACTCTTCAGATAACATGTCCGTGAAATAGCGAGCAAGAAACGAAAAGTGCGGAGTGTCTCTGGAGGTTCAGTTGGTGACCTCTTCTCTGTCTGAGGATGTTTTCGTCTACCTGGAATTTTCTTAAACGCCACAAAAAGAAATTTATCTTCGCTGGAGCTGTCGCTGGAGGTAACTAGTGCGCCGCTTAGCTACCTTGCTAACAGTGGGTTGTAGCAGCACGCCAGACTCAGCGAAACTATTTCGAAATGATCTATTTTCTAAAGTAATGCTAAAGTACATGCATATTAGCATTTGTTTTATGAGCCGTAAGGTTCGTCTGATTAATTCGGCCTATATTTTCTCCATGAAGCAGCTGAATTTCTAATAAACCTACATGTTCTCAGCCAACTACCAGATGTACTTTAATGGAAAAGAACTGAGTCAAGACCAAACAACGGTTCTAATTTACTGAAGTTAATGCCACATAAAGTTTTGGTTGTAAACAAAGTTAAATACGATTCACTGAAAACATTTTAAGTGAGGATTTGCGTGTAAGCAAGTTGTCTTTAAATTGCCAGAAAATTGAATGGAGTTTGGTGTGACGATGCAGGCATGAGAACAGCACTTATGGATGCTAATTGTTAGCACATTAAATCATCCTTAAGCTGCTTTAAGGAAACTGCTGACCTATCAGTGTCAGTGATTTGACTTGCATCTCATGTGGCTTCATGAAAACTGCAGGGTGCTTTACTCATATTGTCTTCTCAGAATGATAGTTATTTAAAGGAATAAAACAAAAGCATCTGCTGCATTGAATGATATTGGAATTAGGAGTATGTCTTAGGATGGTGTATATATCAACATGCCTGGAGAGAAGTTGGAACTATTTTTAGGACAAAACATAAAGTGTGTGTCTTTTTTAGCTTATGACTTTGTCTCTCAGTGTGTGCTGATGCTAAAATATATAAGTGTACTACTGAAAGTACAGCCTGTGGATACTGTTAGTTTCTTTCTTCAGGGCAAAATCTTGGTAAGCATGCGCTCCTTACTACAACTGAGGATTGTTTCCTGTGTACTACTTTGCTGTGTATTCATCTGCTCTCAGGAGTGTACTTCCTCGGTAAATATGCCCAGAAGAAGCTCAGGGAGGCCCAGGAGAGGGAGGCGACGGAGTACATCGCCCAGGCAAGGAGGCAGTTCCACTTCGAGAGCAACCAGAGGACCTGCAACATGACCGGTAAGAGCTGCGCACGTTTTACGATACCAAAAATCAGCGCTGAGAGAAGTGAAGTTGAGAATTTGTCTTTGCTGATGCAGTGATTGTTTGTTTCAGTGCTGTCCATGCTTCCTCCGCTGAGAGAAGCCATCATCAGTCAGCTCAACTCAGAGAGTCTCACTGCACTACTGAAGACCAAGTGAGAAGAAGCCTCTTCTACTGCTGGATGCAATAGTTTAAAACAAATTACTCCTGACTGCCTTTAGAACACAATACTCTACATTATTGTATCTTTCAGGCTAGAACAAGTTAAAATCATGCCTCTGTGTTCATCAGGTTGCACAAATAAGGCAGTTTATTGCAGTTTGAAATGCTTCTCTTAAAATAATTTATATGATAAAGTATTGCATTAGTATCTGTAGTTAAAGAAAACGTGTACTATAAAGTGTGATGTTGCTCACAGTCTTTTTCTTCTCCCACATTGTCTCACAGACCAGCCAATAAACTGGAGATCTGGGAAGATTTAAAGATCATCAGTAAGTGTTTTCCACATCAGATGTCCCTAAAGAATCCTTCGCACATTGTAAAGTTAACAGCCAAGTAAAATCAAACTAATTAATCCCTTATATGACTTTGTTGTTTAAGAATAGAAGGAATAGCGACATTAGATTTTTATTTTTTGACTTGAGACCCACAGTTTGACCACAAAGCTTACTGTCTTGTTCAGGTTTCACCCGCACCATCGTCGCAGTTTACAGCACCTGCATGCTGGTCGTTCTGCTGAGAGTCCAGCTGAACATCATTGGAGGATACCTGTACCTGGATAACTCTATAGGGAAGAGCACAACGGTGAGTGATTCATAAAGTCTTGTTGTACACAGAACTGAAGCGTTACATTGTGGAGCTGTTGGCTTCTGCTACTCATTTATAGTAGTCACTTTAAAAGAGGGACGTCCTGATCAAGTCTTGTTTGAGCTTGATCCCTGTCCATTCATACTAGGCATGACTAATGTCAGGTCAGATCTACTACTTGTATTTACCTCAGTGTTCATTGACACTTTTAACATGACGAACAACAGCTGTAGTCTTCTATATTTGGTATACAAGATTTTTTAATAGCTGCTTGATCAAAAATACTGAAGGCCCCGATGTATAAACTTACTTAATGACTGTAAGGATTTGATGCCTGAAACTGAAGCCTGAAATCTGATAGAAAACTTTACACTCTGTTGGGAATTGTTACTACAGGAACACCCAGGTGCACTGACTGTAACGTTACACTATGGCACTAGTCCAGGATGCTCCCGCTGTCACAGACTAGCTCTTCTTTTACTTCATTAACAGTCTTTGGCAGAGTCCAAACTGCAGAGAGACACAAACCAGCAACAGCCAAGTTTTATTTTGGCCTGCAATCAAGTTACTCATGGAATTAAGGTTAATTATCAGCAGCTGCTTTGACCTGCCGGCTGTGATGTCTTTCACGCTGAACACAGTGAGAGAGACCATCAGCTCTGGCTAGAACGAGATGCTGCTTCCTGTTTTGCACACTTTTATTTAGGAAGAGAGATTTGTTTCAGTTAGCTTGGCAAATTGCTCCAACGCAGGTGTCGGAACAGAGTCAAGTCACCTCTGAGACTGAATGAGTTTTCACATTTACACGATCTAACTTTCATTTAGAGCGTGAGGGTGCAGCGTGGAGCTCGACTGTCATTTAGGAGAGCAGGGCAGCAATGCTAGCAGACAGAGGTGTAAAACACAGAGTAGAATACAGTAGAATAGAATAGCTTTATTGTCATTGTACAATACTTAGTACAATGAAATTTAAAGTTCAAACTTTCAAAGTGCTCCAGAGTAATAAAAAGCAATAAAAAGCACAATAAAACAATAAATAAAGACAATGAATAAGTAAGTGATGACACTCAAGTCTATGACACACACAAGCCACATTTCCATTATTCCAATGCAGAGTTCAGTTCAGAGATGGCTCTGGCAAAGAAGCTGTTCCTTAGCATGTTCGTTCTTGCCGTCAGTGTCCTGAAACGTCTGCCTGAGTATATTTTCTGCCCTCCTTTGACAGCGAGCCTTGAACGGTTTCTCGAGGGAGGGCAGAGAACAGCCGATGATTTTTTGAGCTGTGTTGATGAGTCTTTGGAGTGCTTTCCTTTCTGCTGCAGTACAGCTGCTGAACCACACACACAGACAGTATGTCAAAATGCTCTCTATGGAGCAGCCATAGAAGGACACTAGCAGGTTTGGGGTTAGGTGGCTGTTCCTGAGAACCCTCAGGAAATGCAGTCTCTGCTGGGCCTTCTTGACAATTGTGGTGGTGTTAACACGCCACGTCAAGTCGTCCTCGAAATGTACCCCCAGGAACTGAAAGTTAGAGACCCTCTCCACACTGTCTGCTCCGATGAACAGTGGTTGAATGATGTTCTTTGAATGATGCTCTTCTGTAAAAACAAAAGGGTCTGTGTTTAGCCAATGCAGTAGACCTGGGTCGGCCAAGGACAACAGATTTAGGAAAAAAAGTAGCTGACAAGGACCTCATGTGTTTCAGTGAATTTTTAAGATTTTGGCTTTTTTCTACAGTTGATACAGGCAGAGCGTTTGACAAACAGCTGAATCTGGATTACTGTGGGAAAAATGGAGCAGGTGTAGGTGAAGATATTAAATGCGTATTTTTTTTCTATTGTGTTTGTCTCCTTCCAGAATGTTCTGGCTCCCCCAGAAGTGCAGCAGCAGTACCTAACCAGTATCCAACATCTGCTGGGAGACGGTAAAGGAAGCACACACGGACACTCAAACACCAGGATTACATCTGTCTGTCAGCACAGTGTTAAGAATCCTGCACTGACTTCTTCTCCTTATCTCTCCAGGTTTGACAGAGTTAATAACAGTAGTGAAGAGGACAGTACAGAACTCGTTGGAAAGGTGAGTAGCTGAGCTTTTAATTATTTCGATTATCCATTAATCCACCGATTGATTTATAGTATTGATTTATTAATAGTTGAGCCCATACAATGCCAGAAAAGCTAAAATTGCTTGCTTATTTTCTGTGATGGTTCATGTTCACTAATATCACATAGAGATCAAGAAGCAAATCATTTTTCCTGATTCAGTTAGTTATCTAAACAGCTGCTAATTAACTTTCTGTTGGTCTCCAGTGTGTCTCTGAAGCAGAATTTGTCTCTGCTGGAATTGGAGCAGCAGCTGAGCTGGATCAGGGCGGAGGTGGAGGCCAGCTCCGAGCGGTCGCTGTCCTGGTACATGCTGGCGGACGACGAGAACGCTCTCGCTGACCAGGTCACTACACACAGAGAATGATTTATAGCCGCACTCGTGGGAAAGTGTATCAGAGAATGTCACAAACCTCTTTTCTTTCTTCTCTCCAGGCGTGTGGGTTGACGGAGAATGACGCTATGACCATCAGACTGTTAAATGAGACTAGAGACATGCTGGACAGGTAGACATCACACCTGTTTGAGCTTCAGCCAATACTTTAACCTGTTTATGTTTATGCATATTGGAAAAGCTAAATGTCTGTTTTTGTGTGTGACCTCAGTCCAGACTTCACCACTGTTCTCAACGCCTGTCTGAACCGGGGGTTCTCTCGTCTCCTTGACAACCTGGCTGAGTTCTTTCGCCCGCCTCCCGGTGACTCCGGCCCCAGCTCTGCACCTGATAGGTGAGCTTTCGACTGGCACATCTATAGATCAATAATAATGATTTTTCAGCAGATATGTGATAGATTTACTCTGTGTGTGTGTTTCTTGATTGAGCTGTAATTCAATAGATGGCAGCTAGTCGGCAGCCAGGGTTCCTTGGAGGTATAGTAAAATATGGAGTTTAATTTTTGAAATTTTCAGATCTGGATAAGTACAGGGAAAAAGAAAAGAGAGTTTGTAATAATATTTGTGTTTCCAGCCCTTATTCTGGTCTGAATTTCAAACAATAGCAACAATAAGAGCTATGATCTCCTGGCAGTTATGTGGCAACATAATAGTACGTTGTAAAAAGGCATGTGGGAGACTGAAGTCAAATGGAAGAAAGTTATTTGGTCTGAAGAGACCAAAATTGATCTTTTATTGTCCCATCAGACCAAAGACTGGTTGAGCAGTTTTGCATAGAAGATTGGGGTAGAATTGCAGTTCACGGCCGTACACAGACCATGCAGTCATTTATTTTATTTTTTATATTTTTAGTTAATTCATTTTACTTTGTAGAAATCTATTTTCACTTTGACAATTCTTGTTAAAACGCAAACTTATATTGACCATGTATTAAATTGGAAAAGCAATAAAAGGGAAAACTTCAAAGTATTTTTCATAGGCACTATACTTAGTCAGAATGTAATATACATGTTCACATTAAATTTTAAAACCATTTAGTCTCATAATAAACATGCAGATATTTTTAATCCATGTAAAAAAATTGACTGAGAAACGTACAGAGAATTCTGAAAATTAAATTCTGGAAAAGTCTGTAATTTTGAAATACAAAATGTATTGAAATCCAGAGCAGCCTTTTTAAACCAGAGCAGGATGTGTTCATGCAACAGAGCTCCAACCACATACTCAGGTTTGCTGAAACTGGGAGTTCAGATTTTTGAAACCAGGATATGATGTCTACTTGAGCAAACACAAAAACTGGCCTCCTCTGATCATAACCAGGACACTCGTGTCCATGTAAACATTCTACTTGTGAGATCACTGCTGACTGATTTGTTCAGTTCAAACTCTGTGCCTCTTTCTTTCACCAGTTGTTGTCATACATGTCATTTGTCATGACTTTGCCAGTTGTGACTCACAGGACATGTTTATCTGTTCAACTGTCCAGTTATCTGATCAGTGTTGCAGGATGCTTGTGACTGTGCTAAATTTATTTTTGAAAAGTTTAATGTCCAATCCAGCTTTTGAAACTGACCTCAACATTTCTGTCTGTCTGTGTGCTCAGTCTGTCTGCAGTCAGCTTGCCGCTGGCCAAGATCATCCCCATTATCAACGGTCAGATCAACACCGTCTGCAGTGAGACTCCAAGTCACTTTGTCCAGGTAAAGTCAAGCTGTAATCACAAGTGTTCTCTTTTGTTCAAACACACAAACGTTACAGTAAACAAACCGAGAAGCTCCATCAGATCCATCTACGTCAGTGTTGGTCCTCTTTGGTCAGCCACCACATTTAGACAAACGGATCTTAAGTTGTTGCCACAAACCAGCATGTTGGACTGTTCTTGGTTGTTTGGTGTGTTTGTCAGCAGACTGCGTAAACTACTCAAAGTCCACATTCTTTTTGCATTTTGTTTTGCTTTGTCTTTATTGTTTGCAAAGTGATAATCAAACGCATGTTCCAAGCCTGGTGCAGCTGCAGTTTTTACTGCCATTCAGTATCTGTCTTTAATGTTGATGACAAAGAGAACAGAACATCTGCTGCGTTTTAGAGGAAGATTTACTTTAAAGTGTTTGAAAAACTCTTTAATCTTGTTCATCTGTGCTGTTTATTAACACTGACGGCTAAAGTGTCATTCATCATTCATACTTTATTGATGGCCTCTCAATGGCCGCTGCATTTAGATATTTTTAAAAGGGAGCTTTGTTTCTTTTGAAGTTCTACAAATAATTTTTTAGGATTTTCTTGTATTTACATCGATTGTAGTACTAGTACTTATTGCTAGTACTAGTATTAAAAACTTTAAAACAGCTCAAGTGACCGCTAAACCATTCATCTGTCAGTCTTACAGCTGCACTATATCAAACATGATGCTAGTGGTTGTGGTCAACCGAAGAAAGTCTTGGTCTTTAACTCATCGATTGGTTGTGAAGGAAAAAATCTGAACACAGCCTCTGCATGAACCTAATGGGCCACAGTAGACTGAGTTCACTCTGGCTGCTGGCCCAAGTGAATTCTGAGTAAACTAAGCTGAGCTAAAATCGGCTAGTATTTGTGGAATATTAAATCATTTTAACCTGGTTATTTTATACCAAAGTGATAACAACAGACTTCAAGTGTGAACCTGCATACATTTATATGATTTTTAAAAACAAAACTGTATCAACTGGTGATCCTTGCGCAAGAACTATTGAGAAACTTAATGCAGACCAGTCAGCTGCTGTCTTTGAATGATCTGCCATGTTGGTTCTTGAGCTGTGATAAAGAGGCTATTGTTGGCAAAGTTTGCACTCAAATGTTTGGCCGTCTGTTTTAACGAAAGCAATCAAAGCGACAACTTCCTTGACCTGTTGTCAGTTAGTTTGGAGCCGACTCTTGTAAATGTTAAATAAATCACCAGCAGTCTCTGTGAGGCTGGGTGGGTTCACAGATGAGACAACAAGGGGGTGAACACGGGTAGTCTGTTCCTCCTGCCACCAAAAATAATGGATTAATGGGAGGCTGTTGATGTAGCACTTTCCCCTTTATAAAAGTGACCTCAGTGTTTGTCCAACCGATTTGAATTCGGTCAAATGAGAGCTTATCGACCAATGAATCACCCATGGAGACTACAGCCCCACGTAATACATCATTTTCCTCCCATATAGAACACAACATGGCTAAAATGATCAAGAAATGCCAGACAGACTTTTCGCAGTTTTCAAATTAAAGCTCCTTTTCCTTCACAGAAACGAACCAAATCAAATCTTTCTGTCCGTCTCTCTGCAGGACCTGCTGATGAACGACCAGGTGAAGGAGTTCGCAGCCATCGTCTATGAGACCTTCAGCATGCCGCAGGAGCTGCAGAAATAATCATCTAGATGGGAGGAGGACTTAAGAGAAAGAAGAGAGGGATGAAACCAGAAGTAATCATAGTCCCGGACTGTTAATCCCTCCTTCCTTTCTTTGAGGCACTTTTCTCTGCAGCATCTTGCAGACTTTTTGCTCTCGATTGTGAAGATCCGTGGCAACAACGGCCGCAACAGAACAACAGGACCGTCTGCACCTCCTCTGTTAACAGCACCAGGTTAAATGATCAACTTGGGGAAAGAAGAGGAGGCCGGCACTTGGTTTGTAGTCAGAGCAGAGCCTGCAGTTACAATTAGGACCATTGCATCTTGGGAACTGAAATCCTATTTAACCCAGTAATGATGTTTTAATTACCCTGAGAGGTGGAAAATCCTGAAACCATCATGCATTGAAGGATCAGCCACTGCTGTTCAGAGCAGATTTTTCAGATGATACTGAAGCATTGCCAGTTTTTTTGCTGATTATACAAATTTTAAGATGATCTTCCTCTTTTCTATCGGCAGTGGTTAACGTTTTATTTCTGTCCACGTTTCCAGCTGTACGCTCTGCACCTCATCAAGATCACAAGAGTTTACGATGCTTTATGTTTCTCTTTGCTTTCCCTTCCCTTAAACATGGTGGTGTTCGTGTGAGATTAATGTGGGTGGATCTTTATAAGCTGGTGATTTATTTTATTTTTTGGGCTAATATATTTTTCACTGTTTTTAAATTTCACTGTTTTCACGGTAGAAACATCTGCAGCAGCTGGGGGGGAGATTTGGTGATACTACAACGTCGGTGTGAGCTGAAGAGGCTGATCAGAATGTCACATTAGCACAACCGGTGTGTTAAATCCAAATTTAATACGTCGTGACTTTGAAAGCCAGCTTTCAGTTTATTTTTAATAAAACCCCATTTGAAGTGGGTCTAAACGCGGTGATGTCACTGTTCTTCAACCACAGAGTAGTTCTCTTCCTTTGGTGCAGAGTTAAAAAGTACATGAAGGCTTGTAAAGGTGTCGCTTCATCACGGGGCAGGAAATTCTGTCTTTCCACTGTTGTTCCTTTGTTGCCCAGAAGGTGTCACTCTTCTTCTGCTATTGTTGGAATCCTACAATCCTCCTCTTTCAATCCATATGAAGGGCTGGTTTTTAAAGTTGCATTTTCTTTGTCATTCAGTCCTTGACAGTATCGCTATTCCAACCTGGTTACATTTTTCTCACAATATCTTTCTTTAGAGCAGTTTTTCCCCTCATTTCTGTCTTTTCAGTGCTCGTTTTTCGCTCAATCCGTATGATTGTGACTTCCTTAAAAGTCTGACATCATTTTAGACTCTGTTGAAATTACAAGACTGTTATCCAAAGCTGAACAATCTGGGTCAGCTGTACTTCACCCTCCTGTCAACCACTAATACTTCATATTGTCAAACTTTCCCCACTGTTCCCACACAAGCTGCATAAGTCAGGTTTGTTCAGAGCTAGTAAACACCTGATATATGTACAGAGGGGGAGGGTCCCCAGAAGGCACTGAGCTAAAAGCTGTGAGTCATTGTGGCTGTTACAGGTGGTTTTTATTATACCCAAGCTCCTGGTTTCAACCGTGCACACTGTTTGTTTACTGATAGGTTTCACTTTTGGATTGAGTCCCCACCACAGTTGTTTCTTCTGTGATTCACATTAAATGCAAACCCTTCAGTTTTGATTACAGGTACTTTACACCTTCCACACATCTGTAATCAAAGTAAAAACAGTCGTCATAGCGTTATTTTTATTACTGTGCTGAATGACAGAAAGAAAAACAAAACTCCCAGCCTTAAAATATTGTGATTAATCAAAGAACAACTGTAAAAGAATCGTGTAAGTTGTGGATCACTGTCGATCTCATGAAAAAGCTTTGTTTGCTGGTGGAATTAACTAGAAAACCAGCCTGTGGAGAACACTAATGAATCCACCTGAAGCGTTTGAAGGCAGATGTGCACATTAACCCATCAGACTTCAGTTAGTTTCCTTCTCAGGCGATGAGAAAAACATCAGGTGACTGCTCAGCTAACTTGGTTCTTGATTCCTGACTTGCATAGTGAACACAGTCGGGTGAGAATGTAAAGCTCTGTATGTAGTCAAAGACGTTATGCCCTTTTTAAAGCGTGATGTCCTGAATGACAGCTGAAATGTATGTTTGTAGCAATTTATTGAAGAGATAATAAAGGTAAAATGTGATTTCATTTACAGTCTGCATTTTGTGTTCTTTCTAAAAGGCTCAAACTACAAATTATGCGGTTAAATATGTGAAGAAGTTGCACTTAGAACCCAGTGGCTCAACATGGTAACTGTTGCGTCAACAGGGGGCGCTCTGCTGCAACGACAATCAAAGATCCATATTGGAAAATGCTGGTGTTGGAAACTAATCAGTGTACTGTTACAGTCCATGACGCATCCCATAATGACATCATCTTTTAATTACTAAGCTGTAGCAAATAAGTTTTTTTTTTCCATAATGGAAATGTAGCATCTCTTAATCAAGATCAATCTGTTCATGTGATTCTGAGCCAATCATTTGTTTCCATCCTGGTTTTTCTGATGAAGATGGAGGGATTAACATGACCTCTAACAATAGAAAACTAACCTACTGCTTTGATTATTAATGTGGAGGTCTGTCACACTGTTTTAACTGATCTTTGAGGACTTATAATTACATGAAAATGACAAAAAAACATCAGAAACAGGAAATGACAGTGAAATTGTTTAAGTTTTATTTTGAAGGATGGACATGACTGAGTAGGGGAATGTCTTTTTTTATGCAAACTGCTTTGTCATTGTGAATAAACTGCATGTTACATCCAGTGTGTGCAACTGAGAGCAATACAGAGGCAGAGTTGTTGCATAGAAAGTGATAGCACCAGTTGTGATATTGTGATTAGTGAAACTGGCTCGTGACCGCAACCTTTGACCAGCAGGAGGACTCGGAGCGGAGAAAGTGAAAGAGAAGCTCCAGCAGATCAGGCCGTGGTTGTACTGGGAGACTTCAGATATTCCAATCACAGTGTCACATAATGCAGTCTGGTGAAGTTATATTGTCACTTAACAGGTTTTATTTTCCTCTTGTCTCATGAGACAGTTGCACCATAGTGATACTAAGACACACAAAGTGATGCAAAGCAAAATGATCGAAGTGGGCAGAAGGAAAAGGCTAGAAAATATTTTGATTGGAGCACAATTAATAAGTCTAACAGCATATGGACATGTGAATCTGGTGCTGGTTTTCAGTCGTACATCATGTTTTGAAGTTAAACATCGCATCACACTGCTTGGTGATACCCTCAGAAACGTCTCACTTTACCTTTTGACGCCTGAATGCATCATTAGTCTTTTTTTTAATATTGATTTATACAGCATTAATAGTGCACAAACAAAGAAGTGCCCAGTGTTAGCCTTTTTTAAAATCCATTTTTAGTTTATTGAGTAATACTGATGACATGTGTAGATACAAAATGAAGTTCTGATGCTGGTATTGGACAGGTTATTGTCACACTGTGCATCGAAAAAAACATGAAATGTGTAATGAAAACAGTTACTGTACAAAGGATGGAGTTGGATCACAAAAGATAAAAAGAAGAAGAAGGATGAAGGTCTGTAGAGTGATATATTTAAGGACACAAACAAGGATGAGTGGGAGGTGAGTTAATGTGTTATCCTGGTACTGTTTTTTCCATCATGTTTTCAAGTTCAGTGTCACGCTGCTTCTGGTTACCTGAAACTCAGCTGCTTGAGGGAACTTCCTGCAGAGAAACTCAATATTTGACTTCACAGATTAGAGAGAAGGGGGAGGGAGCCTCATCAGTGCTGCTGCTGCTGCTGTGTGAGCTCTTATTGTGGGATGCGGGGGGGAGTTTCAGTCCATCCGAAGGGCGTATCGTCACTGCATCTGTTGGAAGTTTCAGCATCTAAATTAAGACGCAGCTCCGCTCTCTGTCTGACTGTATCCATGGATCATGAGATCAATCAAGGACAGACTCATCAGTCACATGGAATCTGTCCATTACAATACGGGCGCAGGTCACCAACAGCGGTCGTGAGTTCGAGTCCGGCTCACGACCCTTTGCTGCATGTCTCTCTCTTCTATACCCCCTTTCACCCTGCCTCTTCTCCTATCAATAAAATGGAAAAAAAACTCCCCCCAAATATTTTAAAATCTGACACTTTACTTATGTGACTGTGTAGCATGAATTTTCATTTTATGAGACATTCTGGCAATTATTCTCTTTTTGTTTTGATTTTAGGGTGATGTATGTAGTTGGCAGAAAGCAAGTGGACCGCTGAATTAACAGTTTGTAAAATTTTGTTTTATGTTTGTTTTTATTTGTTTTGTTTAAAGCGATTTCGTTAAAGGCTCTGTCCTCATTTTCATTTGGTGGTTACTTGCTTTAGCTACGCCTGGAGAGAATCTTTGATCGGAGGTTGTTTCAACTTGTAAAAATCCACCCACTGCTGACGACTGTTTCCTTTATCTTTTGGATTTATTACTATCTTGGGCTTGTTTTTATTACATCACTCGCTCCACACAGACGTGCTCCTCCACACCTCTGCTTTATGGCAAGCTGATGGATGAAATGGAAAGACTGCAAGCAGCTGATGCCTTACACCCTTCAGAAAAACTTCATATATCCAGTCTGTGTCTTCACCTGACGTGCCACAGGGGTGAAAATCTCCCTGTACTACCTGTCCATGTTTCTAGCACACACAAAAATATCCCCAAAGATTCCCTCTTAGACCTTAAATTGTCTGGAATTATGGTGACAGTTGATTGTTTTGTATATCTTTGCAGGAGCGGAGCGTTGAGATCGCTGTCTGGAGGGAGACTTGAAACTGAAGAAGTGCAAACAGTGGAAAGAAAAGTCAACAGACCAAATATCAGCAAAAAAAATACAAAAGAGACGTCACACACATGAGTACAAGGGTCGACTGAGAGGGAGGAGGAGCCGTCAAACACCAGTCAGACAACAGCTTCACTGAGATTGATTGATTATGTGCAGAGTTGAAACAGAGTTTTGAAATAAAAATCAGTTTAAAGCTGTGTGTGTGTGTGTGTGTGTGTGTGTGTGTGTAACTTTACACATAATGACATTCATCTTCTTCCTGGTTGACTATGACTCAACATGACTTCATCATGTTTCCTGACCTTATCTGACATTTTCCCATATAAGGAGGAAACAACAAGAGATGTTTTTTTCCACTCTGAGTGATTGGAAAGATTTAAGGGTTAACAGTATATTATAATAATAATAATAATAATAATAATAATAATAATACATGAACTAAGCTGCTTTTATGTGCTGCCCAAGGTATAATTTTGACATTCTTTGAGTCCTTACAATTTCAAAATTTCAAAACTGTATTACTTCAATTTATTAAGACATTCAAGCCTTCACATTATGTAGATGGTCTAAATAAATGACATGCTGCAGACCATGTGGTCACATGGTGCCCAGGTAAGCTCCCACTGTGCTCCGAACTTTGAGATTTACGTATGTATGATTATGTTGACAGCTCACATGACAGAACATTGACTTATATTGGATTACTTCCTGGATAATTCACTAATTCCCAGCTTTATCTTAACCCTAAACCACCTTATGCATAGATTTACCTTTAAATGGATGATCAGTCTACACTCAGTAAACCTCAATGACAAAATTAAAGCATGTGTTTAGGTGTTTTTTTTTCTTCCTGCCAGACAGATGACAATCTCAGCAGCTCTCCATCAGTCAGGCTTTTATTGTAGAGCAGTAAAAAAAAAAAGCCTTCCTTGAGTGAAAGACAAACTACAGCCAGCTTGGAGTTCACCAAACAGCATTCAAAGGACTCTGAGAGCTCAAGGATAAGGATTCTCTTGGCCGATGAGATGAATATTAAACAGCTTAGGTTGAACTTCAAGCACTATGTCTGTTAAACAACAGGCACCGCTCATCACTTGATAATAATGTCCCTATATTGAAGCATGGTGGTGGCAGCATCATGCCATGAGGTAGCTTCTTGGTCAGAGCTGAGGGAAGAATGAATGCAGCCAAATACAGAGAGAACACCTGCTCTAGAGTAAAGAGACCTGAGATTGGAATGATGGTTCTCCTTTCAGCATCACAATGACCTGAAGAAAAAAGCCAAGACAACTTTTGAGTGGCCTCAGGGTGAGTTTTTAACAATAAGAGCAGACTTGAACCCCACAGAATATCTGTGGAGAAACCTGAAGATGGAGGTTCAGATGCCTCCATCCAAACTGACAGAGGATGTAACTGCCCAAACTGAGGTGTTCAAAGTTTGTAGAGATTTACCCAAGAAGACTGGAAGCAATAAGTGCTGCCAAAAGGGCTTCTAAAAGCTACAAAATTAAGAGTCTGAATTCTTTGAGGACACATTATTTATTTAATTTTGGCAAAAAATGTCCAACTACACTGCAAAAACTCAACATCTTACCAAGTTTATTCGTCTTATTTTTAGTCAAAATGGCTCAACTCACTTGATTTAAGATAAATTCACTTTACAAGTAGCATTTCAGCAAGATGGAGGGACTTGTTTTAAGACAAATTTTCATTTGTTCTATTGGCAGATTTTTTCACTTATTTCGAGGTAAAGGTGCCTTGAAATAAGTTTTTTTTTCTTGTTTTAGGAGGGGCATTTTTTCCAGTGTATATGTTTTTAGTTTTTCATTATGAAATATTTGATGTAAACTAATGCCGGTTTTATTCATTTAAAATCAAATCTACAGCACAAACTGCACAGAAAGTGAAGGGGTCTGAATGCCGTCAGCGGTTAAAACCTACAAAAAAGTCTCAGCTATCAATGAGGCCTTTAAATAATTAACAACTGGACAAAAAGTCTTTATTTTCAAAAAAAAAGTCCTGTTGGTCAACGTCTATATTTCTCACAATTACACACACTCAGTCCAGCAGATGGTTAACAGACTACCACA
This sequence comes from Dascyllus trimaculatus, assembly GCA_024666655.1. Taxonomy (NCBI): domain Eukaryota; kingdom Metazoa; phylum Chordata; class Actinopteri; family Pomacentridae; genus Dascyllus; species Dascyllus trimaculatus. Next base: position 8,700,158 of record CM045455.1, on the reverse strand, counting down.
TGAGAAGAACTGCCATGTGGTTTGGAAAACTGTGATTGTGTGTGACTGTGTGTGATGAGTTTGACCTCCAGTAAGTTTCAGCGTTTCAACACAGCGCTGCTAGTCAGCTGTAGCCTCATGACCTTGTGATCTGCACAATAGATGCTGAGAACTGACAACACTCCTCTGCTGATGGGCTGATATGCGGGTATGAAACGTGTCACCGTGCCAGTCATGCTGATGAAATTATTTTTTGCTTCCTAAAATAGAACCAGAGGGCCGTGTAAGCATGCCGAATCAGTCAGTGTGGCAGAATGGAGGCTTTGTTCCATAAAAAAGTCCTTTATTTGCTGAGTAACTGTGTGTGGTGAGACGGTTTTCCATTAAAGTGCTGCTGGGCATATCCACATTCAGCACTGCAAAACAGGTTCAGCTCAAATTAGCCTGCACCACATGACTGTGTGTCACAGTTTGAACTTTTGTCGTGGTGCTGTTTGTTCTTGCTCCACACTCCGTGATTGTCTTTGCCCGGTTTCGCGGTACAGAGCAGGAAATCCCCCTGTTGTTGAGCTTAAAGTCTGAGCGGCTGGCATTTCTAAATGCTGTGTGGCTACATGGTGTCCCTCACGTCTGAACTACTGACCCACATTGCAAAAGTGGAACAGGTAGTTGCCGTATGTCAGAGAAGAAACACGACGCATGCTCATACTGACATTCTGCTGGAATATCATTAAACAAAACCGTATTAAAGGTAGAGTCAGCGATACTAATCCAGTGCAGTTTTTATCAAATTCAGTGAAAATCTTCTCACTGCCCATTACATGCCTATCCTGTACTGAAAAAATCTGGTGCTTGTACACAGTGTTGGCTCCGTTACCAGGAAATAAAGTGGCTTGGATCCACACAGCACTTTTCCAGTGAGTCCCATCTGTACTCATGCAGAGAAAAGGGGAATAGAAGGGGAAAACTGGCGATGGGCGCGACAAGGAAGCATGTTATCTGCTATTCCAACTAGTTATATAAACATCAACAATCTTTCCCCAGAATCACGTTCTTCACCTTTAAATTGGTAAACTTATCAAGAAACACAGAAACCTGTTTATGAAGCTACATTATTCTGGGCAGTGAGGCTTAAGATGTGTCATTGGCACATTTTTTGTTTCCTGTAAATTTATTCTGTAGTATTGCTTAAAGGAAAATACACCAATCAGGCATAACATTACGACCACCTGCCTAATATTGTGTTGGTCCCCCTTCATGTGTTAAAAATGCTCAGAGCCATTGGGCATGGACAAGAGGACCTCTCAGGGTGTCCTATGGGGTCTGGAACCAGGATGTTGGCAGTGGATCCTTTGGGTGCTCTGGGCCTCTGTCAATCAAACTTGTTCCACTGCATCCTGTTGATGCTTTATCAGATTGGGCTCGAGGAAGTTTGGAGTTTGAAGTTGTTGCCATGTGGTGGGGTAGGCCAGTGACATTTGGGATTTCCATTTGCATGAGGGAGTGTGTTTGTTGTGGGACAATGTTTATTTGGGTGTCTAAGTCTCATCAACATGGATGTTAAAATCCAAGGTTTTCCATTAGAACACCACATAGTACCAATATGATCAATGTTATTCACTTCACCTGTCAGTGGTCAGGATGTTGTGTCTGATTGGTGTAATTCTCTACTGTGATTTACATACTCAAAGATTTAAATACTCTTATATTACTATTATTGGACTTAAAAGTAACAATGTGTTTTGTGCACATTTATAGATGTAAATTGCTCGTCTTGTCAATAAAACCTCCAGATTCTCATAAACAATCCTGATTAATGTTTTCATAAGTAATATGTTTCACATATTCATTAGACACGACTGAGATCATCAGTACTGTTTAGATAGAAAGTATGGTTAATATGGAAGTAAACATTTGTTATTTATTTGTTCTTTTCACATTTATCTGTTATAGTAGTTACCAGTACATTAAGCACTATAGTACCCTTTTTGTAAGTAAGTTTTTTTTCTTTACATAGTGACTTTGTAAAGTCTGAGGAGCAACTCTCAAATTCAGCAGGTGGCATCACAAGGTTAATCTGTTTTTCTTCAAAAGATATAAAAGGCTTGAGAAGAAGTGTATTTTTTAGCCTGCACGCTATGCAAAAGAATCCCATGTAATCATTGTTTTACTTCCACAACGCACCAAAGGTAATAATAGATGTTATAACTTAACTTATAGTAAAACGTCACCAGTGTTTGATTCAGACCAAGAGCTTAACAAAGTTCGACATCACTGTAAATGTTAAGGAAATTTTAAGGGCCATTAAAGCAGCAGTATCTACAGTATTTGGATCTTCTAAATGATGACTTTATCTGAATACAAACATTTTTGCCCTTTAGGTCTTATTTAAAGAAATCTCCCCACCCCCGCACATTTTCTGCAGCTTAGTGATGCCAGAAGTTGTTCCAAGTGGGCGACAAAGGCAACAAAGACTCATTCTCAAGTCTTAAACAGGAAGAAACAAAGAGCTTTCCCTGTCATATGGAAAGACTCTGCTTTTTCCTGGGAGTGGAGGAATTGCATATGAAACCTGTGTAGGCAAAAGGAGCATTTCTGCCTGCCACAAGTCAAAGGCTAGTTCCAGCTAAGTCTCTTAAATATCAACATCCCATTTTCTCCACACATGTTACAACACTGAGCCTGGGAGTGCTGTACAATGTGAAGCACAGCCGAGTACATCAAAATGTAATTGTGTCAATTGTTGGCGTAAACCTGTGAGTTACAGACTTACAACATACTTTAGAACCAGTCAAAGAACAGTAAACAACATGCTTACACAACACACATGGTGTGTACTTGGAATAAAACGGAGCACGGATCTTGTACGGACACCAAAAGATGTGGGTCATAGCTAACATTAGCGCTGCGTTTAGACCTTTAGTCCTCGAATGTCTATAAAGATGGATAAACCTCTGATTATGTCACCCATAGTTTTCCACGAACAGCAGTTTTGAAATTAAGTTTGGTTTCTCTTGCCATCGACATCTTGGCAGTTTCCGACTCCTGTGAAGTCCTGGCTGTTCTGAAAATTAGCAAATAGGTTGAGCATGAGTGGAGCTGAGGTGGACAATGGAAACATCTCTTGGCCATGGTCTGTCCTGTGATGGCAAACATCTGTCACTTAAAGCAGTCACTTCCTTAGTTATGCATAACCATAAGCCTTAATGCAATTTAAACACCAGAGTTATGTAAAATTTCACCTCCTGTATAGTTCTCCTGAACAAGGAGATTAGCTACACCAGGATAAAAACATGTTTATTTTTATTGTGAGATTAAGCATTTTAACACAGGGGTCTGTTACCCCTTTTCCACCAAGAAGAATCAGGTGCTAGTTTGGTGCTGGTGCTTAGTCAGCTCAAATCTCATTCCTCCAAAGAACCTGTTTGCTTTTCAGTTGGAAGGAAGCCAAGTTGGAGCCATGCCACTGCGTCACCGCAAAATGACTATGCTTGCATCCATTACATAGCAGTTAAACAAACGCAATAAGTTGATGATAATATCTATGTTTATCTCTATCAATCAATCAATCAATCAAACTTTATTTATATAGCACCTTTCATACAATAAAAACAATTCAAAGTGCTTCACATCAGTTAAAATATAACATAAAAATAAAAAATAAAATAACACAAGAAAACCCATCCCTTCCACCCTCCATTCATGAATATACACCCAACACATGCACGCACACGCGCGCACACACACACACACACAGACACACACAGACACACACACACACACACTCAACCCTAACAGCAGGGAGACAAGGAGACATGGCACTGAGGAGCAAGGAAAACACCACCATTGGGGTCGTCCACACTGGGAGGAGTCCCAGGCCATGACCACCGGGGGAGACCCACCCAAAACCCCATGATCCTGACAGACAGGGGGACCCACACCGAGGTGAGGAGCCCCCCAACCAGCCGGGCTGAAGGGGCCCGCAGACAGCACCCCCAGCAGCAGACCCGATACACCCCCCAGTGTGGAGGACCCTCCTGAGGAAACACCGGAGTTAAAAACATAAAACTTACAAATAGAAAATAAGATTAAAAAAAAAAAATTAAAAGGTGTTAAAAGCCTGATTAAAAAGGTGTGTTTTTAAATCTCTTTTAAAAGTATCAACAGTCTCTGCGGTCCTGAGGTTCTCCGGCAGGCTGTTCCACAGGCGGGGGCCGTAATAGCTAAATGCCGCCTCCCCGTGGGTTTTAGTTCTAGCCGCTGGTAAAGATAAAAGGCTGCTGCCGGAGGACCTCAGGATCCGCGAGGGTCGATACGGTAAAAGAAGGTCAGATAAATAAGAAGGCGCAAGGCCGTTAAGACATTTAAAAACTAATAAAAGAACCTTAAAATCGATCCTGAAGCGGACGGGGAGCCAATGCAGCGACTTTAAGACTGGTGTAATGTGTCCCCGCCCTCTGGTCTTCGTCAGCACGCGAGCGGCTGAGTTCTGTAACAACTGTAGATTTAAAATACTCTTTTTGGGATGACCAGAGAGCAGGGCATTACAGTAATCTAAACGACATGAAATAAAAGCATGCATTAGCACCTCCGTGCTAATGCGCTCATGCGTCTATAGATGGTCTTAAGGCTGTTTGCGAGGCGGAGGTCGCCTGTTGCCTGGGCACATCCGTGATTGTGCTACTGGTGGGACACAACTGTACCAGATTTCAGCGCGCAGCAGTTAGTGCAAAATGTCTGTGCGTCCCGGAAGTCATTCCAATACATCTACGGTCGAACCAGGGGCGTCCTGGCGAAAAAGGACACAAATTACCGCTTGTTTGTCCCTCTCCACCGTTGATCGTTGGTCACGGTAACCCCGCCCCCAGCCTCTGACGTGCTCATGCTCTGGCCCAGCAATGAGTTGGAGCTTGCTGAGCACCAGTTTTTAGCACCTGGAGCCAGTGCTTATGCGGTGGAAACATAAAGAACTGGTGCTAAGTCAGGCACTGGCTCCGAACTAGCACTGGAACCAGCTCGGTGTAAAAAGGCTATGTGGGGATTGACTCACTTCTGGGGTGAGCTGTACCTACAGCCAAAGACAGGGGTGTCCAATCCTGGTCCTCGAGGACCACTATCCAGCATGTGTTAGATGTTTCCTTCTTCCAACACACCTGATTCAAATTATCTGGATCGTTATCAGGTTTCTGCAGAGCTTGATGATGAGTTGATAATTTGAATCAGGTGTGCTGGAAGAGGGAAACATCTAAAACATGCAGGATAGTGGCCCTAGAGGACCAGAGTTTGACGCTCCTAGCCTAAGAGAAAGACTGCCGGGGTGAGAAGGATGTAAAAAGTAACCCAAATGCTACAGCTACCTTTGACCTTATAATCTTTGCTGGTAGTATGATTCATTTGTTATTACTGTTAATACTCTTTGAACAAACTAGAGCTGCTTAGTTTAGTTAATATTAGTGCAAGCTAAAACAAATCCACAGAAAAATGTGGCCTGTTTGGCCTTTAAGCCTGACCAAAAGGAAAAGAATCCCTCGACAATCAATGTGAGAACTGAGCCAGCAGTTCAGTTTGCACTTTGGAGTATCAGCAAACTTAATACAGATGGTAAGGGTGAGTGGCAGGTAAACAGAGTATGACTCCATCTTGCTGGTTTTACATTGCTACTACAGCGATGACTCACAGCTACTGGTAATGGATCATATATAAAACACTGAGATCATCGTGTCCTCTGTGATTTCTCACTCCACTCTCACTTTTCTTCTTCTTCCTCTATTCTTTGTTTTTTTCATTCCTCACTTCTGTGTAAGTCAGTCTGTCCCTCCTTTTCCCTAGTACTCTATCTCCCTCGTCATTTACTGTAATGGTAGTAAGGGCAGGCTCAGGGCAAATGTGTGTGTGTGTGTGTGTGTGTGTGTGTGTGTCTGCATTATTGATTCCCTCTGAGCACCATGCAGACAGTAATCTGTGCTCTGAAATCTGATTGGCTGTGTGCCGTCAGGCCTCATTACCTGATAATCCAGACCTCTGCTGATTGGACGCTGCAAGATCCCTTATTAGGAATTCATGATGATGCAAGCTGAGGTCACACTTCTAATCGGAGGGGTGATGTCACCTCACCTGAGGTCCACGATTGGCCCAAAGTGACCCACAGACACAGATAGATAGATAGATAGATAGATAGATAGATAGATAGATAGATAGATAGATAGATAGATAGATAGATAGACAGATAGATAGATAGATAGATAGATAGATAGATAGATAGATAGATAGATAGATAGATAGATAGATAGATAGATAGATAGATGGATAGAAAACAGGATGAGATGAGGTTATTACAAAAATATGTAAATATAGTAATGTGAGATGAACTGAGACTCAGTGAAATATGATGAAAAAAGTAAGATACACTGATCTGCCACAACATCCTGACCACTGACAGGTGAAGTGAATAACATTGATCATATTGCTACTATGTGCTGTTCTGCTGGAAAACCTTGGATTTTAACATCCATGTTGATGAGACTTAGACACCCAAATAAACATTGTCCCACAACAAGCACACTTCCTCACGCAAATGGAAATCCCAAATGTCACTGGTCTATCCTCCGCAAGAAAATGCACCCCACCACATTGGAAAGACATCAACCAATCAGGAACATGTTGAAGAACATGCTCAACATGTTGATTTGACCTCCAAACTTCCTACACCCCATTCTGATCAAGCATCAACAGGATGCAGTGGAATAAGTTAGATTGACAGAGGCCCCACTGCACAAACCAGAGTACCCAAAGGATCCAGTGCCAACGTCCTGGTTCCAGACCCCATAGGAAACCCTGAGAGGTCCTCTTGTCCATGCCCAATGGTTCAGAGCATTTTTTAGCACATAAGAGGGACCACCACAATATTAGGCAAGTAGTCATAATGTTATGCTTGATCGGTGTGTAAGACATGAAGTAAATTTACCAAATAAGCCAGGTTTATTTCAGTTAGTCTGACTTACTTTTAGGTAGTTTAAGTTCCATATGTTCAACGTAGTTCAAGCTCAGTTACTCTGGAAATGTATGCTGCAAACTGTTAGCCTAAGCCTGAGCTGTTGCTTACTCAGAGTTCCAGCAATATTTCCCCAGCGGGAAAGCAATTGTTTTATTATGGCACTCAGTCACAGTTATCTCAACTGCATGAACCTGTGTCATATTAGCCTGGTTGCATGAACTCTAAGTGACGTTTATGGAACCGGTTTAATCCTGACTGATTTGTTAGGTTCATTCATGTAAGGTGTTGGACTTTAATCCCCACTTTTATGAGTACACTTTATGGAACAGGCCTCAGGTAAGATTCCAAGTTTCCATGATGAATTTGCTTCATGTTACCAAAATAACCTGACAGTAAGTCAGAGTCAAAAAAAAAAAAACAACCTGGCTTATCTGTAAACTTGCTTTATGAAACAGGTCCCGTGCAGGTAAGGTGATGATGACAAAAAAAAATTGAGGTGGATTGAGATGAGATAAAAACAACATGGGGTAATAAAAAATATCCATTTGTCAGGATGACAGAGTGGTCTAAGACGCCAGAGTTAAGGGTGGGCTCCTCCCTGAGCAAAGGGATTTCTGGTCTCCAAATGGAGGCGTGGGTTCAAATCCCACTCCTGACAAATAGTTAACTTTAAAAAGTTGTTTGGTTTTGGGGCAGTAGTGGTGCAACGGTTGAGTCACTGGGCTACTGATCAGAAGGTCAGAGGATTGAACCCCAGTGCTGCCATTTTAGGGCCCTTGAGCAAGGCCCTTAACCCTTACTGCAATATAAGGTATTATTATTATGATGGAGATAAATTAGGTGATCAAATCAAGTGTTTTTTTAAACTTGTTAACATGTCTAAATGATGTTTTTATCTGCTGGAAGATACATCGTGAGCGAAATTAGCAGTTAACACCATGGCTGAGCATTTCCACCTTGAATCTGCAGTGCACTGACAGCAGAGCACAGATGTAGACGGCAAGGTTCATATGTAACAAACCTAATAAACCAATCCTGTTGACTTGCCAGTATCAATACTGTTATGAAATGTACCGGAAATTAATTACAGGGTCAAAAGTTTAAGTTCATCTCCACTGAAACAAGTGTGGTGTTTAGGTCCCGTCACATCCAGCTCCCTTACATGACACTGGATTTATGACAAAAAAAAAATCTGCGATGGCTCATTTTACGAGTCTGAAGGGTGGACATGAGATGATGTAGGAAATAAATCAAGTTAATATATGACAACAGAAGTGAGATGAGAGGGCGATGAGTTGCCTTACGTGCCACTCTGGTAGTTGATTTAACCCCTAAAAACTCACCCCACTGTAAAACTGGTCTTCGTTGCTTTGATTTTGGTCATGATGTGTCTTGCAGCATATAAAGATCATCATATGGACATGTTAACAAGGTGAAAAACTTGAGCGAGCAAAGCTGAAAAGATAAAAATAGAAGGGGAAGTGCAATTAAATGGCATACGATGAGATTAATGATTAGAGAAGGTCAGTTTGTGATCCAGACAAAGGGTCGTCCAAACACCAGAGTTCAAAACTACGAGACAGCAAATGAGTGTGAGTTGTTTTTTTGGGGTTTGTTGGCATCCACGATATTTTTAAGGGGCCAGTATACTCCGACAGAATTGTTGTTTGAAGGGTTCAGGGGTATTTGACCATTTCTGTAGCCTTCCAGACACAATGATCTGACATTCCCGCCCTCTCCTCACTGTGATTGGTCAGCTGTGTGGAGGAGATAAATGAGTCACAACTACTGTTACACAACTATTTTTGGCTCCTTTAACGTGTTCAACCAAGCAAAACATTATGAATATCTTCGTGGTAAGACTATCTGAAAATGCTGTGCCTTACACATGTCTTCCCTTTGAATAGATTCCAGTTTTTCAAGATCGGAAACAAGTTGGATAACGTGTCACTCAACCAACTTGCTGTCTGGTATGGCCCAGACCTCACATTACATAACATTCACTCGCTCTAGTTTTTTTTTTTTTTTTTTTTTAAACCAAACCTACATTTCATGTTCTACTTAGACAAGGTGGGTATTCTGGGTTTCAGTGTTATGCTGAAAGACAACATATGTAGGCGTGACAGAAACAGAAAATTCCCATTTTACAGAACAAACTCTGGCTAATGAGCTGCCGGCACAGTTTCTGTTATTTTATGGATTTACTCAGCACTGGCAGTTTTTATACTGTAAATGTATGAAATTAAATAACATAAATGCTCTATTTTACACAATCGAGGCATCCTTTGGACATAAAAATACAAGTTTAATTAGAGATTAACCATTAAATACATTTTTTTATTTTAACACCATTAAAGAGAAAGAAAATTTTACACTTTTCACAATAAGTACACTGCAAAAAGATACATTTTCTAGTTTTTTTTTCCTACAGAGTCACTGTTAAAATGAACAAAATGTCTTGTGTTCATTTATCTATTATTTTACTATGGAAAATATCTGTTTTAATGATAATGAGCTGCTACCGTTTCTGTTATTTTATTTACTTAGAGGGGAGCGTGCCAATGTTCCCACAGCCCTATGTTCCCACATTTTTTCAAAATTAGGCCCTATGTTCCCACACTTCCCACATTTCTACCCCTGGTAGTTAGGGGTTCTCCACTCAATCCCGCGGCTGGCGATTTGAAAGAGAGAGCTGGCTTCCAAACTGTCTTGAGCTCAACACCACTACTCCAACATGGGGTTGCTGTGGAGCGACGAACTGTGTGGAAATATCTGCGTTTTGTCTTCATGTAAACAGGGTCTGAGAAATGTGAGACGTGGGAACATAGGAATGTGGGAACATAGGAATGTGGGAACATAGGGCCTATGACTTTCAAAATTTTTTAAGTGAAAAACAATCTTAGAAATGTGGGAGCATAGGGCTGACCTCTACTTCAGAGCGTAGCACAGTATGTGTTCTGTGTTTCTTCTGTGGACTCCCCATGATCTGTTCTCTTAATCATCAGATTTATAAGTTAAAAATACACTTTGAGCCTTTAAGTGAAAACAGTTGGATTGACAGACTGAAATTTCACAAGCTGATGTAAGGTTTCGTGAGCCACAACAAACACAGTGAGCTTTAAGTGCGTGACAATGCAAAAAAAAAAAAAAAAAAAGCCTGTATGTAACGAAATGACTCATGTGTTACATGAGACGATGTAAGATGGACTTAAATGATGAAACGTGGTTACAGACAGTGCAAACCAGGTCACATGTCACCTCGCTGGCTCAGATCTGCAGTGTCATGCAGCCTGAGCACATGAGGGAGAAGCAGGAAAAGTAGAAACAAAAACACTGACTGCTGGGAAAGAATCCACACTAACAAACACACTTAGTCATGATTAGCAGAGCGAAACTCTGCTGCTTGTGTGTGTGTGTTTGTGCATCTAATCTGAGATTGAAACAAGAATCAGGAAGCAGTTACACTCCAGCAGGAATCAGTGGACGCCTTGAGTTAAACGTTAACTGTAATTATGGAACAGCAGCGTCAGAGAGCAGAGAAGTGATTCCTCTTTGAATGCAGTTTTGTATCATTTGACGTAACGATTGTTGATTTGTCTGGCTGGCTCCAAAACTGACTTTGTTCTTGAACATATATGTTTGTTCTTCTTATATTTATATTTTTCTCTGATGGATCAAATAAAAAAGTTTAAATATCTAAATTACAGATGGCACAAGGCCAGAAATGCCATCAATGTCCAGGAGTCTTTTTACGTAGTAACATGCCTCTCTCCCTATTAATACTGAAACTGTGATGTGATGTCTTTTTACATCCCTGCTTTGCACCTCTTTAATGGGACACAAAAAGACCAGTAGTATTTTTACGTCACTGACACCTAAAACGGGGTGTGAGAGTGTTGTAGGTTGGTGGCTCCCAGCCTCCAAGGCCATACAACCCAGTTTACACAGCATCTAAAAATAGCAGCGCTGAGCCGCCGAGGATGTGACGCCACATGGAGCAGATGCAGCCTGAGGCGGAGGAGTGGGAATCCTGGGATACGTCCCGTTCCAAAACACTGTTCCTCTGTTTTGTTTTTTTTCTTCTGGAAGTGTATCTATTACACAGGGGAGGGCCGATTATCAAGGAAAGACAGCGGAACTGTATTCGGACTGGAAAATAAAGTAAACTGGTCACTTTAAATGTCACCTTACATGTTTTTTTTGTTTGTTTGTTTAACTTCTGAAGCTTTTTACTTGAAATTCCAGTAAAACTTGTTTGTTTGTTTCCACATCCTTCGACCTTTCTTTTGCAATTTTGATGACTTATATTTTCAAAGAACGTAATCATTTCCTATTTGTTTGACTTTTAACAGCTTTATTTCATACTCACCACATTTGAGTTTTTTGCAAGTGCTAATAGTAAAGAATGAGTGTGTTTATTATAGAACAAAACCATAATCAGCAAACACTTTATGCTTAATACTGGAGTGGAGAGAAATTTTTAACAACCCAGTTAAACTACATCAAACCCAAACAGATGGCATTAAGCAGAAAATGGGAAAACTTTATTGTTATTTATTTCCTATAAATCATGTTTTGGCACTCAGCTGTTTCTTACAGTAACACAAAACTGTCTTCATTATGCAAACTAAACCACAACATGACCTAAAGGTTCGGCCATATTACATTTCTGTTACTATGAAAACAAACAGCAGTGTGAGTCTTCATAATGGATCGCGGCCCTCACAGAGACTCCCCTCCCTCTCTCTCTCCGTCACTGTCTTCATGTCTCTATCTCACCCGCCCGACTGCCTGTCTGCCTGTATGCGTGCATGTGTGTGCCAGGGGTGGAAGTCTGCAGGGCGTGAGGGTGTTGTCACCACGGTAACAGCCGTGCAAACATAAACAGAGGGGTTAGTAGAGCAGAGTGAAGGAACACGGCCTAAAGCCTCAGTCGGGGATCCACTTACACACATTTGATAATGAATGAGCCGCTCAGCTGGCGGCAGATTCACTGGGAAATCAGTTAGAAAACAACTCAGGAGCTTCTCCTTAAGCAGCGTATTTTGTGTTCAGCATAAATCCACATGTTTCTGGTGTAGTGTGGAAGTCTGTCTGACCAATTTATTCTGGGAAATTCACACAAGAACTGTTATAAAATGAGCAGATGAGTAATAACTTTGCAAAAATGTGTTTTATTAGTTCATGGTTTTTGGCAGCTAGGAGGAGTTTACACTGAATATGTATTTAAAGGCAACATTAATGAATTTTTTGGTCAGTTTCCTGCTATTTAGTACCAATTACAGGGCAAATAGAGTCAAATTAGTCTAGATTTTAAAGCCCTCTCCACACTATCTGATAGATATGAATACATTCCATATAAGGCTACAGAATTCTTTGTCTGTTACTCATTTTAGTTGAAAAGTAGTCAGTCAGCATGTGGTTTTGTCTTGTTTTTGTTTCCATTCTAATTGTTGCATAATTCCCCTTGGCTGCAAAATTCCCATGCTGGTTGCTATTCTGGGTCAAACATAGTGAGTCTGTCAAATGCAGTCTGCTGATGGACATCTAAACTAAAAATAAATACACACATTCAGGTAAAAAAAAAAAAAAACAATGCGTAGAAGCGAGGTGAAGGTCGTGCATATTTGTCGTGCAAACATTTACGTCACGGAGAATTTCGTCGCACCTTCAAACAATCTCACTGTTTGGAGTTGACCAAAGTGACCGAAGGCACAAAAACTATTCAAGCACAATAACAATTTAGCTCATGACTCATCTGTTTGTTTACTTGCCATCATCTCTCGCTGTTCTGACATCTACAGTTGTACAAAAAGAAACCGCAAACAAAGGATGAATCCTGCAAAGCATCTTCGGAATGGAAACCTGCCGGGCTTCATTCTCACTTTACCAAGACAAGAAAACGGCGCAGAGAAAACTCAGAGGGAACTTCCACTCATGGAAATCCTCTTCATTAAACTGAGGAGGGACAAATTGTTGGGCTTTTCTTAGTGTTTCCAGAGAGATTTTCTTCAGGTGATCGATGGAAGTTTCGGGAGCATTTGAGTGCATCGAACCAGCAGCAGGGGAAACTGTTAAACCACCAGTCAGTCAGATCCAACTGGTTTTCTGCAGTGTGTGTTTTTCCAAAAAAAGCACCAAAATTGCATGCATTCATACAAAAAACAACAATGCTCACATGCAAAAGTTCACCAAGATTTTGTCCGTTTATCTCAAATAATACCCCAAATTCCAATGTAAAAGTCATATATCACACATCATTTCTCTTTTTCTTTATCACAGGCTATTTGCAGAGAATCTTGAAACACAAAAGCATTTAAAACCCACTTTACATAAGGTATAAAGCAACTTTTAAAAGACAAAAAGAAAGGAGTGGACAAAATAATTTCACTTTAGCAGCCGCTTTGAGGCTTGTTTTTAATTCATCAGTGGAAGAAATGGATAAAATTAAAGAAATAAACTCACACATTAAGCCAAAGTAACTAAGGGGCGGCTATGGTTAGGTGGTAGAGTGGGTTGTCCGCTGATCGCAAGGTTGGCGGTTCGATCCCCGGCTCCTCCGCATGCCGAAGTGTCCTTGGGCAAGACATTGAAACCAAAGTTGCTCCCAATGGCAGGCAAGCGCCTTGCATGGAAGCTCAGTCGCCGTTGGAGTGTGAATGGGTGAATGCGAATCACGTTGTAAAGCACTTTGAGTACCACTAAGGTAGAAAGATGCTATACAAGTGCAGACCATTTACCATTTACATAAGGCATTATAAATAATTACTTATGAAGAAAATGGAGTCCATTGATAAGGATGATGGGGAAAGAGATAAAAATGAGATAGTAATGAGGAGAAGTTAATAAAAAGAAGTAAGAAAAGAGAAAAAGTAAAACTTGCTAGGAGAAATGTAGGAAGGAAACAAATGTAGAAAGCTAAACAAGACAGGAAAGAAAAGGAGAAATTACTAGAGAACTGCAGGGAAGGAAGAGATGAGGCTGTGAGGAAATGAGGGAGGCATGTAACATATGCAGCTCCAAACTATTTTGTCTGACATTGTGTCATGAGTCGGCACTGCGTTCTCCTGCCGTGAGGTCGACCCGCCGAGTTTAGACTCTCCAAAGCGCAACGTCACCGACAGCGTCACCAACACACTATATTTACACCAGTGTGCTGATGTTTCTGTCTTCAACTGTAGAGAAAGAAAAAAAGAGAAAGAGAAAATGATCATATCGAGACTGAAGTCAGAAATCTGACCTCACAGACACACACGATGACACACAACCACCTGGGTCTATGTGACAGATTATTATCACTTCAGATTGAAAAAATAAATAAATACACAAAGAGACTAATCATCACATGTTTTTAGCCTGCTGTCTAATTTCACAATAAACTATTAGGAGACAAATTGTGACAGAGATAATAAATGTTTGGTGAAGTAATGTTTTTTATTCCCCATTTTTATTTATAGGCAGATTTAAGGTGATCAAGTTTTTTTTTTAGATATTTTCTTTGTATGTTGTATATTATGTATATTTTATCATGTAATATTCAATTCAATTCAGTTTTATTTGTAAAGCGCTTATTTACAACACATGTCATCACATAGCGCTTTACATAGCAGAAAGAACAGAAAACAGAAAACCCAACAATCCATAGTTGCATTTGGATTCCCTATGAGCAAACAGTCAGCGACGGTGGGAAGGAACAAAAAAAGCCATAGGATAGGGAAGGAGGGAAAAAAAACCTCCGACAGAACTAGGCTCAGGGAAGGCGGCCATCTGCCTCGACCGGTTGGGCTGGGAGTAGGAATGACGGGGAGGGATAGCAGGAGACATTGGGGTGTGGATGGCAGGACAGCAGGTGGTGAGGCCAGCGGCTACAGATCAGGGACGTGGAGCTCCAGATCCAGAGATATCCGAGAGACCAAGCAGAGAACACAGGAGCTCGGGGGAAACACGGAGTTAGTGATATGCAATGGTGATATATAACAGTATAGAGAAAGTAGAGGAGAGGAGCCCAGTGCATCATGTGAATCCCGCAGCAGTCTAAACCTATAGCGACATCACTAAGGGACAGCTCAGGTGATCCTGAACAGCCCTAACTATAAGCTTTATCAAACAGAAAAGATTTAAGCCTCATCTTAAAAGTAGAGAACTACTTAACACCATATTTGTCATTTCTTTCTCTTATTAGTTACAACAGTGCAATAAAAACACATTAAATTTGTGATCAGATTTGAATTAGTCGTTTTGTTTATTTGTTGAGCCCTACAAAGTTCCTTACCTTTTAAAAAGCCCTTTAACGAAGGACTCATCTTTTTCTGCAGAAATGGAGGAAGTCACTGGAATTTTAGGTCTCGATTATAATCTGGATTTAAATTAAATTAAAATATGGACTAATGCACAAGTGTTGTGCGTCATTTCACTGTGCTATTAATGCCACATGCTTTATTATATGGTACAGTCTCGCAGCACTGCTAGTATTGTTATAATTTTAATGTTCATTGTGTAATGTTTGTGTACTTTTTTATGAAAAACTAAAAATGTAATAAACAGAATTTACAAAAAAAAAGCACTTTAACCGAATGAAAATGACTCTCAGAAGACAATAATGTCTTATGTGTTGCTGGTTGAGAGGCTTTTATTTTGGTAAGGAACATACTGGGCAACAAAAGAAAATCAGAAGCATGAGCTGTTATTTGCACAATGACAGTAAGTGGTTAGTTTGACTGGTCAGAGGTTCTTAGAATAATTAGGAATAGTCAGGAACTGATATGAAATCTCTGCTTAATCAAATCTCCTTTCATAATGACACTATTCAACATGTGGATATGACTCTGTTGTCTGAGGCCATAACAACCATGACTCCTCTCACATCTCCCCTACACTCATCTAACACTTCATCTTCTTTCAGTTTCCACATTGTAAATCATTTCATTCAAGTTCATTCAGCATAAAAACACAAGTTCCCCTTGCTGCCTTAAAAATGATTAAGTAATTGGCTCAAAGTCATCATATGAGTTGTGAAAGTGTAAAAGTAACTGAACTTGAACTTGGAGTCTATCCCAGCTGACTCAGGTGAAGGCAGGGGACATCCTGGACAGGTCACCAGCCTATCACAGGGCTACATATAGAGACAGACAACCAAGCACACTCTCATTCACACCTACGGACAATTTAGAATAATCAGTTAACCTCAGCATGTTTTTGGACTGTGGGAGGAAGCTGGAGAACCCGGAGAAAACCCACGCTGCACAGGGAGAACATGCAAACTCCACACAGAAAGATCCCAGTCGTCCTAACCGGGACGCGAACCGGGGATCTTCTAGCTGTGAGGCGACGCTGCTAACCACTGAGCCACCAAGCAGCATTTTCATTATTTCATTTATTAATATTATTATCCTCACATAATCATCATGTAACGAATATAATAAGCCTATTTCATCATATTTTCTACCCATAACTGCTCGCTTATTTCTTCATTTTGCTGTTGGCACACATGCACAGGAAAAGACGAAAAGAAAACTGCCCACGCAAGAGCTAACTTGGGCACAGAGTGATAAAAAATGACAACTTCTTTCTAGGAATCCCGCATGCTCAGCCTGTAGTATCGGTAAACATCCCTGCAACATCCTGCTGCTGCTCTGTTGCTTCATACTAGTTTTTTTCTGTCATGCTGGCAGAATTAACTGAGAAACAATGACACCAGGTCAGAAAATACCAGAAGCTTCTTCCTCACCCTCGAGCTCCGTTCACATACCTGTCAATGTGTGTTTGCAGCGCTGTGCTTTATTCTTGCTTGTCAAGGATTTTCCCCCCCTTTTTTCTTTGCTTTCCTCTCCAGTTTATTACTTTAAAACATAAGTCACACAGCTCTAGCCCTTGCTGAACCCGTACCATGTCATTTCCTACATTTGCTGATGTAACAGCCACAAAATGACCTCAGCTTGAAAAACAAAACCCCAGACGGTGTTATAATCCAGCAGTATACCCACATGATGCTGGTTCCCGTCTGTACTGCTGCCACCACACACACACACACACACACACACACACACACACACACTTGGCAGCATTGGCGTTTTGAAATTTCATGATTTTACTTTATTGCACAATGATATGTTTCAACCTGTACGCGTGGTGTACGTGGTGTACTCTCTGTTGAGAAATCTAACCTGAATTCAGATTTCTTTCTGGTAAAATGAGTCAGTCAGTCGGTTTCTTTTAATTGCATACGAAATACTGACACATAAAATAAGTTAAATCATTCATCCACAGATACACAATACTCAAAGTTTAGTAGAAAACCCACATAAACCTCCTCCTCTTTCTGTGAACCATACAATGAAACTTTAATCATCCCTGCAGGGAAATGAGGCGCTGCAGCAAGTTAAGAGGCACAGAAAAAGAGAACGAGAGTTCACAAGAACTGGTAGCATTTGCTTTGCACTGCGGCTTTATGGAAAGCAGGTAGATTTTATCGTGAGTGATGTTAACAGAGCTGGGTCTTGCTTTAAATTTAGTATATTTTATTGTAATTTTTCCAATCTCAGCAAGGTCATGTGGGCCACAGTTACAGAAAGTTTTATTTTATATTGATTTAGAAAATATGCAGACTCCTTATTTTGATATAGAGTTACTTTTTTAAAGTTGTTTTTTTGGGGGGGGTGGGGTGGGGTTTCCATTTCATACTGATACAGAGAGAGACAGGGTGACAGGGGGTATAGAGGAGAGTGACTTGCAGCAAAGGGTCGTGAGCCGGACTCGAACTCACAACCACTGCTGGCGACCTGCAGCCCACATGGTAACGCCTTAGGTCAGCGAGCTGTATGGCGGCCCAGAGATACTTTTAAATGATAAAACTGACATTTTCCCCATTTATCAACACGCAGTAATCCATTTTTTTAAAGATTTTTTTGCAAATTAGAGCAACTGAACTTCTTGGTTCCTTGAAAAACTGTGTCGCGGAAAGGAGAACGATTATTTATTTGACAGGAGAGGAAGGGGGAAGGTGATTTCGCCGCACCTGTGAGCTGAAATAATTGTAAAGAACAACAACAAAGGCAATAAGAGAAATGTTGACGGAGTTAGAGTTGAAAATGAGGCGATAACTGGAAGACTAATCCAGTTTCTGAAAATCTTTGCTTTAAAAATCGTGATATAAAAAACTAAGCAGGGAGGCTTTTCTTCCAAGAAATTACTAGATTCACTGGAAATCCCTGGGCAACAAGGAACTACTGAAAATGAGGTGATCCAAAGAGCAGAGTTGGATAAAACTCCCTCTTCAAACTGTTCGGACAGCGGTGGATTTGTAGGACCCACACAAGTTAGGATTAATAAGTTCATTTTCCTGCAAATCGTCAGGCTTTTTCTTGCTCTCTTGCCTCAGGTTAGTGTTCACAGTCCCTGCTGCTCTCCCTCCTCGGCTGCTCACACCCACAACTGAGCTGAACTGAAGTAACCTGGAGTAAACTGACATGAACTGAAATGAGGCGCCTCCATTTTAAATTTCTCACCTTCCCTGAACACCTCTGCCCACACGCACAATCTCATGTCATTTCTTCATCTGGAAGGCTGTTGATTATGTTACATTAATGATTACTGATAAACTACTTGGGCTGTTCTTCCAACTAGATAATAACAGTATCTTTTTAAGGTCACAGGTTGAGGATTGTGTTTAATATTAAGGATACCGCTACGCTACAACTGTGTGCAAATGTAGAGAGAAAAACATGGCTACACCTCATATTGATTTGATTTAGGTTTTTTCTATTTACCGCACTTTGGATGAAGTTATTCGCTATTCATGCCAGAAATATTACTTTATTTGTATAATTGTCTTGATTAAAACAAAGCTCCAGAAACTCAATAATGAAACAGAAAATGCCTCATTTTGCAGTTTGGAGTTTTGCTGTACAATTATCCCTTATTCTAAAGGTGTAAAAGTCTTGCATTGATTTTAAAGTGCAATGAAATGAACTCAGTAATAGAATCTGTTGATGATTGTGGATTTGTCGAAATTTTAATGACCTGTCCCTTTTCTCATGGCACATAAGGTTTCATTGCTTTGCTCTTTAAATTTTGGGTAGAAAAAAATCAGCTTTGCCAGTAAGGGAACACAACAGACGTGAGTTGCAGCGGAAGAGCGTTGCAGGTCGATCTAGGTGAAAGTTCCGACACATTATGTTCACCTGTTGGGTGAACTTTGCTCACACAGAAGCAGAAGCTGAAACAAGGCAAACGAGAAGTTGGCAGCCTTGAGGCCGCTGCAGCGCCATTTCCATGAAAGTTTCTTCAGCTCAGCAGCAGGAAGGTGATTAAAATATGTTTCCTTCGATTGAAATGACATATAGAATGAACATTGCAAACTTCCTGTTTGGAGTTTTGTTCAGACGCACACTTCAGGTTGCACGCTGTCGTGCTGTAGTTAGAAAGCGGATAAGAAGTGTGAGAGAGGAAACTGAGATGAAATTTTAATGAACCCTGAGGGGAATCTGGGTCACTGCAGCAGAAGATGAGTCAAACAAAGAGAACTTATTTAGATTCAAGCTGCAGTGACTCTATACCACTAACACACAACTTGGTTTGTTGTAGAAATAATGATAAACACATACAGACACAGTTTTGACAGTGTATAGATACTATGTAGACGTTCATAGACAAAATAAAACACTAAATGGGAAAGAAACGTGTATAAAATGATGACAACAGAAGATTAAAACTCTGCAACCAGTAAAGGATACCTGGTTCCCTATGACTGTAGACTGTAGAAATTTTATTAATCCCCTTGGGGAAATTCCTTCTCTGCGTTTGACCCATCCTATTCATAGTTTATGTACCTTAACTATACATAGGAGCAGTGCGCTGTAGCGGTGCAGCGCCCAGGGAGCAGTCAGGGGTTAAGGACCTTGCTCAAGAGCCCACAGTGGTAGTGACTAGGGCAAGCGGTCGCTCTTACTCTTCCACCTCAACCTCTTGCCAGTCCGGGGACTTGAACTGGCGACCCAACAGTTACAAGTTCGCTTCACAAACGTGGGCAGTGGTGCAACGGGTTAAGTGCTGGGCTGCCAATCAGAAGGTTGGTGGATCGAGCCCCCACTGCAGCCATCGTTGGGCCCTTAACTCTTCCTACTCTAGGGTCGCTGCACCGTGGCAGACCCTGCGTTCTGACCCCAACCACCAGGATATGTGAAACTGAATTGCCCTCTGGGGAAGATTAAAGTTTCTTAAAAAAAAACAACATTAGACCACCACTTTTAGTGACTATATTTCATGTGGGGCCGATTCTGATATGTCTACTAGTATTGAATATGGTACAAAAACAGCTTCATGTAACAAGTAAAACTCTTCATCTGAATTTGATTTTGAATTTCAGACATCTGTCTTTTGGAATAACCACTACCTGCTCAGAAATGATCACAAGTTTACCATAACTGGTAATTGTGAATGGGGAAAAAAAACAAAACGAGCAGACTCAAGATTAACAAAACAATGTAGTAAATTTACAGCATTAAAGCTCCGGCTGGCATTAAAGGAGAATGTAAGAGGAATATGAGAATTAAGAGGGGCAACCTGCCAAACTGTGGCTCTTTTGATTGCAAAACTTTTATGAACAGTCTGTGTCCCATGACCTCTGATCACTTCCATCCCACAGTCACATTACTTCCACATCCACAGTCAACTCTGACACACACCAACACATGTAGAGTCACTAAAATGTGGTTTGATAATAAACTGCATAAGATGAGAAGTTGGCTGAATGCAAATGAGGAACAGCAAAGCAGGAGTGGAAGAATGTAGGAGGCAAGAAGGGAAAGGGGGCAGGGAAATGAGAAGGAAACAAGGAACAAGGGGCAAGAGAAAAGGACGAAATGAAGGCAGGGGTGATCATGGAGGGACTTGGTTATAAATGTTTGGAGAGAGTTCCACCATAGAGAACAACGGGAGGTATATCCCAGATAAGGTTGACTTGAAAACAGCCAATCTTTTTGTGATCTGACACTGCTAGGGTAAAGATTTGGTTTGGTTTTAGTCACAAAAATCATTTAGTTTAAGGGAAATTACATAGTTTGGGTTAAAATAAGTACAATAGACTTGAAATTAGGGCTCTGAAGTGGTTGTGGTTAGTGGAAAAAATGCTGACTATGTGGGAAAATGTCACTTATATGTAATTTGCCATTTTGAAACGTTTGCTGAAGCAAGCAACGACAGGCCCACATAACAACAAACCATAACTTTATGTCATATCAAACCTGCTGTTTTAAAGGGCAGACTCATATTTTATAAGCATTATTTTATAGCATCTCTGAGGAAACCACACTTTTATAGCTTCCAACACAAACCAAGGTAATACTAATACTGCAGGAACCTAGAAACCAGATGAATCTGAGGTCTTAGGTTTCATTTTCCCTGAAAGGATAAGCCTCCTCTTCTTCAAACAGATTACATTTGGTGTTGCCAATGACAAACCAGTCACAGACTATTAAATATGGGATGTATTTGATCTGTACAGAGGAGTGCCGCTGATCTACTTTAGTGCACATGTTTTGTTGCTCTGACTGGTTAGAAAGTCCATTCAGCTAAGTCTAACTATTTCGGATGCCTGTTAATAACGTCCCTTAGAAATCAAAAATGAACTGAGAGATTCCAGGCTAACTCATATTTCAATATGAAATAATTGCAGTAATATTTAAAGGACCTTACCTGAAGTTTTACAGCACAAACCATGTATACTTTACATTTAGGTTACTTTTCGGTGTTTGAATGTTTTGTTTTTTTTGTCACGCTATATAAAACATGGCAAGTTTTTGGGCCTGAATGTGCCTTAAACCTGCACTCTCTCTTACAGCCAGCAGGGGGCGACTCCTCTGGTCGCAATAAGAAGTCAGATTGCACAGAAGTCTATAAGAAAATGATTCTACATCTCACCTGATCTTCTACTTTTGCAAACATTTTCCTACTCTGTTAATAGTCTTAATCACTCATTTAAAGTCTCCTTCAATACAACATGGTGTTCATTTTGTAAATTATGGTCCCATTTTGAGAAAACCAGACAATAAAGCAGGTTTTAGGGGCACCTTAGGATTGACAGGTTGCTCTCATATGAACAGGTGTAGTTTCCTTAAGGTCTCCAGTTAGATCCTACCCCAACTCATTACACCGTGTTTCAAAAGACTGAGATGGCAACAGCCAAAATCCAAACTTGAGGTTTCAAAACTGTAGTCCACAAACCAATGGGCAATGTCATGTTTTATATACAGTCTATGTTTTTTATGCCTTCTTAGCCATTATATTCTCAGGCTGTCCATCCATCCCATTCTCGTGAACACAATAACTCTTGAATGTCTTTAAATTCTGCAAATTTAGGACATTAATTTGGACTAAACTGATTCAGTTTTGTTGGCTAGAGGACACTGTCACCTCACAAAAAAACTATTTTTGGCCATAACTCAAGAATTCATGTGCTGATTATGACAAAAATTCACACAAATTTCAAATAAGATAAAACAGTGAACTGATGACATATATACATATTTTAAAATGGTCAAAAGCAAAATTTACTGTGACATCAAAATGTTTCTGGCCTTCATTCAACTTCATATCTCAAGAACAGATAAGGATTCGGATAAGGACAAGGTTGTAATTCTAGTTCCTGCAGCTTTAGGCAGCTACTGGTTTCCATTAATTTCCCTAAGGGGTTGAAGTGCCACCCATCCAAGCCTGCACTGCATTACTACAACCATGCACTACATAATTAAAAATAGTTTCAAGAGTGTGATGATTGATTTTCTGAGCTTTGCTGCCTGGAATAGAGGGAAGGAAGCTGATTTCCGATTCTAAAACACAGCAGAGTAAATTGCATAACTGTGAAATTTCTATTACATTAGGTGCTTCGTAGGCAAAAACTGGCATATGACCCTCTAATTAATGTGACAACCTCCAGTTATCTAAACAGCTGAAGCTCCAGGAGATTTAAAACTATCATCTGAAAAGGATTTACAAGTTCTAAGGTGTGATTGTTACTTAGAAACAAGTAAATAGAAAGAACAGGTTACTTATGGAAGAGGTTGGTATCAGATACACAGAACTGCTGTATCAGCTTGCTTTAAAACAATGTGCTGAATTAAATATGAAAGAACACACCTCACCGAGGCTGCTCAGGTACTGTCTGGTAGAGGGAAAATCCAAGAGTTGGACTAGTCCGGGCAAGGACCTGGTACAAAGGCAAAACCACTGAATCATACTGTTTATTGTCCTCCACGACCTTCCACTCATATTAGACTACACAATCTGGTTCCTTTTAAAAAAGATAACACAGTGTACCTTTGCCCCAGTCCAGTTTACTCACACTCAGCAGTGGTTTTAAAAGCCCACAAATGACACCTAACCACCCACTGATTCAGGTTCAAGAGCAGGATAAGCAACTTTACCATAAAAAAAGACGATTTTTAATCTTTCCTTTCCGGCAACCAGAGTTTGTTTACTGCATGAAAGGACGCCCAGAGGAAGCGAATAATGTTTTCAACGGGAAGAAACAAAGGGATTTATTAGAGAGACCAAACAAAAAGCAGAGAAGTAGAGAACTAGTGCAAACAGAGATTATGGGAGTCCAGGGACAAGACTGCAGGGATCCCCCCAGGAGTCTGAATGAACCTGGTGCTTCCAGTTCCTCCCCAAGAGACACGAAATGACCCCAAATGACCAAGAGGAGGCATAAAAGAACTGCATGGAGAGGCAAAATAACCACAGGAAATGTCTCAAATTCATTCATTCATGACAACGAAGCTAAAGTTATAAGGATAACCTTCTATGACAAGCTGTTTAACATTGAACAGCTGAGTTTACCAAGGCAATTTTGGCTACTCATACCCATCTAGTGATTAGTTTCATCGCGATAAAACTGCAGTTTTGCTTCAGATATCAATAACATCATGCTGACCAGTCAAAACAACAGTTACAGATATCTTTAATTCAGTTGCGACTTATCAGAATAGCAATTGCAGATATCTCAGACCTTACTATGACTGGTCAGAGCTGTTCTACGTGACACTGCTCAAGCAAGGCCTTCCACTGGATGTTGGTTGCTATGGTGGGTAAAATCGTGCTGTGAAATAAGAAGGGCTCATTAGCAAGATGTCTGTGGAGAACAAGAGCTTTGTTCACGAGAGATTTGTGGTTGAAATTAGTTAAACATTTGTCTTCAGGCTACCCTGACAAGGAAGTGAAACCGCATGTCATATGTGGTTATAGCTGCTGTGCCATGGTATGTTTGAGAAGTAAACAACCCCCGCCTTTTGATTTCCCGTAGCTTCTGATGTAACTCCAGATATCTGCAAAGTCATTTTGCCTCATCAAAACTCTAAATCAAGACATCTTTAATGACATTTTGACTGCTCACAGTTCCAGTTCAAGCTAAAACTTAATTGAAGGATCTAAAAAGGACAATGTCAATATCTTGAATTGAGGGGAATTAAAGATATCTGGAACTACAGCTATGACCGGTCGGAATTAAATTGTAGATATCTGAAAAATGGAAATACAGCTAGTCATAATTCAGCTGCTGATATCCAAAGTTCACATTGCTGAATTATAGATATCTGTAGTAAGTAACCCTCGTACACATGAATGGCAAAAGTGACGTCATTTGTCCTTGGAAGAATGAAATAGTGGATACTTGAAATGTTCTCTTTAACTAGAAAGAAGTAAATCACAGATATTTGCAATAAATATCCCGTCAAGCTACTAAAAGTTGAAGCGGCTTGCCATAAATCTCCAACCTCCAGTCCGGCAGCAGATGGTTTGACCCCCACAAAGCCCTGATCCCAGCACCGTGGAGTCACAGTGGAATTACACGAAGGGACAGAAGACGCTGAGGCAGCCTAAATCCACAGAACGACCGTGGCTTGTTCTTCAAGATGCTTGAACCGGCCTACCTGCCAAGTGTTTTCAAAAACACACCAATTACAAGTCGCAAACAAGTCCACAGATTCATCAAGGTCAGAGGTTAGAAACAGCTGCTTTTCATATTCAGTCACATGAGGCTTCTGACTTGGCCCGTTGTAAACACTGAATCATCGCTGTGTACGGAGCTTTTAGCCACTCTAATTGTGATGAATCATAACCACATCAGTCAAGTTTCACATGGGACTGATCTTTATCTCTACTTTCTCTTTGCTACTGCGAATGTCACTGTGGTGGAGACATTAAAAAGACATTTAAACCAAAGTGGAAAATATGAATTTGTGTTCTACTTAAACTGATCTGGTGACTGAGATATTAAAATTCAAAGAACCTAGAAAGATATTTTGAAAACAAATTACAATAAAATGAAAGTGAACAAACAAAAAGAGATGCAAAGTCCATATGAAAGTGCAAAGTACAGGTTACTACTTCGGTATTTTATCTACATCTCGAGACAAAGCGTTAAGAGAAACTTGCTGTGTGGCCCCCGAGTATAAAACACTGTGATAACAAATACAACAGGAAGACAAGAAGGGCAAGCATAGACATGTAAACCAACGGCACCTCTTTTCTTTTCGGTATTTTGAGCATGAAGACATTATTTTTCAAAGTGCAAAGGTAACTTTGTCAATTTCCCGGCAGCACAGAGCCTAAAGGATAAGCTCACCCACGCATTTATCAGATCAGTGGTTTTCAGTAATTCAGTTAATTTTGAATTCGTTTGAATGTTGCACCACACAGCACAGCTTCAAGGCAGGTCCTGGGTTTATATCTACAGTCACTTAAGAAAGTATTGAGACCACTTCACTTTAAACACACTTTATTGTGTTGCTGATTTCATTTTAAATAAATAAAAGTACATGTACCCATCAGTTTACACTCATGAACCCATCCTGACAAAGTAAAAACTGCTCATCGCCTGTTGATACACTCCTATTTTGAAGCATGGTGGTGGCAGCATCATGGTGTGGGTTAGCGTCTTGGTCAGAGCCGAGGGAAAGATGAATGCAGTCAAATCTGCCACAGAGTGAAGAGATCCAAGATCAGGATAATGGCTCCAGTTTCGGCAGGACAGTGAACGAAAGCAAACCACGAGGAAAACACTGGAGTTCCTTAAGAAAAACAAGTCCCTGCATGTCTTCAAGTGACCAAACCAAAGTCTAGACTTAAACCCCCACAGAGCAGCTGTGGTGAGATCTGGCTGAAAGCTGTAAGTGCTTACACACAGAATCTAAATACACCTTTAAATGAAGATATAACTTTCTGATTTTAAAGAAATCCGAGATCATGTCTACACTTTTGTCATTATGTGATACTGAGCAGGGATTGATGGGAAATGGCAGTTTTATTCATTTAAAACAATGTCTTCAACACAATAAACTGTTGTAATTTCCATTTTAATGTGCTAAAAGTGAAGGGGTCAGACTGTAAAAAGGTGCTATGTATTTATATATTTATTTGTATTATTTTCAACCCTCAGGTACTGCAGGTGGAAATGTCATTATTCACGATGACAATCACAAAAAGCAAAAGGAGATTTTACATTAAATGTTCAGTGTGTGTGTGTGTGTGTGTGTGTGTGTGTGTGTATGAGACATTACAGTCATTCCATTCCAGTCACAAAGTGTGATGCTTGACTGTATCCTATAGGCCACAGGCTGTTATAAAAGGGTTTACAGGATAATGTTCACTGACTGAAACGGTACTAATAAAAACCTGCACAGTTCTCTGACAGTAAAACGTTGCATCAGCAGTTCAAAGTGTTTTCTGGAACCTTCATGATGCTTCTCTCCTCCACTGTCGGTCGCTCGTCGGCTCGTCTTGCAGCTCCGTTTCAGCCACGCACAGATTTACCGGAATGCGGTGAATCACTCAGATCGAAAGTGCAAATGAAGCCGGCCGGCTTCCGTAGTCCTACGGACCCACATTCACCGCATTAACACGTACAGTAAAAGCGGTTAGCATTAGCCATCCATCAGTCCGCCCTGGTTCACACCCCGCCGCTTCTCATCAGTGGCGTGATGCTGGAGGAGGAGGGGGAGGAGGAGGAGGAAGGTGGAGGAGGAAGAGGAGGAAAGGGGAAGGAGGGGGATTTCCCGGATAGCCCGCGATAAAGAAGAAGAAGAAGATCAGCAGCTTCCCGGAAAGGATGAAGCAATCTGGACCACGACGGACTGACGACTTGTAAAACTGAGACCATTAAAAAAAATCTAGCAATAAAATAAAATTAAATATATAAATCCGACATTTAAAGAATAAATATTTTTTTAAAAACTCATAAATAAATCTAAGAGTTGTGTGTATATTGTGTATATCGTCATTCACTTTGATGACATCACTGTTATTGTTTCAGTTTTATAATTTTATTGTTGCTGCAGACCTAACAATAAAATTTAAAAAAACAACATATATAATGCATATAATGATAACAATATAATTGTAATATATCATTTTATACAATCTAGTATATAATGCTATTGTAATATAATTTGATAACATATAATATATAAATAATTGCATTATTTTATGTAGTTCCTTTTAAACCACAGACACACTTAATTTATAATTTACATTACATTTATAATAACACACAGCACATACTGGAATTATTTTTGGAGAAAAAACATTTTAAATTATTTTTTTTTTCTAGCTACTAATTAAGATTTAAATGCTGCAGAGGGGCAACAACACATCAATACATTTTATTTCTCTTTCCTGTTTTATTTTATATATTTTTCCATATCAGCAGAGCCGTAAACAAAAGCTCCTCTGTCCTCCTCTCCCTGTGCTCTCCTCCTCCTCCTCCTCATCTTTTATTCTCAGCAGGAGCGGATTACGTCACCCTCTTCCTTTCCGGGAAATAATGCCTCTCATCCTCCTGGTGGCTTTACCGGGCAACCAGCGGGGAACCGGGAAGCAACGCCGGGAGGATAGAAAGCCTCCTCTACCAACACTTATCATCATCACTAGAAGCACTTTTATTTCATTATCACAACAGTTCAAAGCTGGAGTCTCATGTGGCAGTGCAGGGAATCCAAAAGGTCAGTTTCTCAAAACAACAAAATCCTTTATTCTGGAAATCTGGGGGGCGGGGAGGTGGATTATCAAACAGACCAATGAAAGCAGCCAGCAAACACTTTAAATGTTACAAAATTATTTTGGATTTTGAGTACACTCTGCCTCAATTCAATTGAATTAGATCCACCAGCATCATTGCTGTTCAGTATTTGCCCTGTAAAAAAAGTAAATCAGTGTACTGACAGTATTTTTGTTCTTCTTACACATAAAATGTATTATTATCTTTAGTAAAGTCCCTGCAAACCACAAGCTGCATATCATAAAACTTTCAAAAACTGTAGATATTTGTGAATGAACTTCTCTGATACCGAAACACTGATGCAACGACGAAAATGGAAACACGAGGACAGAACATGTCATGATTCAATTAAACGTCATGGGACTCTCATGAGTTTTAAGTGGCTCTGCTTCTGAAAATACTTCATGAAACTAAAATGTGACCTGATGTTGAAAGGAAACGCTTTAGACATTGATCCTGCTGTGTTGTCAAAATGTAGTATAGAACTGTAGTCTACCAGGATGGCACTCAACCTGACGCTGAGCTGATGCACCTGAATAAAATGCGTAATTTCACTAAACTTGGCAACTGTTGCACTTCTTAGGACTGGTATACAGCTATATTATTAACTGCAATTAACTGACAATAGCTGTGATCTTCAAAAACATCATGCTAACAATACATATATGATAATATTATAAATAATCCAGCACCAGTAAATATCCAGGTCTCACTCCTACATTGAAACAACACACAGCTACAGCTACACCTCACTACGCTTGTGTTTTGAGTGTCATTTATTTGACCAAAAAACAAAGTTAAAGATGTATTTAATTAACAGCATTATTTAATTAAGACATCACAATAATATCATTATCATTAATTGTTTTGGCTGCAAGAATTTAAAGTCTAGTGCTCATGTAAATACTATCACATTTATACAGTCATGTGAAAAAATTAGGACACCCGGTGTTTTTTAAACATATTTAGACTTATGGATATTTAATATCAACTTTAACATTACTAGGAGATAGAAGTACTATAACTAAACAATTAAAACTGAGGAAAATATGTTTAAAAACTAAGAAATGGAGAGTCCTGGAATGGCAGAGTCAAAGCCCAGATCTTAATCCCACTGAGATGCTGTGGGGTGACATGAAAGGGGCTGTACATGCAAGAAACCCCTCAAACATGTCGCAGCTGAAAGAATTCTGCATTGACGAGTGGGAAAAATGTACCTCAGACCGATGTCAGAGACTGGTAGGTGGCTACAAGAAGTATATTACTGAAGTTATTTCAGCCAAAGGGGGTAACACTAGCTATCTGGGGTAGGGAGTCCTAACTTTATCCTCAGTTAGAATACGCATCTTTGCTAATATCTTTTGTTTAATCAGTAAAACAAGGTTATTTTTTTTGTTAACCTGCAATTAAATCAGTCTCAAGATTAGACACTGACAGGAGAATATTTCTTGATAAAGAACTGGATATTTACTGGGGTGTCCTAATTTTTTCACATGACTGTATAAACGTATAAATTGCACTTTCACTAGTACAAAGGAAAAATCTAATATGAAAGGGATGTCAAAGAAATCTATAAATACTATCATGTTACCAAATGCTGTAGAGTCTATAAAAGGTCGCCATAACCAATAGAGGATGTTCACCTTTCCTCTCAGGGAAAACTGTAAGTGCATCATCACATCTTTCAACACGGCAACATCAAAAGTGTTTCAGTGAGAGAGTTGAGAGTAAAATATATCTTGCTTCATTTAAAACAATGACAGGGTTCCTCAGAAAGAGCCGGTGCGGATACAGAGAGTCAAAGGTTGTATTCTGGAAACAGCTGAGAGATAGTGTGTGTTGCTGCCAGCAGTAAGAGCCGTAGTGTGTGGCCTCTGCTACTGACTCCACCGCTGGGACAACTTTTTGTGGTTTCTACATGTGGTGTTCTTGTTTAAAATTAAATATTGGCATCTTTTTCTTCTTCTTTCTTTTATTGCACCATGTGTGGGAGTAGAATTTGAGATTATAAATTGACTCCCTACAGTTTTACAAATGAAAAAATTAGTTCAGTGTATGTCCTCTATAGTGCTACCAGAGCAGCAACTGCATTTGGAATTAAAAACACACTGATGGTTTTAACCTTTAACACACCAGTGTTGTGTAAAATCCACTCTGACCCGTGTGGATTAGTGGTTATTGTGGATCAGTTGAGACACTTTCAATGTGTTGAAGTGAGCTCTGTTGGTGTTAAATGATCTGTGCCGGTTTTAGCTGTGTATGTGGGATTTTCTGGTTCCAGTTCAACAAAATCATCAGTCTATCCATCCATCCATTATCTATACACCACTTAATCCTCTGGAGGGTCGCAGTGGGGCTGGAGCCTATCCTAGGCAACTCGGGTGAAGGCAGGAGACACCCTGGACAGGTCACCAGTCTGTCACAGGGCTACACATAGAGACAGACAACCAATCATACTCTCATTCACACCTATGGACAATTTAGAATAATCAGTTAACCTCAGCTTGTCTTTGGACTGTGGGAGGAAGCTGGAGGACCCGGTGAGAACCCACGCTGCACAGGGAGAACATGCAAACTCCACACAGAAAGATCCCAGGCGTCCTAACCGGGACGTGAACCGGGGATTTTCTGGCTGTGAGGCGACGGTGTCAACAACCGAGCCACCGTGCAGCCCAGAACAAAATCAGTCTTCATGCAGATATTGTCACAAAGTGTATCAAATTTTATCGGTTACTTGGGGAAATCCGATACCCGAGTGGTTAAAATTTATACCAGCTGGTTGCATTCACCCTCAGCAGCGGCTCCCTGCTTCGATTTCCAGCTGGTCTGTACATTTGCTGAGTGTCACTTTGCTAATTTCTCTGCACTGTCCTATCAAAGAAAGGTAGAAAACCCAAAAAAGAAATGTTAACAAATATATATAGACTGTATATATAGTGTTTATGTGTGTGTATTAGTTGCTGAATATCTCTAGTGCAGGTCTGATTTATGTAGTTTCTGTGAGCAGCTCAAACTGGGGTCTGTCCACATGGATTATAGGTTACATTTACTGTGTAGAGTCTCAGTTTTAATATGTGAAGTATGAAGTGTGATACCTTGAAATAAAACATGTCTGGTGCACGCAAAAGACAAATGGATGGATAAGTCTTTCTGAGAAAACAAAAAGAAGAATGAATATCATCACCAAATGGATCTACATGTGTCCACAAGAGAATGCATGCTTCTTGGATGGGAGGTGATGAAGAAAAATATAAATGACATACGAAAGGATCAAAACAGGATTTAACCAGCTGTTTCTTTTTGCAGCAGCAGACACATCAGCTCTCATCTGTAGAGATCAGATGTGGGTCAGACACTGGAACCATGAACTGCCTACATGATTAATCTGCCAGTCTGCTGTTCAGCTCTGCTACTGTGTGAATCAGAAATGTACTGTGTGTTGTATAAAAAGTGGGTAATACTTTGATAATAAAATTACACTAATAACCAAACCTTTATGGCGTCTTTTTCTTTTCACTTTCCCTTCCACTGAGAGCGAATTCTCAGAATGAGAAACTCCCTGACAACCTGATTCTGTTCTGTCATAATGAAACCTATGACCGGACTCCCGCTTTCTTTACTGGGAGACATCCAGCATCAGTGCGTGGCCTGAACTAAACACACCCTGCGGTTCAGGAAGTGAGATAAAATCTGACAACTGGTGAAAGTGAGAGTACGGTGGCGTTGGTTAACTCGTGTAAACTTCCACTACCGGTTTAAATACCCTGGGCTCATTTGAAACAAGGATTTACAGCTGACATTAAACTGCATGGTTAAGATGACAAGTTTACCAGATCAAATACTGAGTTAATTAAAATATTTTCCATATAAAAGGCATCAGCTGATCATTTGTCCTCACTGAAATGAGATTTGCTCTATTTAAAAGGTGTGAATGTGCCGAAGTTAAAAGCTGCTTTGACCTCTACAGAAACGTTTTAAATGAGTGACCTGTTTTTTTGAAAGTGGGCTTAGCAGTTTGCTCTTTCTTCCTATAGTACATGAGTGCAGACACGGCATCGGCATGAAACCCTTCAAATACAAAAATAGAGAAAGCAATATTTAGCTGGCGGGTTCGCGCTCCAATCATATGGTATAAATAGTCAACAGTGTCAGCAATGACTTCACGTCGCTGCATCAATCTGGATTACCACACTGACCTCATAAACTTTTCAACAGCCGTCTGCCTGCAGAGAGTGTGTGTCTATCTGTGTGTGTGTCTCTCAGCTCAAACATTTTCTTGATTGTCTGCCGTTCTAAAAATAAAAATACAACTCCAATTAGCCTCACACAAATGTCATCTTTTGAGATGCTTCACCACAAAACTGGAATGTGAATCATGCACGACTGATTTGTGGAATGCTAATCAGCACAGCTAGTCGTGGCCTTTACTGACGCGCATAACGGTAGAATTACTTTCAGTTCGTTTTTAGTAGAATCACGACAATCAGTCATCCCAGAAAAAATGACTTTCCTGTACAACTAATCTGTGTTCTTCATAGGTTTTCAAAGAAACATCCTTTCTTCCAGTAAGGTAACAGCATGACGCAGCTGGAGGTTATTTCACTTTCAAAAAGCCACATCAGGAGGCTGGAGGTGGAATTAGTCCAACATGGGTTCATGTCTGGTATGAGATACTATTTTTAGATTTAAGTTTTGTTTTCATTCACTTTTGATCAGGGTTTAAACATTAACTACCTGGTTAGGTTTAGGAGAATATCATGCTTTGGGTTAAAATACAACCCTTACATAACATATCTGAAGCTTCTCCTCTGCTGCCTGCGTCATCAGGGAGTCCCACCCCGTCTAATATAACAGGTTGAAAAGGAGCAACGGTCGTAAAACAGCACAATAAACGGCAAAATATTCTGACCAGAACTGTTTTGGTAATACATTACAAACAAATGTAACCCAGAAGAAAATGTTTCCCTCAAAATGAAAATGCCAATCAGAGAATTAACACAATATCCACATGCAGCCACGACACAACAGGCACTGAGGACTAACTTCTCTTTTAACAGGGCTGAAATTCACAATAGGAAATCAGCCAGGCCTCCTATGTTAAAGAGGTTTCCAGCCTGAAAGCAGCAAGTATGCTTCTCCAGAAGTGCTTGTCCAGCAGTCCAGTTTCTCTGGAAACCCCCTCCCATAACTCCTCTCTGATGTAGGACTGAGGAGGGGCCCAGAGTCTGATCACTTCTGTAAGTTTCCAAACTGACGGTCTGACCTGCAGTCCCGCTTGCATTAGTGTTGCTTTCTATTTTGGAACCAGAACTAAATCATGAACTCGAAATCTGGGTTATGAGCTGGTACATACCTTGCATGTCACATATATGGGAGACATATTTTACAAAGGTGGATACACAGCACTGGTGGTGGGACGCATATTGAATAATTTAAAGGTATAAATTGACTTTAATACATTCAGTTTGATAGCAGCCAGTTTGACTGAGACATACAAAATGTCAGGGCGGGTCTGGGAACCCAGGCGCGGACACAGAGAGCAGGCAGGAACAGGTGAGGGCAAAAGGCTTTATTTAATCAAGAACAAAAACTGAAACCAATACAGCATAACAAACTAAACTCTGGAGGAGAAAAACTGAACCAAACCTCACAAAACAGGCAAAACTAGGAGGAAACCTAAGAAAACCACATATGAATTAACTAAACTAACAAAACGGGGACATAGGCAACCGACTAAAACCAATACAGGAGAATAAAACTAAACTGAGGGAGGAGAACTGAATGAGGAATCCAAACTTAATGCAGAAAAGAGACCAAACAATCAAAACCAAGGAATAACTCTCACTAAACAGGCAGATTAGGAGCAAAGGAAAAGTGCTATGAATAAAGTAAAGCCAGACTAACTAAACGGGGTCACTCACAGAACCAACAACTAATCAAAGGGGGACGGGCAGGCTCGGGGAAGGCAGGCGGACAGAGTGAGACCAACAGGGAAGCTAGGGTTGAGGTGTTCATGATGTGGCGGTGAGTGGGAAAATGAACCAGGGCTTTATGGGGAGCTGATGATAGGAAGCGGGTGAGCTCCCTTCCACAGCTGTCGTCAATCTCTGCAATCAGGCTGCCAGCAGAGCTCGAGTGCAGGTGAGGGAGTGCCGAAGCAGGGATCCTGACACACAATGTACCAAAACACATGTATGGCAGACAAAACTAACTATTTTATTATTTCACAGTTAGATTTTGGTTTCATTTTTTGTTTTCTAAACCCAGCCAGGAGCCTCACTGTCCCAGATTTCATGCTACCTCTTAAACTCTCAGCCCTTTAGACCGAACCTGACATGGTTGTATAAAAAACACATGTAGGTGAACGTCTGTTTTTCAAAGGTTTCCACAGCAACGTCTGATGCATGTCTCGGCAAGGGAACACCATTTGGTTGATAATTAACCTTTTTATGGCTCTTACAGCCGGGCGGGACGCACCGTGACAGCCCAGTTATATGACCGGCGCGCAAACACACCGGGACACAAGGAATGAATGGAAAACCAGCACTGCAGTGTGTTCGGGATCAAGGCTTCCCTGGAAACCCTGCATGACACAGCGTGGATGAAAACACAGCAGAGGTGGAAGTTTCAGACATATATGTCACAAGTCTCGGTTCCCGTTGTACAACTCATTCTGAGAAACACCATGAGTCCTCAACGTATGAAATTTGACATACTCAATTCTGACATTTCATAATTTCTGACCTCCTTAAGCAACACCCTTTCCGTGGAAGCCAGGAGTTGGTGAAAGCGAAAGTTGAGATTTTTAGTCGACAAAAATTGGCAATGAGACGTGTTTGAGCTGGAAACGAGTGGCGAGGAAGGAAAAGCACAAAGGAGTGAAGAGAGAAGATAAACACGTGAAGAGGAAACAAAATTATTCCAGTGAAAAATAAAAATACAAGATTTGACCTAATACATAACCCTCACACACACACACACACTCACACACACACACACACACACAGCGCTGGGGGGTTTTACTTCCAGTTCAAGCCAGGTTAAGCATTAGGACTGGGGATTTTTGTGGTTTTGTTGTAATGATCATCATCAGGATGGGCCAGAACTTTGCAATTTTCAACCTTGTAGTGCATTCAGATAGAAAACATTTGCACTGATGAGGCTGTGTGAGTTTCATCTTAAAATCCAGACAGAATCATTTGAGCACATATATAAAAACCCGAAGGCTACTTAGATGCTAAAAGACCAAATAGTAAAAACATGGCATAGGCTTTTACAAAACTGTAAAGAGTTAGCAGAAATGCAGCATTCTTGTTACAACCAGGAAATGTTTTGGGCATTTTAATGACATAATGTTGCACTGCGGTGAATGCTGAGTCAACTCAAACTTTCTTTTTTTACCCAATAAATTTTTGTAGTTGCTTTTTGGCCCGAGGCGTCTGCTTTGGAAGCCCTGCTGCTTCACCACTGCTTTTTTTTGTTGTTTTGCACTGGATATAATTGCAATGACCCCACATCCACACTGGTTCCAGGTGCAGACCAATGAAAGAAACCTGCCAAGCCAAAAAGCCCACCTACTTCTCCTGCTGCCTGCCGGCGGACTGTGCACAACAAGTGGATGACATTGACCTGCTATTATGCCGATTATCCCTTTAATCCAACTGCCTGTGAAGCAACTCCAGTGTCGCCGCGGCCCCAAGAACTAACACTACCAGTCAGTTAGCTTCAAAGCTACTTCACTGTGTTTAGAGTATTAAAAACCTGCTATTACAAACTTCTGCCACCTACTAATCCCACTTTCTACCTCTAAAAATAACACTACAGCCGCTAACTGCTCGGACATTCCAACTTAAATTCCTACGATGATCATTAATTATCGAACATAATTGCTAAATAATGGCAACGATGCTGTTTTTTCAAGGCAGCAACCAAACCCACCTCCTTCCTGCTCCTCTCTGGAAGTCTCTTTCAGCAGGCGGGTAAACAAGATCATCTGATTAAGACTAATTAAGACACAGAATCTCCACATGTAGTAGATTACTGTGAAGCCACTCTGCCGCTCTGAATATTTCTGCCACACAGAAACTGCGCACAGGTCCTTTAATTTGGAAAGAATAGATCATCTTTACCTTCCTGCCAGCTGATCGTCAGGATCGTATCACCTCCTTGGATGGATAAAATCAAGAAAGTTTTACCAGACAGCTGAATATCATCACGACATGCGTCCATCTGTCTGTCTGTCAGTCCAAGCTCGTAGTTTTATACCTCAGCCGGTGAGATGTAACCGCACAATAAATAACCGCCTGCTGTCATTCAGCCTCAACGGCCTGATTCACTCGTTGATGTGGAATGTGGGGAATGGAAATCCATGTCAGTGTCAAAACAGGGAGAGGAGACGGAGGGCAGAGGAGGAGGATGAACAAGTCACACTTCTTTTTTTTACTTAGTTACATACTTTTGTACTTTATATTCAGCTTTGTTCATTTATGGATAGAGAGATTTCATTCATTTTCAGGGAGCAGGGGGAGAAGAGGGGAGGAAACGATGAAGGAAGGAAGCAAAAGGGAGGAAAAATGAGACGAGGAGGAGGAGGAAAGGGAGTTAACAGGAAAAAGAGTTCAGATGAAAAGGAGATGGAGGGATGAAAGGAAAGAAACAGAAGAGAGGGGAAGAAAGAGGCAGAAGAATAGAGGAAGGGGAAAGTGAGAGAGCAGTGGACGAAAGCATGGAAAGAATAGGAAGAAGAAAGGGGAAGAGAGAAAGAGGAAATTTAACAATGGAAGGAGGAAAGGAGGATGGAAAAGGAGAAAAGGAGGTGAAGGTGTAGGGTGAAGAAACAAGCTGTGATAGATGTTAAGGAGAAGAGAGCAAAATAATGATGAAGAGATTAAGACAGGACAAGAGGAAGGAGAGGTGGAACTGCAAAAATTAAGAGGAGAGGGAGGATGACAAGAAGTGAGAGGGGAAAAGAGGTAGAAAAGGAAGAGAGTGAAAAAGTAGAGGAAAAGACAGGAGAAAAAAGAGGACAGAATGGAAAAAAGGAAGAAAGTGGGAGATAAAAAAAGGAGATGAGGGAAGGACGGGAGGAAAGGAGATTAAAAAGAGTTCGTGTGAAAAGAAGAAAGAAGGAGGGAGAGACAGAAGAGAAAGGAAATGAATTAGAGATTAGAAAAAAATGAACAATAAATAAGAAGCAGAAGAATGGGGGGAGGGAAAGTGAGGAAACAGCACGATGACGGGATGAAAAAATAGAAAAATGAGGCGACAGAAAAAAATGGGAAGCGAGGAAGGAGGGAGGATGGAGGAGGAGGAGAGAAAAAATAAAAAGTTAGGAAAGTAAAAGAAAGATAAAAGGAGAGGTAGGAGAGCTGATGGGAGGAAAAGAGAAAGGAAGTGAGGAGAAGAGGAAGAGAGGGAGGAGGAAACAGAGAGAGGAGGAAGAGGAAAAAAGATGGGGGGAGAGGAGGAGGGGAGGAAGAGGGGGGGGAAGCCTGTCCTGTTAAGGCAGAGCGGCAGGGGTTGCTGGGATTGCATCATCGCGAGGATCAGCCTTCTATAAATAGGATGACGTCACCCCCTCTGCCGCTCTCTCTCTAACCCTCCTGCTCCCCCCTCCCTCCTCCCTCCTCCCTCTAGTAGGATTCCTGGTCGCGTCACTGGCCACGCCCCCCTCCCCACGGCCTATAAGAGCCGGTGATGCAACGGAGCCGCCACAAGCGCAACTTAACCACCGACAGGAAGCGAAACACGGGAGGAGCTGAGCAGAGCGCACTATAAGAGAGAGAGAGGAGCGTTTTATTCAACTGATCCGGACGCACACCGCTTTTTTCAACAGGTAGGTGTTTTATGTTCATTCTGCCGGGGAGGAGGAGGGGGTCTGACAGGGAGGGAAGCCGGCAGAGCGGCTCCGATGTCCCGGTGAAGCAGCGGAGGAGTCCCGGTGCCTCCGCGTCCCGGGACTCCTGACTAACTTCAACACGCGTCTGAGTTGAATGAAAAATATTAAAGAATGGAACTTTATGAAACAGATTACAGCAATAATACATGATTATATAAGTTATTAATGTTGTTTTGTATTTATAGCAGTTTTGAGAATGATGTGATGAAGATTTCTTTAGTTTTAAAAACTCACTAAACACATTGAGGACAAAAAAAGTCATATATTAATATTATTTTCCACTTTAAATGGTTAGATTTTTTCAAACAAACATCTGTGGCCATAACAGCAACCATATTTTCATTCAATTTCAAGATTTTAACCCTTTACATTCCAGTTTGTTTACAAGTTGTCTTTTGTTTTTTTAAATGAAAAAACAAACAAAACAAAAGCTGATTTATTTTCCATATAAAAACTGCCAAGTGGATTTCTTTTATTCTAACAGTCTGTGTTATGTCAATGATTAGGAACAACATTAGTTTGATATATTATTGTTTTGTTTTTTGTTGTTGTTGTTGTTGTTGTTTTTGCATTGTCAAATTAATAAAAAACAACAACAAATCAAATTTAGGACCTTAAGGACGAAACTTAAAACGTTTTCATGGATGACATACATTTTTATATTTCCTATAAGTCTTTGGAGCCAATATGAAAACAATTTCTCTGTTTTCTTAACTTTTAAAGTGAAGCCAAACCCTTTCTTTAGTAATTATGATGACAGACTTAGAGGAACAATACAAAGCTAAACTGGCAAATATGGTTTTTCATTGTGTGTGATGGATTTTTACCATTTAATTACATTAAGAGCAGCAGCAGACATTTCTTTTCATCATACAATGTCTGGCTGTTATATAAATGTGTTTGTTTTGTTTTTGGTCTCACGGAGCCGATACAGGCTATCAAGCTGTCATAGTCGCCCATTAGTCACTCCTCTGTTTACATACTAAACATCCACGCCTATTAAAGATCCTCGCTAATGTTTTTATGGCATTTTTCCAAAAGGTAAACATTTGCTCAAGCTCAGACGGCTCTCCACTGAAGCATATTTGCCTCTGTGGCCATAAATTACTGTTTTAACATGCTGCCTTGACATTTTAACAACCTCATACTGACTTTTGTTTACATATTGCCCAATTCTGCAGAGGTCTGTATCATTATTACTAAGCAAAAAAAAAAAAGAAAAAAGCTATCACTCATCAGCTGTCAGTAGCTTATCTGTGGCTTTTGATATATGTTCAGGTGTTTTATCTCTTATTATATTACAACATTGACCAAATGTGTGTTTTTCCTTTGAGATTGACTATTCATTGCACTCTTCTAAAGTCTGTTACATGTATGTGTTTTTCCGCGTTTGTAAAGTGACCCACCTCAAAATCTCGGTGACTTTCGTAACCATGAGTCAACCCCTCTGTTTCCAGAATGATGCTGCAGCACCCCGGTCCCTCGCTGGCTGACATCAGCTGCTCCGCCTTGGTCCCGTGCCTCTCCCCGCCGGGCACGCTCACCCTGGACGACTTCACCAACTTCACACCCATCGTGAAAGAGGAGCTCCGGCTGGCCATCCAGACCAAGCGGCTGTCCAACGGGCTCAGCGCTGACATGAGCTCCGACGGCGCCAGCTCCAGCTCTGACCGGGCCTACGAGAGACCTGCGTGCGGGGCTGGGGTCAAGAGAGAGGTGAGGCGGAGGGGGATTACAACGTGTCCTCATAAGTTACTTTGGACTGTCTGAGTATGAAGTGTGTTTACTTAATGAGTGTGGAGCTTTTTTTTCACCAACCATATTTCTCCCTGTTTTCAGATAGCGCCTGAGGAGTACGAGAGGAGGAAGAGGAGGAGAGAGAGGAATAAAATTGCTGCTGCCAAGTGCCGCAACAAGAAGAAGGAGAAGACAGACTCCTTGCAGAAGGTACCTTCCATCAATCTAAGGAGCAATAACTGAGCTTCTAGGCTTTTAGATTGTAAACAGGTTATTTATAAGATCCAGTTTAGCATTCATGTCAGTGCAGCATTAACTGAGCCCTTTTCCTTCTTTGCTGTCCCTTCTCTGCAGGAGTCGGAGAAACTGGAGAGCGTCAACGCCGACCTGAAAGCTCAGATCGAGGAGCTCAAGCAGCAGAAGCAGCAGC
The DNA here is from genome assembly GCA_024666655.1 of Dascyllus trimaculatus. Classification (NCBI taxonomy): domain Eukaryota; kingdom Metazoa; phylum Chordata; class Actinopteri; family Pomacentridae; genus Dascyllus; species Dascyllus trimaculatus. Next base: position 8,660,074 of record CM045455.1, on the reverse strand, counting down.
TGGTCTACATGCTCAACCTGCACCGGCCGACCTGCATCGTCCGAGCCCAGAACGGCCAGACGCCCGAGGATGAGAGGAACCTTTTCATCCAGCACATCAAAGAGAGCACCTTACAACTCCACAACCTCACCGCCTCCTCCTCGTCGTCCACGTCCACCTCCACGGTAGCGCCGCTAGAAGGAGGACTTCTGACCCTCGATCACATTCAGTGTCCCAGCCACCTATGAGTGATCAGGCGTTTTTGTCACTTTTCCAAGACTTGCAATCCTCCCACCGTCTGCCATCGATGTAGCACAGAATGATGAGCGGCAGGTGGAGTTGCCACATATGACCTGACAGTGAAATGTAACCACCTCTTGGGTCTCCTTCACCGTCCACAAAGCTGCTAGAGAGAGTGAGAGTGGTGGAAAGTGTCTCCAGCACGCTCCCACTCCTTGAATCCGTAGCTGCTGACTGGAAGGGATGTGACACGCGTTGGACAGCACCTTGATATGCATTATTTGTTCATTACAAACAGTCAGGGCCAAGGTACAGATCCTAAAGCCCAGAAAACAAAAACAGCTTTTTTTATATTTACTGGTATTTTGAGTAGTCGAGAGTCTGATTTAGTGTTGGATTTTTGTACCGAAGTGTGTTTTCAAGGTGATCCAGGCACATAATGTACGTGTTCGCCCACAAAGAAAGTAGGTGCAGGTTGACCGTGTGAGTGTGTACAGACGTTTGAGTGTTTGAGCTGCAAGTCACTGACTTTAAAAAGACGTTGTTTGTGCTTAGTGTATGGAAAAAATAATATATTTATTAAATGACTGCTGTATGATATGTTGTCGCTGTATCGACCCTGTCTGCTTGTCCTCTCTACAACGTGAATTACTAAACCTGCTGCTACCACTAACCACTCAGGACCTATGCAGGCTGTAGAAGTTCATTATGTCTTTTGTTTTGTTTTGTTTTTTGCCTAATTTAAGAGTGCAAGTCAGGTTGTTTGCTGTTAAACAGAAAGCAGTAGCAGTCACAAAAGGGAAATGTACTTTGCAGGCAGGGTTTAATGAGTAATTCTGCACTTAATGAAATACCCAAGTACAAATTACAATATAATCATATACGCCGATGATATGTTACTTTACCAACGGATTTGATATTTGCTGGTGAACAAAGTTGTCCAAAAAAATTGAACACTGTATATTATGTACACTTTATTTATCACTGCGTTCCCTCTTAAAGTTAACAGATCGAGTGTTCCTTTTTTTTACATCTTCTGTGACGATGAAGCTACATGAACACGAGTGTTATTTTTCAGCTGTGTTGTTTTCTACCGACAAATCTTGTACATTGTATTGAGTGCGCATTAACTCTGTGCTGCTGTATGTAAACACCGGATGCCTCCTTTGGTCTCGACAGAGCAAAGCAAAAAAGATTGTTATTTTAAAGAAAAATGTATTTATTAACAACACTTTGGTTTGGATGTTGTGTTCATTAGATGTTATTTCCTAGACAACAGGAGCGTTGCGTCAGCTCACTGCTCGCCCTCTGACACGCCAGACTCTGAAGTAATGCAATGAAATGACATATTAGTGAGCGTTATGAACTTAATCAGTATCCAGGCTTGAACATGCTGCCAAATATGAGTCCCTCCTTCCACTCCCTTTTCCATTCTCTGACCTTTTAGGCTTAGATTTAAATTATCCTTCAAAGAAAATGTGTTTTTTTTGAGTAGACAGAAGCCGAGACAGTGCATTTATCAAGAGTTTACGGAGTATTTTCTTTTCAAATACCAAGAACAGAATCAATCTAAAGTGTTCTATCAGCAAGCGAGGCATTAAAAAGTCTGTTTTTCTAGAAAAAATGGATATCACTGTTCGAATAATTATCACATTTCACCAAGCTTTACATATTAGCATGTAAGAAACATCTCAACAGAGAAAGAAAGGTAATAGTTTCTGATTTTCCAACATTATGTTTGTTCATGTTGTCGACTGAAGTTTTGACTTATTGGTTTCAGAGAAGATGGCTTATTGTGTGTTTTATGTGAGGAAAAAACTTTGAGTCACACTTTTAAAGGGACGCAGGCGTCTGTGTGTGGTCATAGTGTATGTGTTGTCTTTGTAGTGGAAGCTCTCCCAATGCTAGTCTAGACTAGATATCTACTGAGCACTGAGTTTGACTCATATGTATTCTAATGTGCCTATTTCACCTACTGGAGGCTGTTTATTTCTTCATTAGCTGCTCGGCTCTCGCAGCGTCTCAGCCTGGATGAATAAACTGTAGGATGTCAGGTACAACTGCACTGCTACTACCACTGTGTACTTCCATCTGTGTGATCTGTCAAGTTTTGTTTTTGATACTTTTGTTAATTAAAAAAAATGTGCAAATGATCCTCTCTTGTTTTTGGAAATCATATCCGGAACACATGATTAATAAATGATGGTTAGAGTGAATTAAAGCACATGCTGTGATCTTGGAAATATTGCAAAGCTGCATGAAATGGGCATGGAAAACTGATTACATGTAATAATTAAGTTAGACATTAACTCTTGATTGTGTTACTGTCCATCACTGTTTAAAAAAGTCAGTAAAACTAGGCAGAATTCAAGCTGACTCTATTTTCCAACAGTGTCAGGGAAGAAATCGGATTGAACTTGCTGGTGATTTCCGAGCCTGCAATTTTGCCACGGATTGCATGTAAATGTTTTTATTTTTGTAGCTAGTTCCCATCCACATACATCACATATTCCTACTCTAATGACAGTAAAGAAAACTAAAATAATGTTGCGATAACAAGCTTAAATAACTCATCATCACCCTCAGCTGCTGAGTTTTACTACGAAGGTTCTGTTACAACCCTGATAATTCTCATCCATAAATCATAAGCAAATCTGTCTGTAGAATTATGGATGAAAATCAGTCTCCTCAGTGTAGACGCTCATTTTTAAAAAGCAGACATTCCCACATACAGGCAGGGAAGCCGCTGCCCTTTTGTGTTATGAAAGTGGAAACTTTCATAACAGAAACACGAGATCAATTTGAGACTTTCTGTATGTGAGCTCAGTCAGAGCAGCTGTGGAGTGAAGGACAAGACGTGACATGTCGCCTGTTCAGAGAGAAAGAGAAAGAGAGAGAGAGAGAGGCAGTGGATGTCTGTTATCTGTGAAAATCAGCTGTGAAATAACTGCTCAGTATAATTACACCAGCCACCAGCAACCACCATCTACACCATGGCACCCAGTAAACAAACATATTCAACCACTTATTGATTTGTGGAATCTCAAAAATGATGTTTCGAGATGGCGAACATAGTGTAAAATATCCAAAACCGCTGAGCTTCACTGAACATCTTATGAACCAAGTTTGGTGAAAACATGACGAAATACAGGATAGAAATGTTCTAATTCCACCATTCAGATTTTTTCAGATGCAGCTAAAATAAGCTACAGATTTTCTGCGTTATCACGTCATACAAGATTCCAGCCATCGCACTTAGTCAGAGTCAGTTAAATGAACAGCTAATTACCCAATTACAAAGGCAGCATATTGCCCTCAAGCCTTAAACTCCTCCCTCCTGGTTCGCCACCAACAATTTATTAATAAACACTGAGAATCACTGGATCCAGATCTGCTTGTCTCTACTTGAGCGCTGACATCTGAAGTGGTTCGACACGGCCTGCTAATAAAAAGGGATGGAAACTAACTGAAATGCGTCAACACTGTTCCACGCTGCCATCGAGAGTTTCGGCAGTAATTCCGATACGTCCAGGCTCACGTGTTTTACTGAGAGAGCACATTGTGTTTGGGTTTGTCATTATACCATTTAAATATATGGTATAATGACATATACCATATAAATATTGGATCCTAAAGCTGACTTAATCTCAATAAAGTATGCACAACAGAAAAGAAAAAGCAAAAGCAAAGCATTCTTTAAAAAAAAACAAGAACGCAGACTTGAACTAAGCTGGACAGCAGAGTGAGAAAGTAGCTGCTGTTCTCTTTTATTGAGGGCCATGCTTCAACCTGCTTTCATGTTGTTTGATACAAAACTGGTATGTTAATTACACCTTATACCAAATCCAAGAATCACATTCCTCCCCTCACGGCTCACCTTCAGTTTCTTCCTCTGCCTGCTCCGTTGTTGTGTCTTTGTCCCATTGTAGCACGGCTGATCTGTTACACTCCAGTTATTTAGATATAGCTGTGCTTTTCTGGCAAAATATAACAAAACACAACCACAAAGTTAGTCACTTATATTAGTTTGTATACGATTAAATGATCAGCTGACACGCATGCATTATTATCCTGTTAAAGCCAGAGTATGCAATGTATTCCAGTGGCATTTGATTTATCAGAGCACCTGATTTATTGATGTCAGAATGTGAAAAGTCTTAACAAATACAACCAGAATGATTCTCTATAAATCAAAGTTTTGCAGTAGTATAAATCATTTTGGGAATAGGTGTACATTTCCTGTCACATCTGTGTAGGTACTTTGCTTCTTTATTTTTTCCTGCTAAGAGATAACTTAAAATTGCTTAACCTACTCTTCAGTTCTACAAAAGGAGAATGTGAAAAAGATAACGTCTTGTGACATGTTTTCAGAGGGGAGTCAAGGTTCGGCTGTCTTTTCTGCGGGCATTTTATTAATTGGTTTATTCGGAAAGCTGTGAGCAGAAACATCCGTGGAGTGAACGGCTTCTGACGTGAAGGTGTTTTGTAACCCAAACAAAACTTGTTAAACTCTGAACTTTTTCTTTTTCTGTTATCATAAATCACGAATAACCAAAACCAATGATTTACTTCACAGTCAATTTACCTGGTAGCTTTCCAACCCATTCTTCAGGTTGTGACTGTAATCTACAAAGTTTTCGTACACTGTGTCCCTAAGTGTTTTTTTCCACATTTTACAAGATCTTTTTGGAAAAGTACATCATTTGGTTCACGTCTTAAGCGGAAGCAGAAGCGGGAAGTCCAAGTTTCAACACACCCTAAATACTGAGGAAAGCAGCCGACCGTACAGGACGGCTCATTCTCGGTTCAGCCTGGGGTCAAAACTGAGGTCGTTGCAAGTTAAACTATTCCAGGTTTCACCTTTAACTTTGATCACACTGATCATAAACCAGGATGTTTCTGTCTGGTTTTACTGATGTGCAGCAAAACCTGAAATCACGAAGTACTGTGGCCTGTGGTCCAGACCAGCGGTTGCTTTTCTCGAGCATATTGTGTAATATCAGGCCAAAGTACACACTCACACACACACAGAGGGGAGGAGGGTGAACCGGCGAGGGAAGATGGTTTGACATTCTCTCGATTGAGGGGGAAACTGATGTAATTCAGTCACAAGCAGAGGCAAGGTGACTGATGAAACAGTGCTGTTGTAATCTTTGACCAGCAGATTTCTGTGTGCTGAGGTCAGAGGTCACAGCTGAACATGCAAACATCTGGAAGTATCAAGTTCATCCGGTCGATCAGTCACCGAAAGGTCCAGGTAAAACAAATGCAGAGTACATTCATCGCTATGATCTGAAGAACTGCTGACTTACATGCTGACGTGAAAATAAGAGGAACGTGAGTGCAGCGACCGGAGGGCAAAGAGTGGCATCCAAGCCTCATAATTTCACAACCTTCTTACAGAAATGAGCCAAAAATTTCTCACAAAGTTCCGGAGGAAGCTTCGGTAACATTTGTCCGAGGACTTGGTAATAACGGAATTGATTACATTATGGATGTGGGAGTTTCATGTCAAAACATCCGATAAATGTGTGTTAATTTTATCTTGGCTTCTGAACCACATCCTGATGTCTAAATCGGTTTCAACACTCTTGATTTATTTTCAGCTCGTCTTCTCTTTCGGACACTGCCGGAGGAGAACTTGGTGTAAAGCATGAAGACACCACAGGTGTTCCTCATGCCTCTGAGCTGACATCACTGTTACCTGTCCTCTGTCTCTTAGCTCAGCTGTGTGCATAGAAGGCAGAGGAGGAAGAGGAGGAGCAGCAGGCTCTTCATCACCAGCACTGACTTTTGTTCTCTTACAGCAGTTCACAGTTAGTTTTGTTAGGTAGTAGTTGAGCTGAGAGCCGTGCTATAAGGCCCTCTCCTTCTTTTGTTTGTTTGGTCTGCAGATCCCAGCACCAGTATTATTTGGTGTTTAAAGTATCTGATCTGTGTTAAATCAAATTTTCTTTGACATGCATCTAATTTGTTCTGGGTTCCTCTGGGCCATGGTTAAAATTAGGAATTCTGACATTCATTATGAGTGTATGATACTGTATACTGGCTGCAAATAGGGCTCCCTTTTCACATCACAAGCTGGTTCCATGGCAATATTAAGACTATTTGGGAGTGATGTTTTGTAGGAAACTCTTATTTTTCTGCCTTTTCTTTCATTAATGAATGTCTAACACCCTCTGCAGTCCTGTAATACAGTTCTTCCTTTTAAATAAATGTTGTCTCCCTCATGTATACTTCATTTTTTTTCAGTGAGTTGGTGGTGCGCATGCCCAGAAATTTAAGCTAAGTGTGCCAAAGATGAAGTTGAGAACAGAAAAAGTCGATCCAGTATCAGGATGTGAATCAAAGTCAACAGCAGAGTGAACAAGCAACACTGCCACGATGATAATTGACATACACGTGCGAGTATTTGCCGTTTTCCTCCAACACTACAGTAAGCAAACATATGGAAAGGTTGCTGATGAAGAATAAAACAGGAAATGCCACACATGATGCAAAACCGCATTAAAGGAAAGTAGGAAGGAATATCACAGGTCTAGTCTGACTTACTAAATGTAGACTGTGGGTGTAAACCTGCCACTGGCCACACATTTAATGCTACTTTCTCTATTTTCAAATCCCTTTTGCCACGGGAACATCACCTGGGCTAGAAAAGGATTAGGAGCATGCTGTAAGGCAGTCTGCTATTTCTATTCTAGTGAATTATAATCACAGTTCCTGCCTCCCTTCATGAAAACTTTTCATTCACAGCTCCCCATTACCATTTTTAAACACCGAAACTGCATCCTTAGTTCTGCCCAATACAGCTGTGACTTGTTTAAAGTTAAGAGCGTTTTCTCCCATGTAGCAGAATGATAATTAAGTGCAGTCAATCCATTCTGTAACGCAGAATGGGCTAGCTAAGCCAGACTATCACAAGCCTTACCGAGAGGCAGCAGACTGACATGTTGGTGCATTTCAACACCCACACTACCAGACTGTATAGTCAGCCAGAAAACACTTCAGAATGTCACAATGCATAGTTTGCCCAACATACCAGGATGTCCTACTACATCTGGTCTCAGCATGTGTTTCTGGTATTGCTATTTTACCGTTTAATAGCCAGACTGGAAAAGTAATAATTTAACTCTTCCTTGTCAGAATGAACATTTCAGATATCCACAACTGTCATCTCAGATATCCATATTGTAGTTATTTTTGTTGGACAAATGATGTCACAGATCTGTAACTGAACTGTGGTTATTTGTAATTCCAGTGACAGATAAACAGTTTAATTCTCACTAGTCATCATTCTAGTTCACGACGTCTTTAATTTCCCTGAATTCAAAATATGCACTGTGCATTGTCCTGTGTAGATATCCTAATTTGGAATTAACTACTCTGAGTTACTTTGTAGGAATCTGTAGTTACGCCAGAGGTTGAGTACGAGGCAGGGGCAGCTCACTTTTCAAATGCATCCGTAACCACATATGACAAACCATTCTACTGCCAAGTCAGAGCAGCCTCATGGTTCATTTCAACATTAAGTCTTCAATGAACAAAGCTCTCTTTCTCGACAAACCCCTTGCTCATAGCTCTTCCTCTTCCACAGTATTTTCCAGTGATGTTATCCACTGCAGGATACATCTGTCAATACTGTTCAAATGCTTTGCCGGGCCAACATCCAATGGGAAGTCTCGTGTGAGAAATGGAACGTCCAACAGTAGGGACAAGTCATAAAGACATCTGGGATAAAAAATCCCGACTAGCATGATTCCGACTGGTCAAAATGATGTTGATGTGTTTCTCATTTTATATTTGGATTGTTCAACTCAGCTATTAAATGCTAACATGGCTTGCCCTCTTTCTGACCATTCTGACCCCCCCAGTCCTGTGTTTCACTCGAGTAACAAGCTTGAGCTGCCTAAAGCCCACGAACGTCTCATCTCACACTGTAGACTTCAATGGATAATGACTGAGACAGTCAAAGCTTAACAAGAGGTAGTGAGTGACAACAGTAAGCACACAGCTTACAACAGTGTGCGCTTTGTAAGGGGTTGTTTCCTGCTTTTTTCGGCCACACATGGGAGGATCACTCTCATATCGTGGTGTTGTCATGAAGGCCTCCATACTTATCAGAAGGGTTTGCCAGCGCAGTGATAAGGACATGATCCTGCTCTGACTCCCCACTTATGGACCCTGCTGGTTGTACTTGTTAGAACGTGTGACAAGGCCAAGACTTATGATTCTTAAAAGAGTTGGCTTATGTTTTTAATACTGCACATATTTGCACATCTGTACAGTTAAAATTTGATCTCAAAGATCAGATGTTTTGAGATTTGCTGTCTCCAAATTTGGGTTTTTTTGGTTTTGTTTGTTCGCTGTTCAGGAGGCTGTTCTTCTGGATGAAGACGACGCCTGCTCAGACCATTTACAGAGACTATCCTACATGTCATCATTAAATAATATGTTTTTTTCTTTTTGCAGCTTCGGTACAAACTTCTTGAAGCTTTAACTATCAGCTAATCTGAGGAAACTCTCCTCAGAACAACAAAGCTTTTGTAGTCACTTAGAAGCACAGCTGTGACGCACAGCACAGAACCTCCCACGCGTTACAAAAACACAGAAAGCCATATACTCTGAAATAAATCAGCTGTAAATAATAAACTTCTTTCCAGTGATGAAACAAGTTGGCTGTGCCACTGCACTTCCAGAGAACTTCCTGAGAAATTATTCCACATTTCATCAGAGCTGTGGGTTTACACGCGTTGGACGTGCAAAGTGACTATGTGCTGGTGTGTGTGCGTGCGTGTGTGAACATAGCTTTCTCTTTTTGATTGCCAGCCTTTTATATATTTTCAGAAGTTTTAAAGAAAATTATGTACCCATAAGGTCAGCCAAAGAACTGATTGCAACAGGATGCCAACACACAGGCCAACAAACACAGCACCATAACTATGAAACTGCAACTTACAGCTACTCCTACTACTGAACTGATGCCTGCGAAAGTTAGTGGTATGATGAGCTTTGGGAAATAAATGAAGTATTTTAGACACAACATTTTCATAATGTGGCTACTTTTAAGCCAAGAAAATAAATAATTAACAGCCTTTATTCCCCAGAAATGTGCAGTATACATCAGAAATTTGTATTACTTCCCGATGACTGCATTATGTCTAAGTTAGAGATAGAGTATTTCCACTATCAAAAACAAATACTTCAGAAACACTACAATAAAAATACAGGCTCTAAAGTACAACTCAATGCAACAGAAGTTAACACACCTGTGATCATGGACACACAAGTTGGAAAACCTGAAAACACTGAAACAAAACTGAGCTGTGATTTCCAATTAGTTCCACTGCACGAACATGGTTATAAAATGACACGTGAGCACCTTGACTCTCCCAGTTTTGGACCTATAGTGTGTGTCCTGTCTGCAGCATGGCTCCATGTGGAAAGGTACTTCCACAGGAGCTGAAAAATCTGAGAGGGAAAAGAATACAGAAAGATCAGTGACAAAAAAACAGTCAAAATGCAGTAGCAGCAGTAATCAGGAGGTATAGGACGAGCAGTAGTACCACTAATCATGGCTGCAGTGGAGGTCCACCTAAAAACAGATGGGTAAGTGCTTCAGACTTCGTACAGGGGGTATCATTAGAAAACTGAGTTTCAGTGAAAGTCTTTATGGAGTCCAAGAAAAAAAAACATCACTTGTTCTTTTGCTAAACTAAACTAAAACTAACTAAACTGCAAAATTAAAGAACATAAAAAGACGCCTCATGAATATTGTGACCACATTGTTCAATTGTCTGGTTCAGATGGGATCCAGCATCTTTGGCGTGAACCTGCCCAGGACTACAGTGAATGCATTGTCCTGACAGTGAAGCACGGAGGGGGAATGTGATAATACTGGAATGCGTGAGTAAAAAGGGGTTGGTGAGATGACTTTTATAAATGACATCATGAATGTCTCTGGATACACCAAAGTACAGGCTGATGAGGAGACTCTCAGTCTGCAGAAGCTCCAAAGCACATCACAAAATCACACAAGAGTTTCCAAGGAAGAACAAAGTGAAAACTGTGGGATGTCCAAGTATGCTGCCTGATTTGAATTTAACAAAACCCACTTTCGAAAGAGAAAAGTAGAGCAACGCAACCCTTCCAGTGAATAGCAGATCATCTTATGGAACAGTTGTAGTACCCTCCATACCGAGGAAGATTAAGTCTGTCGTCATAAATAAAGGAGAATGTACAAAATAAAAGACTTGAATCTCAGTAATGAATGCTGTACTGACTTTAGTTACATTGAGTTGCAACTGTGGGAGCTGTATTTTTAGTATTGCAAATGTACAGGTTTTTATTTTAATTTAAATTAACATGAGAAGTAATGCAGTTACTGTAAGACGATTAAATCATTTCACATTTACACAATATTACACACTTCTGTTGTAGATTGCATGACAGTGTGGAAAACACAGCTGAACGGTTCCTTATGAAAATGAATTACAAAGAATTGAAGATGCTTTGTGGGGTTTATGACCTCAGTATTTGGCACCAACCCTGCTCCGACTGCCTAACCACAATTATCAACATGAGAAACGGCCAAGAAATGAATCAGAATTTCATCAGAAATCTGTGCGCGTTAATGTGTGTATCTGTGTGTATCTTTGCATTTCATCATCACCGTGTGGTTTTAGGCAGCAAGTGTGCAGCTCTTTGTTTTTCAGTGTGGATGTGTTGATGTCATCGTTATCTCTTTTTTTTGTGTACGTGCAGTGAAAGTGTGCATGTGTCTGTGCATGTCTCTGTATTCCTCAGAACAGCTGACGGACCTGTCGCTCCCTGCACCAGCAGTAATTCCTGGGTTGCCAGGCGACAGGTGTTGTGATTATGGCGGTGATTTAGACAACAGCTCATTTAGAAACTGATCTGTGCTCAGTTGCACTTTCACTGCACCGTCATGTCCTGTGTGAGTCCGGGCTCATGAAAATGTCAAACCAAACATGTAGCGTTTGTTTTGTACAACTTGGAGAACCAGATGGGGAGGGGAGTTGCACATACACCAAGACAGTTGGGGTTGTGCAAGGTGAGTTTAGAAGCGATCTGAGGCCACTTTTCTGTGCTGTACAGTTGAAGGCAGGCTGGAGTTGAGCAACATTTTCCAAGAGATTCAGAAACATGTGCTACAGTTGCATTGTGGACCTTCAAAAACTTGTCTTTTCATTGCATAAATGTTTTTATCTGCAATTCAACTAAATCTGTTTATTCGGGCCGTGAAAGGCAGGAATCTTCAGTCTGTGGACAACTGGACGCTATAATAAAACCCATTTCCTAAAGTAATACTCTTAAAAGCTTTCATGACATATTTCTTGCTTTTTCAAATGAATAAATCTATAAATGAATCTATTAAAAATATAAATGAATAGAAAATACCTTTGACATAGCAAAATGTAACTATTGATAAATCTAGGCTCTTTAGAACAGTGATAAGTGCTGTTAAACCACTTTCCGTTTCTCAAAGATTGCCAGGTATCCCATCGTTTTCATTGGACAGCTTGCTGGGGAGAATAAGAGGTAAAATGTCCCTGGTACAGTTCCAAAACAGCATGCAGCTGGATGCCACCGGCAGGTATTCATTTATCAGACTTGTGCCATAATACTATAGCAGGTAAAAACAGACGCGAGAATATTAATCTGTACTTGACTGGTTCCACTTTTTCTTTGCCTGCATGAGCATGAGTGCGGTTCAACACTGGTATGGGGCGATTAGACCAAACTCACAGTCACTGAGAAGACCCTTTCTATGTGAGCTTGTTCTGTGCAGGGATTCAATGTCATGATGCGACAGCAAGAAACACACTTTGGTCTAAAATATAATCCTCCATTGCAGGATTGAATTGAAGACTGTGGTCTGGTTGAAACCATAACAAGCAGCCCCAGACTGGAAATTCACAAAGCAATGTGCACTGGACGTCTGGCACATTGTGGACATACACCGATCAGTCACAACATTATAACCACTGACAGGTGAAGTGAATAACATTGATCATATTGCTACTATGTGGTGTTCTGATGGAAAACCTTGGATTTTAACATCCATGTTGATGAGACTTAGACACCCAAAAAAACATTGTCCCACAACAAACACACTCCCTCACGCAAATGGAAATCCCAAATGTAACTGTCCTACCCCTGCAGGAAAATGCACCCCACCACATGGAAAAACATCAAACAATCAGGAACATGTTGAGGAACATGACAATGTCCCAACGTGTTGATTTGACCTCCAAACTTCCTACACCTCGTTCTGATCAAGCATCAACAGGATGCAGTGTAACAAGTTGGATTGACAGAGGCCCCACTGCACAAGCCAGAGTACCCAAAGGATCCAGTGCCAACGTCCTGGTTCCAGACCCCATAGGACACCCTGAGAGGTCCTCTTGCCCAATGGTTCAGAGCGTTTTTGAGCACAAAAGGGGACCAACACAGTATTAGGTAGGTGGTCATAATGTTATGCCTGATCAGGCTATAACTCTCCTATCAATATAGCAACTGCAAATTTAAATCTTAGTAGTTTTTTCTGTGCACCAACCCAGCCAAAATAGCATTTAGATGCTCTTTAAATCCAAATTATTCCCTTGTTTCTGACATAAATATACATGATCACAGCCACACGGAAACAAAGTTGTGAAGTTTAATCTAAAATTTCTGCAGAGCGTCTAACACAAACTAAGATTCATTTGATATTTGTAGTTTACGATTTCTCATGCAGCAGCCTGCTGTGTGTCTTGTTCAGCGTTCTCTGAAGCACTGACACTCGTCCTCCGCACATCTTTTCCATTTTTTTCAAAACCTTTTCTTCTAAGAATTGTACAAGAAGCGCTTGAAGAATGTTCTTCTGTCCAGTTTCCCCGAAGTCTGCCGCTGTGAAATGCTTCAGTGCCACAGGTTTGCGTCACGATCTTCTACCTCGAAATGAACCCTTCATTCAGCCCAGCGTGGAAGAGGAAGCAAAAGTAAAACAGATACCCGGAGCTAAAAGTCTGATGTGATTGTGGTCGATTTGGGGAACTATAACTTACAATTAGTGTCTGCCAACGTAACCAAACTATAGATATTCTGATGTAGGTGAAAGAATTTATGTCTCCACTGTGACATCAAAATGACCTCAAGACCTCATTGGGTAAAATGAAATAATGTCCCAGAAGACCTTCAGTTGCACAACACGGCTAATGATGGTGGTGATGTCGCTCATCACAGGGAACTTGTGACACACTTGAGGGTTTTTGCAGTTTTCATACATCACATACCACAACGATATTTCAGTGGATTGCTAAGGTTTTTACTGAAACGTCTTGACCTCTTTGGTGCTTTTAATGCAAATGATGTCAGTAAAAACAGTTGTGCTTCCTCTTAATATAATGTACATTTGGCAGTGCTTTTTAACGTGTTTTATACATTTAAGAAATACTATTACAATTTCATTCAATATTATGTCCACCATGCAATTACTGATACTGATGAATAATTATTTTTATAAATATTCTTAATTATTTGACTAAGTTGCTAACCTTGTGTGTCAAATCTGCAAAATCTGAGATTGTAATTTTCTGCCTACGAGTGTCACACATGTAAAAGAGTTTTAGGTAAATGCATATAAAATGAAGCTTCTATTTGATGCCAATGCCATGTCATATGTTAAAATAAACATCTTTTAAATGTCTCTTTCACTGTAAGAATCAACTGGATTTGATGGGCTGCTCAAGCAAGCAGATAAAATGAAAATGTTTCTTATAATAGGCCATCAGATCTACATCAGTCAGTCAGATTCTTTATAATCTGGCATCTCAGCAGCTTGTTATTGCTCTGTGAAGGAGAAGACATAGGTTATCAACACTGATTAATTGAACTTAATCATAATTTGTAAAGAAATTCTAAAGAAGCAGAAGGTTACTGCTTAGCCACGGTATCTATACAAGTAGAAAACTGTTGTTCTTAAAGAGATTGATGTATAAAATTAACTATAATTATTATTATACATAATAACAATAAGAATAATATGTGGTGGAAGCCAACAACCTGTTGTCAACTTTATTTGCTAAATAAAACACAAATAAAGTTGTACTTTGTCAGTGTAATTATGTTGGTGGTCTTATTCTTGTTATCCTTTTTTCTGTTAACAATATCTCAGCAATATATACTAGTATAATATATACTATATATACAACTCGGAGAATTGTATAATCATTCCATTGATAAGCATCAAATTCAGCATTACACGCTATCTGTCCAAGATATGGAAGCCCTGGTGTAGTAGTCTCCTCTGAGGTCACTGACTTTTTACTTTTTAAGTGATCTGTACATATTGCATTGTGAATATGTTGTGTATGGTTCTTTTATAGTGTCTTTTATAATTTCTTGTATGCATTGTCTTGCTCTTATCTGGACCATTGAGTCTGTAATAAAGTTATTATTATTATCCATCCATCCATCCATTATCTATACACCATTTAATCCTCTGTAGGGTCACAGGGGGGCTGGAGTCTATTCCAGTCGACTCGGGCGAAGGCAGGAGACACCCTGGACAGGTCGCCAGTCTATCACAGGGCTACATATAGAGATAAACAACCAAGCACACCCTCATTCACACCTATGGACAATTTAGACTAATCAATTAACCTGAGCATGTTTTTGGACTGTGGGAGGAAGCCGGAGTACCTGGTGAGAACCCACGCATGCACAGGGAGAACATGCAAACTCCACACAGAAAGATCCCAGGCGTCCTAACCGGGACGCGAACCAGGGATCTTCTAGCTGTGAGGCGACGCTGCTAACCACCGACCCACCGTGCAGCCCTTATTATTATTATTATTATTATTATTATTATTATTATTATTATTATTATTATTATTATTATTATTTATATTATTACTAATGTAGTGATCTCAATGTCTTAACTTTAATCAAACGTCAGACCTCAGATTAACGCATCACTACAACTGGTTTTCTTTAAAAGTTATTGGCACCATGTGTGCTTATTTGCCACAGCTGAGTCAAACCAAAGTCATGCTCTCATAGAACAGAGGAAAACCTGAAATAAACGAATGGATGGATTAAACAATTTTAGAAAGCATCCATTTAAAGGTTTTCTTTATTTTTTTATGGACATGTACAGTGCAGCAAACTTACTGTATTTACATTATGGACATGCGTCGCTGCATGAACCAGCAGAGGATGCTGTTCACTGTGATGATCAGTTGTGCCTCCAGAGATCAGCAGCACTTCATCTGCGGTCACGGTGAACAGCGCCCTCCAGAGGTTTACTAGGAAAGCGGCCAGTTTAGACATGCAGGAGTTTACTGTGGTCGGAAACTTCGCCGTTAGACCGAACAGGCTGCCGTGTCATCAGTCTGCAGGCTGGAGGAGGTGAGGGAGCAGTGGGTGATGGGACAGAGGGGCTCGTGGGCTCTGAGAGCTTCAGTCAGCAGGTGCTGCTCCTCTGAGAGAGAATCCACCTGGAGACAAACTCAGCCTGTTACTGCTCTGTTGGTGCAGTGAGAGTTTTATTCAACTTAAATGCGTTGTACAATTGAACATCTTAGGTGTACAAAAATATATATATTGAGGCTGTCAGGAGCACTAATGTGGTTTCCAGATGGCAAAGCAGCATCTAAGAGGAAAGACTGGATGCTAACTGAGCAGCATCACATGAAGGACAGTGTTTTTATTTAAAGTACCTCTCTCCTCAGCTTTCTGTTCCTCTGCTCCAGCAGCTCACAGGCCTGGACGATAGGAGTACAGGAAAAATAAAATAGAAACAGAAAATTTGGGGGTTAGTCTTTTTTTATTGCAGAATTTACGATAAAAAGACTGAAAGCTAAGGTTAGAAAGGACATAACCATCAATACATTTGGACTGCTACACATTAGAGGACACTCGGTCTCTAAATGTCCCTACCTCTAGCCCTTTATAATCTTATTTCTGTACTGAATCTGTATCTCTATCTGTTGTTTTGAGTGCTAATTAAATACAAGTAGCTTGACTTGATTACCCAGGAATTAAACTCCATTCAGATTAACTCCATAAATGAGGCTAGATAACCCGGTGAGGAGCAACTGGAGGTATTTATTTCCATAGTACAAGTAATATTTAGCTTCTGTTGTTGTTCAGTGCTGACCAGAAACCAGGCTATAACTGCAAAAAAGTAGGCAGCAGCAGCACTTAACTTCAGCTGGACTACCAGAGATGATGCTGATCGCACTTTGTGTTAATATTAATTTAGTTTCAGACAGTTTTGATTAGCTTTCCATTCATTTGTTATTCATCCATAACCTGATAGAGAAACCTTCCACTTCATCATTACTGAGCTTTACTGCTCGCTTAGAATTAGGAGAGCCTCAAGGACATTCATGGAAATCTTGCTTCCTTTTGGGAAGTTGTTCCTGGAGGAATCTTTAACAGCTCGATTCAGAGAAGTGAATGGAGCAGGATCCTCTGATGACTTCTAAGTGTTTCCTAGAGGAACCTCATTAAAAGGATTCCTGGAAGAGTTTTTGTACAGTTAGCTGCAGGCCTGTCTGACACGTCACATCCACACTTCATCAGTTTAGTTCATTTTAAGATATTTTACGATAAATGAATAACAGGAATAAAAGTATTACAATGCTTAATTTTAATCTAATATAAATCTAGTTTTAAAAACCTCAATATCTACAGAACATACAGAGTCTTTATACTATATTCTCTCTGTGGTCTGGAAGAGGAAGCCACAACTCAGAGTTACTGCTGTTGCAGGGATTGTTTTTAACACAGGTCAGGATCCATTTTTAACAATTAACAGCAGTTATCTTAGGTTACAGTTCATTTGGGGATTCAATTTTAGAGCTCCTTAAACAATATCACAGATAAAGTGCAAATTTTAGAGACTGGTTTGTGTGTCCGGGCAAATCCTCCACAGTGGCAAACATGAGGAACCCTAAAACATTCCCCAAGGCTCTTCTATTTCTAAGAAAGCAGTTTACTAATGAAATCATAAGTGCTTCATTATAGCAACCGGACCTTTGAAGCCTTATGGAAAACTGATTTCAGTTGTTTTCTACTGAAGCACTATGGATTACCTGGATGACAGAGAATCTACACAGACATTTTACCATTCACAGAAGTTTTTTTTAATTTTAATTTTATTGTTATTTCTGATCCTGAGTGACTTCTTTAATTATATCCTCCCTAGATGCAAACAGTGCACATATTTCTTCTCATTTACTGCTGAGTTATGATGTTTTCTTTGCTGGAGTAGAGCTCTGTTTCATTGATAAATAACTAACCCCGCTTCAAATCCAAAGTGTAGTATTGCTACTCTTCACTCTACTTATTTTCATTATTACTGCTATGTTATCACCTGCAGATAGTGAGTGAGGTGTGCATGCTTAACTCCAAACATAACTCCTAAACCAGCAGCCTCCTGCAAAGTTGAGGACCTGACAAATCCCCTCCATGTAGTCTGAAGCTGCTCCTCATAAAGCTACAGGAGCGAACACTAACCTCATGCAGCAGGTCGGCTCTCTGGGTTTGTCTCTTGCGGCTCTTCTGAGCTGCGACTCTGTTCTTCTCTCTCCTCTTCATCCTCCTGCCTTCATCCTCTGAACACTGACACACACAAACACAGCACAAACAGATGGCAGAAGATGATAATCCTTTCAGTTGTGTTATTGGACATTTGTGGACAGCAAACTGAGTAATTCATCACATTGCTGCCACTTTCTCTCACAGCTCAAACTTGATGCAAAGCACTGAGGTGATTTAGACAGAAGACCGTTTGCACCTCCACAACCTTTGACGTGTTAGGGGGGCAGGTCATGAGAGGAAGAATCTCCTTTGCGCAGGAATAGCTGAATACAACAACAAAATCAAAGCAGTGTGATCACTCTTACCTCACATCCTTCCCAGAGCTGGTTGTTTGTGACGTTCTTCTGTTGAGGCTTGCAGGAAGAATCGCAGTCTGACATCACAGACTTCAAAAATCGGAAAAATTTAGATGAGAAAAACAGGAGGATATCCTGCACGCAGGCTCTGTCAGAAAATAAAGAGCTATTTGCGGACTGGGCATCGAGTGCGGTGGAGTTCAGAGAAACCAGACGCGAATCAGGCTGGACTTTCATTTCAACTTTCTTTTCACTTTTCAGTTTTGCTGCCTTTTTTGTAGAAGTGCTGAAGGCAGTTCACATAAGTCACATGACTCGGGGCCCACGGTTAACCTAAATGTTTGTGGACTGAGAAACCTCATCAGTGAGCTTTAGTGCTGCTACATTTTAATGAACATAGTAGTTTAGTTTTTCCCACATGCACCATCCTGCTGCTGTACATACTGCAGCTGCAAATAGTCCCCCCCCCGAAAATGCACTATTTTGAAATGTTTGAGTCTTCAATATTAAAAAAAGGTTAACAACAAATTATTCAGACAGACAGACACACTGCAGGAAAGAAAAAGACAGTGAAGAAAAGTTTCTATGAGCTGTAAATGTATTTACATCAAAGTTAGAGTAACCACAAGCAGACAAATACAGTTTCAACCCACAGGACAATGTTAAATATTTCCAAACAAAATGAGATTTTCATTTCAAGCTGAGAGGAAGTACAGGGAAACTCTAGAAGAAAGAATTTATTTTTTGAATTGATCTGATTTACTTAAGTCTTTCAAACCACTTGAAAGACTTCTCTAAATTCTTGTGGTGTCTGTGCCAAAATGTTGCGCAAAATCTTTGACCTAAAAATTGAGACACTGCTGCAGAGTCTAAAGAAAGCGACTGTGTAGAGTTACATATAAGAAACTTCTAAGTATTCTAAGCTCAGTCCATTTGAAAAGAATAAAACTTACTGCACATGTCTGTACGTGTTAAACTTATCTATGTTCACATGAAGACCTATTACAAAAGCAATCGACCAGATCTGTGTATGGTTCTTCAGATTATGGAGTGTTTCTGCTGCTTTCTGTCCCACATGTCCCTGGAACTAGTTTTCTTCGGTGGTGAGCATTAACAGGTTTGAGGTGATGTATTTCAGCAGCACAGTCTGAGGCTTTGTGCACAAGCTTCAGAGGAACAGTGCCCTCTTGTGGTTCTGGGCCAAAAAGTGATTCTGCTGTTTCTGGGAATGTCTGGCCAATTGATTATTCATTGGAACATCAATTATTCACTGTTTAAAATGAACAAATATGAAAAAAAAATATTATTTCATCACCACTTTTAATAGTAGAGCTGAAACACTTAAATGTGTACTTAAAAAACTCAGTCCATTACACGTCACACCTACATCACACCGTCCTGTAGTAGGACAACGTCTCACTTCCGCTTGTCCTCTCCCACAGGGCATTCTGGTTTCTTGGCGAGGGGCACGTAGCCCTCTGCGGCTGCCGCTTCCTCTATGGCTCTCTTGATTGGCTGCCTGTGTCTCGCGGTTCCATTCGCGGGAGGCATGAGAGCGTCTGATTGGCCGTTAAAACCGAACACCTCTCTGTGGACCTCTTCTGAGGCTTGACTGTGTTTCGTGTTGAGGATCTCACAGAGGCCTTCAGCCTGCTTTTGCAGAGTGTTGATTGACTGCAGAAAAACAGAGGTTTCAATAAAGCATGTATATAAGGTCCATTTGTAGATTAAACCTGATGAGGGTTTGGACTGTTACCTTTATGACCTGGATGGCCTGTTTTACCATCCCAGGAGCAGCTGCTGACAAATCGCTCATGATGCTCTCTGGTGAAACGCACACAAGAACAGTATTGTTGCACTGAATAAAATGCTGCCTGCTTGTCAATGGTTGGGCAGCGTCTATCATGTGAAATTACTGCAAATCTAAAAAGTGTCTCCGAACGATAATCGGAATTTCAAATCCTCCCCATGCTATTAAGTGTGTTTAATAACAAGACACCAAAGAACTGTTGAACAACCAGAACATACACTTAAATATGTTTTTGACTTCCATGTGTCCACTCCAATCTCATCCATAGCAGCTACATTTTACACATGCAGCTGGTTGTAAGACAACTATCCTACATTGTGTTTGGGCCTGAACGCTCTACTGTGAAGCTAGCACCAGGGAGATCTCAGTTTTATGGTCCAGAGTCAGGCTGTACTGGACAGAAGTAGAAAAAGGGACTACTGGAGCTTTTTAAAAGACTGTTCTACTAATTATGTTTCCATCTACTTAAGCATAACAGACATTTTTGTTTAACAAATGGTCAGAAATAGGAGGAAATGCAGATTTCTGTCATATACTGTAACACAGATTCATTGCCTTTACTGTTCATGGCCCAATCATGGTTACTGTTGAAGGAAGTCAACTCACAAAGGCCCAATCTGAGTCTTATATGTACAATTATAATATAAGGAATGCTTTGTTAGAAAAGATGGAAGGTAAATACTTAAACTACAATTTAAAGATGCAATAGATAGATAGATAGATAGATAGATAGATAGATAGATAGATAGATAGATAGATAGATAGAACTTTATTGATTTATTGCAATGTTTTATCACTTAATTGATTAATTGTACACAACAGTAAATAAGGGGTCATCATCTTGGACTTTGGAAACACTCACATACTTCACCATTTTACAACATTTTATAAAACAAAGAACCGATCAATTAATCAAGAAAATACTGACAATGCAAATAATCGATAGCTTGTACTTTTTAAACCTGTTTTTTTAATCATTTAGGGTGTTTTATTTTGGTGAGCCAGCCTATTTAAGAGCCCAATGAACTGTATTTCATCCTTATTATTTACAGTACAGGAGACCAATTTTTCATATATGTAAGAGACAATTCAACAGTTTCTACTGTTGAAGTCTCTCTTACAGCTCAAAATGTCTAATGTGGCCCAGAGAAATCTTTATCCAAACAATCTAACTAATACAAAATCATAAAGAAACCGCTATTAAGATTATTTTATCATGATATACTTCTGCGGACAGTTGACATGATTAAAAACAGTATTTTTTGCATTGCAGCTGTATGACTGCATAAATAATGCATAAACCACTGGTATCATTTCAAGATGTATCCATAACCTGCCCTGACAATTTTACTAACAGTCTTGGCTTCATAGTTTACACAAAATGGTGAACAAAAAGTACTGATGCATTCAGGTGTTTCACTTCAGTGAGGGTGGAACTTTCACGTCTGCCTTAAAGAGAAGCATTTGTTTCTAAATTTAAAATGTTGTATGGACCGCACTTATATTCAGCACTTTTTTCTTGTAGTGGACGAAGCACTGTACTGTCTTTTCCCTCTCATTTATCCATTTATACACACACACTCACACACTCAGTGTCACAGTCAGCAGTACAAACTTTTCTAACTGGTGCTGAAGACATGAAGTGTGTTTTAGGTGAATATGGCAGCATCACGAGAACAAAGGCATCACTGCAAATCACTGGCGTACTTGTAACATCTGATCTCTCTGTGACACGTTTGTTCTCAAGCATCTTCTGGGGACATCAGAGAGCAGTGAAAACTAAAATGAAAAACGTGTGTGTGCATAAGTAAATAGCCATAACTACCTTGATCAGGATCTTTGACCACCTCTTGAGGTTTGACTGCAGGCTCATATAATCCCTGAAACACAAACACAGCAGTTGTCAGAGAAGTTGACAAAGGGCACATCTGGATGCCTTTTCTAAAATCCATTTCACTTGCTTCCATATTTTTCACCTTCAACCAAATAGTGTCTCTATGATTAGGTCTGATATTGTATTTTATTTTTTGTAATTATTTAAAGTTTTTATCATTAGTTTTATTATTATAGTACATTTATATCATATGTATTTTTCAAACAAACAAAAGACACTTCAGTATTATCATGAAACATTATTTCAAAGAGTAAAATAATTCTATGTGATTGGAAACTGATGACTTTACATTTCACCTCAATATTCATTCTCAGTGCATGTTAGGTTTTCCCAACAGTCATTTATTTGACTGGATAATAATCTGTGATATGTTGGAAACCTTTTTTTAATCCCAATGCTGGGATGTTTTATGAATCGTCATTCAAAATTTGCATGTGAATAAATCAGACCTGATAAATAAAGATAAACCCCCAAGACATTATATAAATAAATAAAACCCACCATGATTTTTCGTTCAGCTTTGAGGGCATGGACCACATGGGGAAGGATCTTTCTGGGGTATGCACGCCGCCTCCTGGTGGTCTCAACAATGGTATCATCCAGGAGACCTTCCAGATCAGCAGCCTCATCCTCTGCTGTTAGTGGTGGAGAAGGAACATAAACAGACACTGTGGTCACATAAACAGGGCTTTACTGTCGATACAATAATTTAGGACAACATTTAATAAGTATTAAGAAGGACAAGAATCACCTTCAACATCAGGTGCCTCCTCCCAAGGCTGTCCATTCACCAACACATTGGCCTGAACAGCAGCCTCAAAGGTCTGCAGAGAAGTAAATAGATGATATAAATAGAAAAATAAACAGGACTGATAAAAACACTATAACAAACAAAAACACAATCTGCAGTACATGTAAAAAACAGTGTCAGCCATGAAGGTAAGCAAATCAAAACGCAGATAGTCAATTTTGTCCATTTCAATAATGCCATGAGAGGAAAACAAGAATCAAGATTCTAAGTTTAGTTAAAGTAAATTATCATAGAAACATAATTGTTTAACAGTTAGACACATTATCTTCTAGTAACTCTTGAATAGTGGTTTCACAATAGCAAGCATACCGTTAACTACCTTGTGATATCAATTGCCTAACTTTTCCAACACCTCGTTGGATTGAACATTATACAGGAACGGATAGAGTTGAAATGTACTAAAATCTTATTAGTACGCCAGATTTTAACCGTTGTGACTTAATAGCAAGCTAGTGAGGCTACGTGTAAAGCTGAGATGTGAAAACTACCAGTTCATTCCAACAAGTGTTAGAATTTTCCTATACAGTTTCGCCAGCGAACCAAATCTTAAATATGACATTTCTTGAATGGGGTTTGGTGTCAACTTCTCGAAGCCTTAGGCAATGAAATAATACTTATAGTAATAAAAGTCGTGGTTAAAATAACTGCAAGCGGCCTGACATGAATGATTTGGTAAATAACAAAAGTTTAAAATGTACAGTTAATAGCATTAAGATGTAAACATTAAGTCCGACTCACCGCCAGAAGCTCCTCCAGTAAAAGTCGCTTCGTCTCCTCTGTAACTTCCGTCTGTCCGTCCAGCGTTGTCTTCAAAACCTCTTTATATTTGTTTATCTGCTCCTTTACTTTTCTTTTCGAGGTAACTTTAACTCTGTATTCCTGATTAGTTTCCTCGCCTGGTGAGGTTTCACTCTTCGCCAACTCCATCTTTACCGCCAACTCTGTTTATATTTTTAACCGGATTTGAATGTGTAACTTCCTTGTCCTACTACTAACGTCGTCCCTCTAGGAACTACATGTGCTGCATAGAACCGTTCCGGCCAGCTGCTAGCTATGCTTCTCATAACCAAACCGGGAAATATCGCAGTTTTTCCAGAAGTGATTTATATTTTACCGCTTATTCTTTGATTTTCAATGGAGAATGGCTTTGTTGACTGTCACTGTCATATATCAGCCCGTGAGTTTGAACAGGTAAGGCTTTAACTGCACATGGGGCTTTAAACATGCTTAGCACTACTATGCTAAGTACATGTGTAAATGTGTATTTAGAAGAATTTTTCCCCATCTCAATTAGTTTTGGACGACTTAATAGTATACATAGCGCGAGCTAGCATTATAAATATTCATACTAGGTTATAAACACTACAAGCGCTGCGCCTGCTCCTGTTGTGACTTCATTTAATTAGAGTAGTAATGTACACATTTTCTTAACTTCTTGTCTTGTGACTGAGTTCAGTAGGCCTACTACACGTTGTCTTTCAAATAAAGCAGAAACTTATTTCTTTGTAGGACCTGGAGGATGTGATCAACAGGACCAGAGAGGTAAGTATAATCAGTTCCTCTGATGAAAATGTTCTTCACTGGTAGCTTACTAAATATATACTACACCTACTACGTATGAGTCATTTGAAAAGAGCAGACACTGTTATGGAGAATTTCCACCTAAAACTTAGAAATAGGGCTGAGCAATATTATGGAAATCGATGTAGTTGCGCAGCATATTTTAGGTTTGTTCACATATATACAACATAGTGTGTAAGAGGATATTAATATCACAAAGTATCACAATAAATATGAAACCAGACTGTAGATATTAATATTGGAAAGACAAGGATATTCATGTGTGTGTGTGTGTGTGTGTGTGTGTGTGTGTGTGTGTGTGTGTGTGGAGGCCGGCGTAAAGACTTTGGTTGCAGTTACAGAAGAAGTTGGAGAGTTTGCCAGAGTTCTCCAGCTGCAGGACAGGTCTGCATGTATTCCCATCATTGGCACAGCACAATATAAATGCACTGTATGTCCTAAACACATGTATATTATATAGTGTGCTTTTTGTTGAGAATGCAGAATTGAGAGCTGGTGCAGTACATTCATAAAACACTAGGAAGGAATTTTTGAAATTGTCGTACAGTGACTGAAATTGAGAAAGAGATTTCAATTTCAGATTTGAAGAGTTATAAACCACCACAGCCATTAAACCATTATCAGCGTAATAGAGTGAATAAATAGGATCAGACACTATGAGGCAACTGCACGAGCTATGCTTTCTTTACAGACATTTGTAGAGTAAAACTATATAGTCTCCCAGAGAGGAAACACTGAGTTGCCTGAACATCTGCTATCACAGTGAGAACAGAACCTGAGTAAATTTTCTCACTCACTGAAGTCCCTCCTGCAGTGTAAGAAATACAAATGCATACATTATTTCACACATCTGCTCCCAGCTGGAGGGTATTGTGTTACTTATTCATGGTGCTGCGTTGTTTTCCTTTCTCACAGCTATCCAGATCTGGTGGCTCCATGTTTTGGCATCCATCCTCTGCAGGCCAGTGGGGGGGCTGAGCAACGCAGCGTGAAGCCTCAGGTAGTAAAACAATCTGCTTGGCATCAATATTTTGATTATGTCTCTATGTTTCTGAGAAGATCTGTATCAGGACCTCTGAGCTGTGTCCCAGATGAGGGAAACACATGGTGAAGGCTTCAGTGTGTGAAACAGAGGTAGGGAAGGAGTGTTTTAGAGCCCTCTGAAGGAAATGCAGGTGTATATAGTTCTTTTCTGAAGCCATTACTGATAATGCTAAAATTCACATACAGTAATTCATATAGTTTATTTATCATAACATAAACCCTGGCCTGTAATATTAACATAGACAGGTACTCGTAATAGAGGTAAAGCTTCACTAAAAACACTTTTGACATAGGAAATGTGCTGATCTGTTTTAGAGTTTCATTTTTCAGTATTTCAAATGAATAATCCTAATGTTCAACAGCAGACTAAAATATAGTGGTTTTTACTGGCATAGTACCATGTTGATGCAGGTCAGCTGAGCTTGGATCAAACCTGGTGTCATAACCTTTAACTGATAGCGACAGGCAGCTGTTACACACAAGACATGAAAACACAGACATGGAATAAAGTTGTACAATGTTCAAATTATCTGTAGATTGGTTCCATTTTTTGAGGAAAAATCTAAATTTTCTTCTAAGAGACACAAACCAGTATAAAGCCATTCATTTGTCTCTAAATCCCTGCTGCAGCAAAACATTGTTCGCTATACTTCTTTGCAAAGAAACGGTTCCATTCAACATAGAAGAAAGTTCCTATGTTGAATGTATTTTTGCACAAAATGTGAGTCTATTCTTTCATGAACATATATTTTCCACAGGATTTGGATGCTGCCCTGCCACAGTTTTACGACCACAAAGAGCGCCTGGTTGCTATTGGAGAGGTAAACTCTAAGCCCTAACTAAACCCAATTCTAATGTCGTTTTACATTCTTAGGGTTAATACAGCATATACAGTTGTGTGCGAAAGTCAGGGCACCCCTTTAAAAACAGCATATTTTATATATTAAAAAATTAATATCCATATTTATAGTCTTTCTGGGATATGGGAAAAAAAGACAATATTATCAGGAAACATTAATGCATAGTTACATTTTATTTTATAACTTGAACAAAATTACAAAAATAAAAAACATCATTTTGGCCTGTGCAAAAGTCGGGGCACCCTGAGAGTTTCAATGTGTCAGATTCTTTTAACAAATTCAGACCTTTACCAGCTCATTAGTCCTGAAGCATGTGTCAACAATTGTCATTAGGGAGCACCAGCTGGTGTGTATTTCAGGGTTTCTTAAATATGGCGACTCCACAAACCTGTGCAAACAACAGCAATCATGGGTTCCTCTAAGAAGCTAAGTAAGACAGAAAAAATGAAAGTTATTGATGCCCACAATGCCGGGGAGGGCTACAAGAAGATAGCAAAACGTTTTCAGCTTGCAGTTTCCACAGTGCGAGGTATAATTAAGAGATGGCAGGTGAGGGGAACTGTGGAGGTCAAGATGAGATCTGGAAGACCAAGGAAACTCTCGGACAGAACAGCTCGTAGGCTGGTCAGAAAGGTAAATCAAAACCCACATTTGACGTCAAAAGACCTGCAGGAAGATTTAGCAGACTCAGGAGTGGTAGTGCACCCGTCCACTGTGCGGCGATACTTGCACAAACAAGACCTTCATGGAAGAGTCTGCAGAAGAAAACCTTACCTCCGTCCTCATCATAAAATACAACGTCAAAAATATGCAACAGAACATGTACAGAAGCCTGATGACTTTTGGAAACAAGTGCTGTGGACTGATGAAGTTAAAATAGAACTCTTTGGCCACAATAAGCAAAGGTATGTTTGGAGAAAAAAAGGAGCAGCATTTCATGAAAAGAACACCTTGCCAACTGTTAAATATGGGGGTGGATCCATCATGCTTTGGGGTTGTGTTGCAGCCAGTGGGACAGGAAGCATTGCTCGGGTGGAGGGAAGAATGGATTCCATTAAATACCAGCAAATTCTGGAGGCAAATATCACAGCATCTGTAAAAAAGCTGAAGCTGAAAAGAGGATGGCTTCTACAACAGGATAATGATCCAAAACATACTTCAAAATCCACCATGGACTACCTCAAGAAACGCAAGCTGAAGGTTTTGGAATGGCCTTCACAGTCTCCAGACTTAAACATAATTGAAAATCTGTGGGTAGATCTTAAAAGAGCTGTGCATGCAAGACGACCCAAGAATATTGCAGAACTGGAAGCCTTTTGCAAGGAAGAATGGGGGAAAATCCCAAATGATAGAATCCAAAGACTTGTCGTTGGCTATAAAAAGCGTTTAGAAGCTGTGATATCTGCCAGAGGGGGTCTTACTAAGTACTGAAGGTACTGACGCTGTAGGGTGCCCCGACTTTTGCACAGGCCAAAATGATGTTTTTTGTTTTTGTAATTTTGTTCAAGTTATAAAATAAAATGTAACTATGCATTAATGTTTCCTGATAATATTGTCTTTTTTTCCCATATCCCAGAGAGACTATAAATATGGATATTATTTTTTTAATATATAAAATATGCTGTTTTTAAAGGGGTGCCCTGACTTTCGCACACAACTGTATGTGTGGACCGCCAGTGACAAAGTATAGTACATTCCTACAGCCTCATGCTCTCAGCTTGACCTCTTTATACTCTAGGGTGTATTTAAACACCCAGGAGAGTTTGGTGACCTGAGTCCCAGGGGGAGACTGTTCCACAGCCTGAGACCCACAACAGCAAACGCACAGTCTCCTTGTGTTCTCAGTCTTTAGGGAGGCCCCATTAGCAGACTTTACTCATAAGATGCAATAATAGTTCAATGATATACTCTGCCGAAAGCTTATTCAAGGCTCTACATAAGGAGCAGGATATTGAATTTGATTTTACATTTAATTGGAAGCTAGTGTGCTGACATCGGTGTATATGGGGTCTTGGTAAGTAATCTTGCTGCAGAGTTTTGGACTAAGTGTAACCACCAGTGTCCTGGCTTAGGGGAAGTCACACAGGATAACCATTTCCAACTGCTGCAAGGACAACATGGGGTGTATGTTTGCATACACTCCATGTA
The DNA here is from genome assembly GCA_024666655.1 of Dascyllus trimaculatus. NCBI lineage: Eukaryota > Metazoa > Chordata > Actinopteri > Pomacentridae > Dascyllus > Dascyllus trimaculatus. Next base: position 8,631,801 of record CM045455.1, on the reverse strand, counting down.
TGGGGGATGAAAGTAGCAGAATTGAATAATTGTCTTGACAAACTTATCATATTTCAAGATGTTGTCAAAAGTAATGCCTGGTTTTTGGAGAAAAAACTTCAACTTGTATCTCGTAAGCCAGCATTTTGGAATATGTTAATAGGGACCTGATGTGGGGAACAACCAGAACTTGAGTCTTGCTGTGGTTTATAAAAGTAAAGGAAAGCGTGAGACGTCCAGAGACTAATCCCTACCAGAAGTTCAGTTTGAGAGGTAATGGATAAGTAGAGCTGTGTGTCATCTGCATAGCAAGGATGAAACCTGACTTTGTGCAGTCTAGGGATAAAAAACACACTTAAATGCCCCCAGCGGAGCATATTTAGTGAGTCACAGGAGCACAAATGGATGCAGCATCATCAAATTAAGCAAAAAAACATCCAGTTAAAACAATAGGTCAAAAACCAATCTAGTGCTGCACCAGATATCCCCGCCCATTTTTCTAGCCCATCAAGTAGAATAGTACGATCGATAGAGTCAAAGGCCACAGACAAATCTAAAAGACTTAAGATGGTGATTTCACAGTGGTCCAACTGGATAAGAATGTCACTTGTTCAGCTTAAGAAAGTTCATAGGTTTAATTATCACAAGCACATGTGGCTGCTTCCATTTAACAAATCCTACCTTAAATGTGACTTCTGGTAAAGTAAAGAAGATTAAACTTGTTAAAAACCCCCAACTTACCTCCTAATCTTACTTGTAAGGAAAAGCTAATGAACACAGTCAGTTACGATCTTTCTCACGCACAAAGTCAATCACACACACTCCTCATTCTCCAGCAGCCATTAATGCTGTAGAGCTTTTCTAGATCCTCCTGTTGAGGAATGTGTGCGTTTGTCAGAGCAGATTTCAGGCATCACAGGGCTAAGTCAACAGTCCCAGACTGCTGTTTCCATAGCTGTTATTTTTATGGTCGGATGGGCAGCGAGATCCAGCTCTTGCTTCACTGAACACTATTTGGTTCAGCTACAGAATGAGTCTATATCTACTTTCCCACTAGCATTTTTACCTACAATAGTTCTGACAGTTGTTTTGTTGTGCACCTGAGTGAGTGTTAGACTTGAAACTTAAACCTGACTCGAAGTTGAAGATTGGAAACTTGACCAATGAAGCAAATTTGTGATTTTAGGCTACATTATTAAAACTGACTTGCCTTGATTTGGACTTAACTGCTGTGAGAATGGATTAATTTGAGACTTAACACCCTAAAGACGTGACTTGACCTGAGACTGTCATGCACGTACAAAACAGAGGCAGAACTAGACAGCCTCCACAGGTCAGCATGCCTTGTAAATTTAACTTTAACGTCAGTGATTTGAATGTTTGTATCATTTAAAGAGTGAGTACTCAGAGGCCTCTAGGGACCTGACTTGCATGGATAAAAGGCTTGAGACTGGACTTGGATTTGCTTTTGAGGATGTAAGATTAGAACTTGTTCCGAAGAACACTCCTGGTCAGGTTGTGGCAAATGTAAGCATTTCAATTAAAAGCAACTGGACCTCTCCTTTTTGGTCCTTAAAGATGTTTCATCTCATATCTAAGTTATCTAAGAGGCTTCTTCCATTCTGACTGACTGATGGGGAGTACTAAGTATATATAGTCACCCCGAAAATCACGTAGATCACTTCCTTCTTTTACAACTTATTTCATGTTAAAGTGGAGCAGCCATCTCTTAACAGAGGAGGAGGTCTACAACACCACTTATGAGGTACTTATAATGCAGTCTTGAGATCCCTCCCCCTATAGTTCTCTGACCATTCCCCATTGAGCTGTTAATGGGCCATTAGCTATGTGACTTGAGGACTCCCTAAGAGCCAGTTACAACTAAAGAACATCTTGGATGAAAGGGGAAACATCTTCAAGAGCCAAAAATAAAGAGAAGTCCAGTTGACTTATACTGAAACTCTTTGGATTCGTGGTCAGAGCACTACAAGCAGCAGCAAGAGTTGAGGTTTTGCCTTCTCAGAAAACAGAAAAATAAACGAGGATTTCAAATCCCTCTGACATGTGGTGGAAATACGAAAGAGCAATGAACCCGCAACATACAACTCTACCTGTGATTCATTAGTCTAGGCAGCCAGATACCAGTTTGAACACAAGCATGGTTATAAGGAAAACGCTAGAGATGGATTTGTTTTATATATACAGAGGCAACATTTCACCCCCATTCGCTTGATTTTCTATGAAAGAGAAACATATTCCTGAAGTTTTCTGATCATATTCTAAGACAATCTAATACACTGGACATGTACCCTTTATTATTATGCATCTGCACTGGTGACATAATGTTGTGCAAACACTTTTCTGGCTATTATTAATTACAATAACTCAGGGACAGAAAGAGAGAGTACATTCAACTGCAGATTCACTGATTTTCAAGAGCATATAACTATGAGGTGATAATTTTAGTCTTATCAAAGTGAAAACAAGAAAAATCTTGCAACAAAATCCAAACTACAGCTCCCATGGGCCCCTGGGATGTGATGATTGATTTTATTTGTCGTGTTTTGTTTCCAGATTGGTTTGGATTTCACTCCATGGTGTGCCCCCACTCAGCAGGACAGAGACGACCAAATGAATGTCTTCATTAAGCAGCTCAACGTCGCCAAGGAGCTGGACCTGCCTGTGTGAGCACTTACAGTAGAATAGCATACAGCTCAACCCTGGTGTGATGACGGTGTAACACATGAGACCAGAAGTCAGGTTATTTAAAACAGAAAAAAGTCCAAGGCACTTCTGTGGCAAAAAGTTAAAGATCAATCCAGATGAAATTCTAATAACATAGACGACACTTGTGCATGTTAAAATAGAGCTGGGATGCAGCCCACATGTAGTAGAACAAACAGGCTTGTTCAGAGTGTAATCCACTGTCTGCAGCATTACTCTGTAGTAGATGCAGGATGATCGCGAAAACGGAAGTAATGAATCAACTCACAAGGGGTAAATGCACAGTATGACCACTAGATGGCTTTACGGGTCACATGCTTCACAATAACTACAAAAAAGGTCAGCTGCTACTAGATATCATCGTGTGTTTTTATGTTAAATGCTAAAGGTTTATTCAGTAATGTGTAACAAGATGGCTTCCTTTCATATGTATTCCCACTTTGTTTTGTTAGTTTTGATCAAAAGGACAGGAATGTGTAGTTTGTTTCAGTCAAAGATTGTAGTCAGGTGAATATTACACACATGGACTTGCTAAGTCCCACATTGAAGCTGTGCTGTATCTGCAGTACAAGCTGAGTTGTCAAGTGGACGACAGGCTGAAAGCTGCCAGTTCTCTCCTCTGTTGTCTCTGATAGTTATGTAGCTAAACCAGTAAGTGGTTTTGACTAGAAGCACGTGATGAGGCAAAGCACAGTCACCACTCAGCCAGCTGATTTTCATGGACGCTCATGATCAACCAGGCATGCATAAGTAACTTGATGACTCATATCCCACAGCTGCGAACTACAATCTGCATGTAAAAATACATTTAAAAAAAAAAAGTTTCTATATCATTTTGTTTCAATCATTTCTGAATCTATTTGCCAAAAAAAACATGTAAGTTACCGTGGTGATGCTGCTGGTGATGACTCATCGCTAACCTGACGATCAGTTTGTCACAGAATCACCTTCAAAGTTCAGTTGCTTATCAATGAACCACCACAGATCCAGATCTCCCAACACAGCACGAACTGTGCAGACTTCTCAGGTCAGCTGGTTCTGGATTTCTGACGGTTCCTAGAGTCAAAACTAGACACGGTGAAGCTGACTTTAGCTCCTATGCTGCTCACATGTCAAGTTAAGAGACTTAACACCTGAGACAATACTAACTACTTTCAAATCCAACGTAATACGACCTGTTAACTTTTAATTTTAATTAAGTTTGTTTGAAATCAAATGTATGATTAGTTTATTGTTTTTGCTTTGGTTTGTTTTTCTCTATATATTTTTTCTGGATTGTCTTTGGTTATAAAAAAGTGCTTTAAATGTGCTTTGTCTTGCTTTCCGGTTTTCTGCACAGCAACGTCCACTCACGATCAGCTGCCAGGGTCACCATAGAGACCATGAGAGAGCAAGGTGGGTATTTCGCTCTGCTATGCCACGCACATACAGACATTTGGAAGTTATAACTTTCTGGTCTTCTGTCAGGCATCAGCCAAGCTCTGCTTCATAACTTTGCGGGGAAGCCATCTGTTGCTCTGGACGGTGTGAAGGCTGGTTACCTTTTCTCTTTCCCACCTGCTGTCTGCAGGAGCCAACAGGTAGGAATGATTTACCACTATGGAAAGAAAGCTGATGCACATATGATATAGTATATTTACAAGCATTACGAAAGAAAGACAAAGGAGGCACGCCTTTACCACAACTCCTTCCTTCCATCATCAGCACTAAGATCATTTATATGGTTAGATGTTCCCTCAGTTAATATACCGAACGCTTAAGGCATCGTTATGAGTATACACACCTAAATAAGAGCATGCATCATCAAAATAGTCTTCAGTCCTGTATGAATGATCAACTTTTACATGTGTGTGACAGAAAGTTTTGCTAAATCCGCAAAACTTAATCTGAACTTTGGTTTATACGCAGTCATAAAAAATGTACAAAAGTACTGAATATTTCCACTGTCACATGAACACTGAGTTTAGAAAAAACACCAGACCTTACCTATAAACTGTACTGTGTATATACTGATCAGCCACAACATTAAGACCACTGACAGGTAAAGTGAATAACATTGATCATATTGGTACTATGTGCTGTTCTGCTGGAAAACCTTGGATTTTAACATCCATATTGATGAGACTTAGACACCCAAATAAACATTGTCCCACAACAAGCACACTCCCTCATGCAAATGGAAATCCCAAACATCACTGGTCTACCCCTGCAGGAAAATGCACCCCACCACATGGAAACAACATCAACCAATCAGGAACATGTTGAGGAACATGACAATGGCCCAACATGTTGATTTGACCTCCAAACTTCCTACACCCCATTGTGATCAAGCATCAACAGGATGCAGTGGAACAAGTTTGATTGACAGAAGCCCCACTGCACAAGCCAGAGTACCCAAAGGATCCAGTGCCAACGTCCTGGTTCCAGACCCCATAGGACACACTGAGAGGCCCTCTTGTCCATGCCCAATGGTTCAGAGCATTTTGGAGCACATAAGGGAGACCAACACAATATTAGGCAGGTGGTCATAATGTTATGCTTGATCGGTGTATATACAAACAGCAATGTGGAAGGAAAATGGAAAGTAATGATGGCAATGGTAATGTTCTAGTGTTACTACTTGGATGAAGCAATACTAGAACTCAAAAGAGTACCAATATTAGTAGTACTAAATACATGGTAGCAGTGTGATTAGTATGCTTTCTGTTGTAACTAATGCAGGAAAAATGATGTCAGAAGCAATAATATAAATTGCAGTAACAGTTGCACAATATGTTCCTTGTGATCAAAAGTGTACTGTGTTGTGGTAAAGAACATGTTGTTACCACTGAATTACAACTATGTGGTTCATTTCACTGACATGCATTTGGAAATATTTAATATGTATGTTTAATGTTAGTATGAGCCTTTAATGCAGAGATTATAATGAAGACTGAAAGGTTCATTTTAATTCTGCTATACAGAGAAACAAGTTAATCAAGCAGATCCCGCTGGACCACATCTGTCTTGAAACTGACTCTCCTGCACTGGGGCCCGACAAGCATGTAGGTTTTAAATGATTGCAATCCATCATATTTAGACGCCGTGCCCTCAGTGAAAAGCCTCTGCAGATGTTCTCCTTGTCTCTTCCTGTCTCCCAGGTGAGGAACGAGCCCAGTAACATCACTCTGTCTTGCCGCTACATCGCTGACGTCAAAGGTCTGTCGCCACAAACCGTTCGGCTCGTCACTGCACAAAACGCATACAGACTTTTCCCCAAGGCCAACGGATGCACACGGTAAATCTGACATGGAGGTGCACTGGATGAAATGAAGTGTTAAAGCTGGTGGTTCTAGATATAAAGCCAATAAATTAAATGCTATTTGGATTAATCCTAATAATGAATATGTGTCATTGCCAAATATCACAAGCAGGACAGTGTGTACGAGTTAATTTTAAAGGCTGTCAGGATCAAACACTCACCTTCAATCCTGTTTTTTCACACATGATGACCAGTGAACATTCACATTTATACATTCTGGAGGTTTTATTCTGTTGCACTCCTGTTGCGCAACACTGTTCCTAAATTCTGAAAGCTGGAGCGTGTTCAGGTATCTGTGGTATTGCTTGTTTGGTCTTGTCGGGATGGAGTCGTCTACGCCAGGTGTGATTTATCTAGAAGAGAAGGAAAGATGCATTACAGGCTACAGCGGCCAAACAGTCGGTTTCATTAATTATAGTACAGCTTTTCCAGAATGTACTATAGTGCAGGAAATTTGCTGAGTGATGAGTTAATTGTCTAACAGGTAATTCTACTAAGATTCTTGTTCTGTGTTTGTTATAATCTAGATGAGTAAGAGCCCCAATAAAAGCATCCAACATCTCTCACACCTTGCATTTTAGTTTTCCAGGTGATAGCTTCAAAAATCTACAATATTAAAGCAGTAAACCAATATCACAACATTACAAAATGAAATATAACGTTTAGAAAGCACCTTGATAAACTCGTTATGAATCCTGTAAAGAGACCCTGATAATGTTGTAGATATTCAGCACCACTTTCCTCCACCCCTCTGGACTTTATAGAGGTTCATTTACCACTCATAATAACATTTTAAAGTCTGAAGAGCAGGCTGCGTGAATTCCAAAGGAGATATTAAAGGAATATTTCAGTAAATTCTTCACACAAGTCCTCTTACAGCTCTCTTCAAAGTGCCTCCTCTCGGGCAGCTTGGCCGGGGCCTGTCGCTCGGTGCAGGCCGCCCTGCGCTGCGGTCCTGCGGTCAGAGCGGTGAGCAGCACCGGGCTGGTCCGCAGGTGACTCCGGTAGTGTTTCCTCTCGGCTCTCTCCCAGGACTGCCGGGGGTCCGCCTCCACCTGACACCACGACTCCCTCCGCAGGTTGAGCTCCAGCAGAGCCCGCTCCTCACGCCCGGACATTGCGGGTTTTTTAAAAAATCTTTATATACAGAGTTTTTTGGTTTATTATTCCTTTTTATAAATTATCCAAAGCGAAGCTGGTTGGGTCGCGATGCTGTAACGTTTCCACGGCAACGGGGAAGCGAAGGAGCGTGCCCGCGCATCAAAGATCGTGTGTTTGTGAAGATGAGTCACTGTGAGGAGCGAGAAAACACACGGACAGCAACATTTTAATTAATTCACTGATTTTGAGGGGCTGTTCCTCGACAGGATCAAGCTTCTTGCAACTCATTTGTTTTTACCATATTGGAATAGGGAGCCAACAACAGACCTACAGCAAGAGAATTATATTTAAAACTATTTGACTACTGTTTGAGCAGATTTCAAAATATTAAAAAAGTTAAAGTCTGAACATTTTTGAACACATTAGGTTTGATGCTGTGCAGGATCAGCACCATCAAGCCTTAAAGAACACCAAAAAAAAAGAGACTCAAACAGGAAAAGTTCATACACACAAAATACGAGTTTTTTTAATTATGTGAATTTGAATTAAATAATAACAATGCATGTAATGTATTATGCGTTACAGATGAAGATGTCAAGGCTAGAATTGGAAAGGCCAGAGCAGCTTTCCTTCAACACTAAATGGTTTGGAAATCCAGTGAGTTGTCACAAAGCACCAAGACGGAAGATTTTCAACTCAAACGTAAAGTCAGTTTTGCCCTGTCGTGCCGAGACATGGAGGATGACAGAAGCCGCCATCAACAAAGTGCAGGCTTTCATCAGCAACTGCCTCCGGAGAATCCTGAGGGTGGACAAAACCAGCAACATCAGCCTCTGGGAAAGAACAGAGCAGATCCCAGTAGAACGGGAAATAGGAAGAAGAAGATGGGGATGGATAGGACAGTACCACCAGACAGGCTTTGGGGAAACGGAGAAGAGGCAGGCCGAGGATCACCAGTCGCCGAGACATCCAGGCAGACATCAAGAAGATGGGTACCACCTGGAACCAAGTAGAGGCAAATGCACAGGATGGGGGCTTTAGAGGTCTCTCATTGACGACCTATACCCTCGTGGGGGTGTTAGGCATAAGTAAGTGGTAAGTATGCATTGATCTAGTGGGACCCCAGAACTCCAAAGCAGCCTTTCAACAATATCCCTTAAAATAATTGTTAGAAAATACTAAATGTTTACTACTGTATTGTATATATTGCTTGACACAAAATATCTTCTTCATGACAACAAAAAATATCCAGATTCAGCTCCATCCACTGAGGGCTAGTATTTTTTTTATTCTTTGTACCTGAAAACAGAGTCAGAGTGAGAGCTCACTCCAAACCAGGGCAGCAAGATGTCAGAAGGTGATTTGATCCTCACAACAAAGGAAACCAACAACAGAGAGGCCTGAGATGTTACAACAAATTAAAAACTATTCTTATTTTCTCTCAATCCCAAGAAAGCCTTCTCGCCTCGAATAACACAACATGAGTGATGCCTCCAGTGCCTTTAGGTGTCTGAATGTCAGTTTATGTTATGCTGCTGACATACTTACACCATAAAAACACAGCTCCATGCTGTGATTCACTAGAAATGGCAGTCAGGGCAATGCAATGCTGTTTCCATAGTATTAAAATACCTTTTTAGGTCAGGTGAGGCAATAATGTCAAAAGGTGGCCACAAAGTCCATAAAGTCAGTTTTGTTTTTGCACAAATAAAATCTGAAATGGTGGAGTCTGTGTCTAACAGGTGTGGGATCAGACTTCATGTGGGTTGTACCTGCTGCAGTTGAGTCCCACTGGGTCATACGACGATTAGGATTAGAGCAGATAATGGCCTGCAGCTTATGGACGGGCTAATTGGAATATACGGACCAAGCAGCAACACTGCAGGCTTCAAACAGACCTGACAGAACTAAAGTTTGTGTCGGTTTATTCTGCACTTTTAGTCACTTCATTTTAGTTCATTTTCATCTCTTGCATGTTTTTTTTATTTTTCTTCTCTTTGGTATTTTCCCTCTGCTTCTGTCAGTCAGTTTTAATTATTCTAAAGAAAATAGGTGCGCTTCACTCAACTTGTCTGAACTGTTATTTCTGTGTATTTAAACTACTACGATACACAGACACATGCTGATGCATTTAATTTAATCCTGCTGTATTTTGTATTTTATTATGTATTTTTCACACCATTTGCCTGTAACGGATTATGGAAATGTGCTATTTAAATAAACTTGCCTGCCAGTTTCATTAGTTTGGCTGATTGTTTTTTATAATATCTTTAGGAACAACAGGAGGAGCTTAAAATGAGAACCTTTTATTAAATTCTTTGGCTTTTTTTGGCCCAAGACAGACTTTGAAATATCCAAAAGTTAACAACATTGTAATTCTAATTGATACTAGCTGTCTTCTTAAATGACTTGTCTTGATACAGCTCAGTAACATTAATGTTTCAGACTTACCAGCAGACTTGGGAACTAACATGATTTGTTGTGATGATGCTGAGTGTATTTTACTTGACTAACTGTTGCATCAGTGCATCCAAGCTTCCACATGGTCGCCTGTGACACCAACATACACGCCCAGGCAGCAGTACAACATACTAGAGGCTGGAGCTGCTCTACTATTGGCTCATCAGCATCGGAAGGCCGTGTGTCAGCGTCGGCTCGGCTGAACAAAAGATAGAGGGACACGGAGAGAGACGCTCAATACCGGCAGACGGACGGCATGCTCCTCCTGGAAGGGACTGGGGATGTTTTCTGACGAGCAGGACGTTTTAAAGTCGAGAACTTTCATATTTATGTCTCTGTAGTGTTCGCCTGGTTGACATTATAGTCGCTGGTGTGTTTTTTTAAAGCAGGCAGATGCAGCCTGTCTTCTAACCGATGAGGAAACCGCTGCTTTCTCGCTTCCTGTTTCTAATCTGTCAGCAAACGGACAAACTCGCATCATGGTGGCCGGAGAGCTCGTGCAGGAGCATCTGCGCGCGGATACCGGCGCACCTGACGACATCACGGTGAAGCCTCACGAGCTGCAGGGAGCAGCCGAGCGGTGCGCGGATCAGACGCACGGAGCAGCGGCGCCGCCGGGCGGGGCCCACGACGCGGACTCGAGCCGGGAGCAGGAGAAGGAGCAGGAGTCGGAGAAGGAGGCGCCGCCGGATGAAAGAGCGGCGATGCTACCCAACGGAGGAGGCGGGGAGGCGGAGGGGGAGGAGAGGAAGACGCTAGAGACGAGACTGTACTGGCGCCGGTTCGCCGTGCTGACCGTCTTCAGCCTGTATTCACTGGTGAACGCCTTCCAGTGGATCCAGTACAGCATCATCGCCAATGTGTTCACCAGGTACTACGGGGTGACCAACAACCAGGTGGACTGGCTCTCCATCGTCTACATGGTCGCCTACGTGCCGCTCATCTTCCCCGCCACCTGGCTGCTGGACCGGAAAGGTCTGCGGCTGACGGCCCTGCTGGGCGCCGGCCTCAACTGCGCCGGCGCTTGGCTCAAGTGCGCCAGCGTGAGCCCCGAGCTGTTCGGAGTCACCGTCACCGCGCAGGTCATCTGCTCCGTGGCGCAGGTGTTCATCCTCGGCCTGCCGTCTCGCCTCGCCTCGGTGTGGTTCGGACCCCGGGAGGTTTCCACCGCGTGCGCCACGGCCGTGCTGGGCAACCAGGTAAGCGTGTGTGATGTAAAGAGAAAGACTGCAGGGTAGGAACAGGATACTACAAAACACTGACATCCAAGAAGAACATGAACCTACAGTAGATTGTAATTGTGTATAATACAAATTGGAATAAAATAATCAACCCTCAGGCATCAATTAAAAAAAAAAAAGTTTTACAAAGGTCCTTAAAGACAAAAATGCCCATGTCAGAAACACATCCATAAACATTACAGATTGATAATTTGTTCCACTTCCACTGAGTGAATCTTTTAACCAGCATCAGTCCTGATCATAACTACATTCGTTTTCAGGATTTTAATGCTTTAACTGCTAGTTTGTTTACATTATGACATCAGTTATTTTTCATTTAATAAATGCTGAGATGTCAGAAAAAATGTTATACATGATTATTACTGTTAACTTTCATTCAGTTAGATTTTTTTATTCAGCAGTCCTAATCGTAACTGCCAAATATTCATTCATTTTTATTATATTAAGTGTTGATTACTAATTGTCTGTTTGCTTACATGATGCCTAGAAAGGAATTATTTTTCATACACTAAATAGTAAGAGGATTTTTTTTGGATTGTTATTGTTTGGGATGTGTCAGTGATGAGCAACAACAATGATTCTTTATTATTTTTGTGCATTAAAAACAAATAAAAATCAGTACCTTAAAGACCGAAAGACCTGCTATAACTATTATATATCAAGATTATATTTCAACCTTAACTTATCAGTTTTTTTTAGCCAATATCGGCCCTTGTCATAATCACCAAATACCCATTCAGTTTCAGGATTTCAAACCCTTTTAATGACAGTTTGTTTACATGCTGCTATTGCTGTGTAATTTGGTAAATGCCAAGAGGATTTTTTGATGTGTCAGTTACTAACATCAGCATTAATTCTGATGCTTTATTTCTAATATTTTCATGTGGGGTCAGATTAGAAAAATGTACGTTCAGGTCCTTTAAGACAAAACTATCATAAACGTGTCAAAAAACTGCCGTAAATATATATATTATTATAGGGCAGTGGTCGGCTAGTGGCTTGTGAAGCGTACTTGTAACCGGTGGGTCGCTGGTTTGCGTTTGGCAAGAGGCTGAGTCACCACCACTATGGGCCCCTGAGCAAGGCCCTTAACCCCTGACTGCTCCCCGGGCACTTCCACAGCAGCCCACTGCTCATAGTATGGATGGGTGAAATACAGAAAACAAATTTCCCCAAGGGGCCCAAAAAAGTATAGATTATTAAAACGTTATAAAATAATGCAACTTTCACTGACTAAATTTTCATCATCAGACCTGATAATACCTATCAAATATTTATTCATTTTTGTTATTTTTAACCCGTTAAATGCCACTTTATTTACATAATGCTGCCAGTATTTTTTATGAAAAAATCCTAAGTGTAACTTTTTGTGTACACAGTCTAGTAGAGATGCATTAATGGAGCTGAGGTAACAATATCAAGATGCAGCAAAACAAAATATTTAATAACTGAGTCACACACAAAGGCACTAAACACTTACACTAAATGTGAAATATGATAACTATAGTCGTGCTATTAAACAGTATTTCTCTCCATTTCTTTCCTCTCTAGTTGGGAACAGCAATAGGCTTCCTGTTGCCTCCAGTTTTGGTTCCTAACACACCTGATGATGTTGAACTGACGGGTCACAACATCAGCATCATGTTCTACGGCACGGCTGCTGTCTCCACGGCGCTCTTCGTCCTCACGGTTATAGGTACACCCCACATTCACACACAGTACAAACACACACACACACACACACCTGTGGTTTGATGTACGGAGGTATGCCTGTCTTCAACACACGAGTTTGATGTAACTGAACCACAAATCTCCAGAAAACAGAACAGATGGGAACACATAGCAAATATACGCTACTTCCTATGACGCAGGGCAGTGTGTGAGTGTGTGTGCGTGCGTGCGTGCGTGTGTGTATTTGCACCTCTGAGGACCAGATGTCCACTCAAGGATGGAAATACTCCAGAGACCCTCCACATTGGGGACATTACAAGCGACTCAAGTCTTGAGTTTAGGATTAAGAAAAGAAATAGGATTAGGTTGAGGGAAGACCTGGTTAAGGGTGAAGGTTTCTTTAAGGAGTTACTCAGGCTTTTGGCATCTCTATATTTATTAATTATGCAGTAAGAAGAAGCTTTGTTGGCTGCACAGAGCTGCCCCACTGTCACATTAGTACATGGCAGGTTTCAGCACTTTTATGATGTGATACAGTTGAATACATCAGTTATACCGAAAGAGTGGATTGTATGTTTGTAGAAGAGTTATGGAGTTCCTCAGGGAGCCTCCCATATAGTTAAACTCTGATATCTCACAGGTAGGATCAGTGTTTTTGTCGAATGGAATGCCTCGTGAGCCAATTTACACTGTTTCTCTGCTTTTTCTACAGTAATAAAGGACCGACCTCCTCTCCCTCCCAGTCAAGCCCAGGCTGTCTTACCCGACTCCCCTCCTGAAGACTACTCCTACAAACAGTCCATCATCAACCTGATAAAGAATAAAGCTTTCATCCTGCTGCTCGTTAGCTATGGCAAGTGTGAAACATTAGGCTTTGCTTATCATGTTTTTTTTTACTTTTAGTCTGACAGCCAGAGATTGACTTTCAATGACTGAAACAGTGCAACAAATCCAACAAATCTCATTTATCAGATTACCATTAGTAGAAACAAAAAAAAGGTGAGGATCCGTTTTTAATAAGGCCTGACGTCTTTCCTAGAAATAGTGTGAAAAAGCGCTATTACAGTCAATGAATGTTGAGAAAACAGCAGCTCAGTATAGAAAAATCTTTTTCTTTGTAAGGCAGTGACTAAAACTTCATTAGCATTTACTACATTTACTACAAATACTAATATTACTAAGACTTCTACTTCAGTTTTGTTACTATTAAGACCATTATGACTTCTGTTCTTTGTAATGCTACAAGGCTTACTACAACATCTGCTTCTACTATCAATGCTACTATTACACTACTAGTATTATCCCAGCTTCCAGCACTATCATGAGTAACACTGCTTCTAATTATACCACTACAGCTAATATTGTTTACCAGTATTATAGTTGTATCCCTGCAGCATATATTGCGCTGTTTATTTAGTTTTCGCTGCTATGTTCATTAATACTGCAACTACCATTACCACTGTACTCAAACTGTATTTTCTGCCTTCTTGGAAATTCTACTTTTTACAGCTGTTTCTACACATACTGCTGTGGCTCCAAAGGGTTAAATTTGTCGGTTTCATAACCTGTTGTGTGTTTCAAGGCCCCTCAGGCAAATCAAACCCACAGACACCAGCAGTGGTAGTGCTCTTTTTTATATTCCAGCACATGTTGATTCACATGACTCTTGCACGTATATCAGAATACACACTCCTCTCCTTGTCGAAATGATCCGTCAGGCTGACAGTTTTGTTTTCTCCTCTATTTGGCAGGCAGAAGAAGATACGGCTGTTTTTAATGTCAGCCCACTTTGACCTGAATACACAGTGTAACCTGGCAACAGCCAATCAGAAACACACTCATATTCGCAGGAAGTCATGGCAGTGTCATAGAGAAACAGTGCTGAACATGTAGCAGTTTACCTACAAATTTGCTCCTTAATAGCTTCATAAAAGAGTATAATAACCTCTGCAATAAATCCCTACTTTTTACTGTCATGCTCTTATTCTAACATTCAGTTTGTGTGTCTGTGTGTGGCTGTGTTTTCATTTAGAATTAGGTTTGAAAACCCCAGAAATATCCGTCATGACCAAATTAAATCATAAACTTTTGCATTCACTTACTACATAAGGTAGAACTGCTGAATCTTAAGTGTGCACTCAGTGGCCTCTTTGTTTCTGTTCATCTGCAGGTATAATGACTGGTTCCTTCTACTCCGTCTCAACACTTCTCAACCAGATGATCATGGCCTGCTATGAGGTAAAACACAAACAGCCTTTCGTGGCCTCACTCTTGTCTTGTTCACCCACAGATGGGTGACGTATTGGAGATAAAACTTGAACCCTTTAACCCCTAGAGTGAGGGGATCTGGTGGCTCTGTTGTGCTTCGTGGGTAACATAGGAAACAAGAATTCACTGAGTGGTTTGAGATGGTTACCAGGTCTCAACCCAACTGAACATCTAGGGTCAGCATCTCCATCACCATCATCAAAGCCCTAAATGAGTAAAAATCTTTTGGAATAATGGTGTCCTTGCCTACAGTAGGGATTCAGAAACACACCCAACACCTTAATAAGACACTTTATATTCATTTTTCCTTTAATTTATCACCTGTCTATAGGTTTCAAGAGTATTGCTTTGTTTACATGTATGATTACAATCACTCATCTAACAAAGTTTACCTCAATCTGAAGAAGCTGCTGTTGATAGCGGAGAGTTAAGTTGATGATTTTAATCTTTCTCTGTGATCATCTTGGCTCCAGTTTTTCCAGTTTAGGTAATTTCAAATCTCTACTTATTCCCTTATTATAGAGCTTTCAACCACTTCTCATTGTCGTCATGTTTGCTTTTTAGACATGTGAAGTGGCTGGATGGTGATGTCAGCGAAGTGGTCCCATGATTGGTCAGCCACACTAAAAAGTACTTACGGGATAACCATGACATTTAGTGCCGACTGTAATGACAGCCACATGATCAGTCCCAACATCTCAAGTGATCCCTTGACTTTTTGTCACAAACAGCTTCAATTTTCCACCTTACATAAGTTAATGACACTAATAAAACAACTAATTACAGAATTACTGTGAGCCTGGAGCTGTAAATTATAGATGAATGCTAACACAGCACACAACATTATCAGTCTGTCAACATGCTAAATGTTGCATACGAGAGCAGCACATCCAGCTTATACAATTTCATCTTCCCTGTAGACATGTACCTGACAAGCTAAAAGTGACCTTAAATGTGATGTTCATTTTATTCGCCTAAGTTTTTAATTTCATCTACATGCATTTATAAATAGCACAAAGATAGCAAAATGACTGATAGATGCCCCTGGCTGTGTTGTTACACATAATCTGTGTTCTCTGGGAGTTTGGTGTATTTGCTGCGGTATTGTATGCATTGCATCCTGTACTAAAGAGCAAAGTGAGTCACAAAGAAAAACTCAGTTCACTGTTGACCTTTGTGTTGACCCTCGTGTGCTACAGGTTATGACTGAAAGATCAGAACTGCAGATACAAGTCAAACAATATTAGCATAAAGGAGGAATTCAGTTCTGTTCTCATTACCAAACATCTTTGTGTATTTTTTTTTTAAATTCAAGTTCCCTTTTGTGTTTAAAATGGAGATAAAAACAGGTGAATAGAATCTGGACAGTACATAGAGAGAATAAAGAGAGGTATTGAGAGAGACAAGAACAGAGAAACTCCTGATGTCTCTGATGAGGGATGAGTTTATTGTCCGTGGCTCTGAGTTCATTAGCTGTTTTCACGCATGCCTGCTGCCCACCACAACACTGTCAGCACACACACACACACACACACACACACACACACACTCGCAAATATGCACGAGAAGCACCAACAACGGAGAGAAGGACTGATTCAATCACTCTAAAACACTTCTGCCTTTCTTCCTCTATCTCTCTCAGATAGTGTTCATACAATGAGTAACAGAAGGGCTGATGCTCATTCAGCTTCTAAGGATCTTTGCAATACACACTATCCACACACCCACAGATGCTCAAAGACCCTCACCCCTGCATGAACTTATAAAACTCTTTGTCATTCTGCTGAACTGTCAGTTGACTTAACAGCTCTCCCACCAGAAACACTGTAAATTCCTGACTCCCCCCACCCCTTCCCCAACTTACAGCCCTTGTTCATGCTGTACTTATACAACATGTGACTGGCTTATAGTCCATCTGTAAGGAGAAGCTTTGTGTGTCCGCTCAGATAAACTGAGTGTAAAGGCAGACAAGTGCCCTTTAGTCAGCTGTTTCTTTTCACTGTGGCTCTGACAGTAACCTCTCTCCTCTCCTCCCCTCAGAACCAGGAGTTGAATGCTGGGAGAATTGGTTTGACTCTTGTCGTCGCTGGGATGGTCGGCTCCATCCTCTGTGGCCTGTGGCTGGACCACACTAAGACATACAAGTAGGCAAAGCATACACACACCATTATACATTGCATTAGCGTCACAAACATACACAACGTAGTAATATCTTCTACTAACAATCGAGAAAAACAGCTATTGGCCTTGAAAACTTGCATATGGACGCCCAAGTATTACACACATATTTATATGATTGCGGAGGATTTTGGACCATGACAGCAGGAATTTGCTGGCGAGATAAGGTCTGTATTGAGGTCTTGGATGGGGTTAAGAATAAGGCTCTGAGAGAGTGGACAGGACGTTGTCATGCTGAAACAGGGAGATTCATAATTTGATATGCTGAGGATTAATACAGAAGTAATAGATATTATCTGTGATCGGTGACTGCAGGATTTTCAGTCAACTGACTGTGGCTCTTCATGTGTTTGTGCTGCTCTCTAACAGGATGACCACTCTGATCGTTTATTGCCTGTCGTTTCTGGGTATGGTGGTCTTCACCTTCACTCTGGACCTTGATGACATCTACCTGGTCTTCTTCACTGCTGGAGTCCTGGGGTACAACTAGTCTGATTTATTACACAATTAATAACATTGCAGACATTTAGATATAAAACATATATCTATACATATGTATACCTTTTAACATGATTAGTAATTTTTGTCATTATTTCAATACAGATTTGTATTTATCAAAGTAAGTAGTATTTAATGATGAAACTGCTTTTTCAAGCACAGAAGAACCTTCATGACAAGATCTATGTTTGCAGGCTGTACAGTCTCATCTTGTATCAGGGTTTGACCTTGAAAGCTGTGGGTGGGGAGTTAAGGGGTGTGGAGGGACGGGGGCACCAACACATGACGTCGCCTCGGTTACATCAGAGGCTCCATAAAGACTAATGACTCTGCACAGTTTGCGTTACATGTCCCCTCCCTCATGCTGTATGGCCATTAAAACCACTGACCTTCACGTGGAGAGACATGCGAGCTTGTTCTCTCAATAAAATCCCATGTGCTTGTGTACTACACTTTTTATTTGCAGAAAATTAACCGAATAACTGCTGAAGTTCACGGCAGATTTCATAACTGGGGATAAATACTTAACTATATTTACGAAGCTGTAATAATCCCACTATACTGCGACAACTGTGACATTAATTTATTGTGACTTCTGATTTTCTTGATATGTGGAAACACATTTTAAAAAGATAATCCTTCTTACCCATGCTCACATGGTCTGTTACATTTCACAAAACTAATTTATAGTTGGTGATAGTGAGAATAACTAATCACTCAACACAGACCATTGTTGATCATAATAACAGTAGTTGTGGTGACAGTTTTGCAAGTTTAATTTCTGCTCACCATGATCAAAATGCAGCATAAACAAGCTGAAGAAAAAACTAGTGGTTGTTGTTCACTCAACCCCTCATGGTGGGATTCACACATGTGACCTTTAGACTGCAGCTTTATTCTTAGAGCCAGTCAGTGCTGCATTCTAAACAGACACTGAAGTCACAGAGTGAGCTCTGTCTCTTCTTTACACTGTTTTAGGTTTAAACACACCTGCTGTAGGTATGAAGCCGACACTGTGTGGGTGCTTACATGTAAACAAAACATCAAAAAATGTGTCCACAAATACAATGCGCCTTGACGTAGCAACACGTATTTGTATTTGATAACATTTAAAATATATAAAGGTGTGATTAAGGACCAGCTTAAACCTGAGTTTTATCTGTGAGAGGTTTGTTAAAGCCTGTAATGGCACATTTAAGCAGAGTAGACATGTCATTGAACTTTATTTTGCCTTTCAACTCTGTTTCTGTGCTTCTGTGTTTCAGGTTCTTTATGACGGGTTATTTGCCTCTGGGGTTTGAGTTTGGAGTGGAAATCACCTACCCAGAGTCTGAAGGAACATCGTCAGGACTCCTCAATGCTTTCGCTCAGGTGCTGTCAGGGTTCTATAGTATGCGTAACAAACAGTGAATGAATAGGACAGTTGTTGTGAAGACGTTTTGCCCCCAGTGGTTTCTGTTTTCATTTTGTGAGCCACAAGCTGCTGTTTGCTTCAGAGAATAAAACATTAACAAGGCATTATTCTTCCCAAGTGAGCAAATTTAAAGCATTTGGAGTTTGTGGTGACAGCAGGTGAAGGACCAAAGAAGCAACAGTCTGAGAAATGGAAACATAAAGTCTGTTTTTGTACTTTTTCAGCATCTTACTCATCTGTACCACTGATGAGAGACTACAATGTGTGAATTGTTTTAGTCAAACTCTCCACCTTTTAAGGATCTCTATCTACTAGATGTTGTTTGTTGAACTGTTATGTGTATTTGTTTGTGTGTACTTGCAGATATTTGGGATCATTTTCACTCTGATTCAGGGAAAACTGACCACAGACTACAATCCACTGGCTGGAAATCTTTTCCTCTGCGCCTGGATCTTCCTGGGAATCCTTCTCACTGGTAGGCACTGTGTATGTGTGTGTGTGTGGGTGTGTGTGTGTCTGTGCATTGGTGTATGTGGTCATTTGTGCATGTCAAACTGAATATTAGAACCATAATGTTTTATTGTTTTATGTTTCAGCCTTAATTAAATCAGAACTGAAAAGACACAATGTCAACATGGGAGCAGACAGCAACCACCTGCAAGCAGTAAGTCTCATACCCCCAACTCACACAATAAACTCAGGCAGGACTCACATGCACATGTTTCAGGCTTCTCATCCATGTTGAATGGGGTAAGGTAAAGTCATGCACTGCCAAACAGAATTGTTGATTTGTTTCTTCACTTTGCTTACAGTGGAAAGTTGAAATAAGTTCAACTTTTCAGCAGACAGCACAATCAGTTCTTGTCTCGGTTCAAATCACTATGATGAACACACCCCCAAAGTCAGACATGTGGGTGTGGCCATGAGGTGTTAAAGCTGGAGTAGGCAATTCATTTTTGTTTGGCATCATTGGGAAAAATTCCATACTAGCATTTCAGCAGCTTGTAATTTGAGTATCTGAGGAAACTAGACATCTGCAATCCCTCCTGGCTGTGGTTTAGAGCTTCGATACAGAGAGAGCTGTATTTCTTGGTTTTGCCCTTTTCCTGTTTTTCCAGTTACTTCTCAAAGTGAGGCACCTCTGTGTTTTCGGCGAACCCCAAATCTTTCTTTTCGCTCATGGTGCTCTACCATTTTATTCGTCCCTTTTCCTTTTCATCTAGTGGAGTGCCCTTTAGAGACGACAGCATTTCGTCTTCCTCTTTGTTCACTGTTCCTCCTCCTACTGGTGTCCCCTGAAGTGACCTCAGGATTAGAAAGATTCTTGAACCTTCCTCTGCTTTCCCCGAACAGAGTCCCTCATCACTTTGGACATAAAGTCTCTTTCTGTTTCTGCTCTGGCATTTCCTCGTATAAATTCTCCTCACCAGCAACATACTTTCACATTTTACATATAATCTCGCCGCCTGCTGATGATCTTTAATGATTTGACTTGATTCTGATTGATTGTTGAGTGAAATTTTCCTCAGCTTTGCAAAGACACCTTCGGACAAGCCAGGTCATTGAATCTATTTCAGTCTTCTGTCTGTCTTTTTACCAACTTCCCACCATCCTGCTGAGTCACAGCTAAAGTGCCCCCTTCCCTTCATCCAGGCTCTGCCTCCTCATCTCTATAAGCTCTCAGGTTTTGAATGCAGAGATCACACAATCATGTTTGAGTTTTTTTTTTGAGATCATTGTGGGAGCTATTTATTCTCATTTTTTCACAAATGCGCCCTCTACAAACAAATTAAATAAGATGAATGGAGAACATCCCACTGTTCTGCTGACAGGCCCTCATTTTACAGCTCACCACTTTAAACTGCAGGGTCTCATTTTGAGTTTCAATCGGCACCATCTGGTGGTAGAATCAAGAATGACACTATGGTTTTTCATTAGACTGAAGCGGTACAAGACTGTTCCTGGATTCAATGGGATAAATAAATTTTGTTCATAATAATTTAAAAGATACTATAATTCTATAAAATCTGCACTTTAAACCTACAATCAAGGATGTTTTGCCTGCTTCTCTGCAGTGAAATAAACACAACAGTGACATATGATAGTCTCTTATGATTACATAACAAACCTGATGAACAAACAGATGCAAATAGATATGAAGCTGAGAACAATATGTATTAGATCCACTTTAAATCAAAGCAAACTGACTGCTGCCCTACCTAAACATGCTGTGATTTGCATTGTGTTAAATGTTCTGCTCCGTAGAGGCACAATATTTACTCATTGCTTTGTTTTGGTAGCCTCAGACTCAATAGTCATGAGCTCAGTTGTAGCTACAGGATTTAAGTCTGAAAACAACCACTCAAGGATTCATTCATTCGAGTTTTTTATTGAATCATCAGTGAAGGCTTAGATCAGAGCTACTCCAACACAAATCTTTAAGGTCATCAGTCCAGAATATATGGATTAAGCTCTAAACATCGACTTGTCTCAAACATGCTATTGAACTTTTTCAAACAGCGCTCTTACGTCAGTCTTTAAACTTTTTATACTACAGCTGTTATTAGCTTAAAGAAAATTGATGAGGTGAGTCCAGGTAAAGTGAAAATCAGTTCCAAGTCCAGGTTTTTTTGGTCTGGATCTGGACTGGAATCCGTTTCATAAGAACTTTTATTACTGAACTAGTAACTAAAACCTTGCTTTGAAGATGTAAAATGAAAAATGATGCAGCTACATGGTCTAAATCTGATCTCACTTAATATTTACTTACAGAGAGACTGTGGCAGATAATTAGAACAAATCCCCTGAACATACTAACAAAAACAAATCCTGTTGTCAGCCCAGCAAGAGGTGTGTTTGTCCAACTCAGTTAATTTCACTGATTAACACCTTGTTAGCTGCATTAAAGCTGAAGCTTGATGTGTGTCTAAATCCACTTATTATACTTTCAAAGCTTAACGAGCGCTTGAGTTATTGTTTTGCTGAATGCTGTTTAATGAAATGCTCTTCCTGTCTCCTAGCTTTCTACTGAGTGTCCTGGGGACTGCCCTTTAGAGAAGACAAGCAACGGAGTCAAGCTGGAGCCCTCAGTCAGCTTCTCCCGTGAAACCTCACTGTGACCTGCCAAGTCACTGGACACCTAAGAAAGTCTCCCTGCTGCCCCGGGAAACATGTTGGCACCACAGTCTAAGTGAAGTTCTTAAAGGTGCACCCGATTTTTATTGCCAAGTATAATCTCCTCAGTAACTGGAAAGCTGGAGGCTCCGGGTGCACGTCAACTCTAATCGAGCACAGCCGCAATCTATAGTGGATTCAGACCAGGTGACCAACATGCTACCGAGGGAGTTGATCAGTGCTCCATGCAAGCCTTCAAAGATCTTCTGAATGTCTTGAGGCCTGTGACGTTTGCATTGAGGAAGCATCACCTCAAGTCCACAGAACTGTGGGTTTCCTCTTGGAAAGGTCGCTGTGGATGTAAACAAGTATGCAAGCAATGACACGCAGAAGAAGCTCCACTGCACTTTATACTGTAGGTCAAGCATGGCGTTTAGTTTGGTTATTTAATGTAAATGCAGTTTTAAAGGCAAACAGGCTGGTAAAAATGAGCTTCCAGTTGCTGGTTTCCTAGTGGGACTACAGGAGCAGGTGAAGGGAGCCATTCTGCTTGGTTTTGTGCTGCAGCCACTGCCCACCGCACCGGGCCAACATTTCCTGAGTTTACTTGAATTATCCTTTGATGCTCTAGACTGCGTTTGTGAAAATCATCAGACATGTTGCTCATTTGGTTTCTTTACATGTTGATAATCCAAGAGGAACTTTTGAGTCAGATTCAATCCTGAAATCTAAATCATGTTTATTTTTCTAAGAGGCAGCATTGGTTCCAGTCGGGCTAGGAAGCAGCTGCAGTTCATTTTGAATACTGGTAGGACAAGTTGCAGAAGTGAGTCCAGGGACGTCTAGACAGATATAAAGTACATGAAAGTAAATGCATCCTTGTCAGCTGACTTTCTCGAAAATCATCCAGAAATTCCCACAGGTTTTTGTTTGCTGGGTCTTTAGGAGAGAGACGTTTACATATGAATGTGCTATTATTTTTTTGCCTAGATGGCATGCCATTCTGTTAATATCCAGTGGCTGAAGTAAAATGGGAAACATTTATGTCTTTCAAACTCCAGGGATGCATCCCTGAGTGTATTTGCCCGGGTTGTCCACTGATTGCAAGGTTGGCGGTTCGATCCCCGGCACCTCCGCATGCTGAAGTGTCCTTGGGCAAGATACTGAACCCCAAGTTGCTCCCAATGGTAGATTAGCGCCTTGCATGGCAGCTCTGTCGCCATTGGAGTGTGAATGGGTGAATGCAAAACACATTGTAAAGCGCTTTGGATACCACTAAGGTAGAAAAAGGTCCTATATAAGTACAGACCATTTACCATTTTTACCATTTACCATGAAGGGGCCCTAAAATAACTGATACCAAGAATCAAAACACTTTGCTCATAACTCACATTATTCAAATTGTAAATGATAACCGATCTGTTGAGTCTTTATCTACGAGCCTCTTTATAAAGTGATGCATTTTAATCTTTGCAATGGTCAAATTTTAAAATATAATTTCACTATTTTTAACCCTGGGCCCTGTTTCCCCATCTTTTTGGGTGTCAGTAATCAACAGACTGAAAAATGTTTGTATTGGTTCGATATTGAGCGAGAACACTTTAACCAACAACTGCGGAATGACTGCAATGTAATGGACCTAATAACTTTAGGTAATAACATTACCTCCACCCTGTCTGCAGCAGGTGTCTCCGCTCAGCTTATTTCTTAAGAAGAAACAGTGCTTTGGTACAAGATTTTTTCTTCTATTTGATTGGCATTTGCTTACCTGCAAGGAGCAGTACAAGGACAGGATTGTTCAGCATGTTCCTGTCCCCTACAAGTAGTCTGTAAAGCTGTGTGAGGTGCTGTGCATCATTTTGTTGCCGCAGTTCAGAAATGCATAAACAGAAATTATTTATTTTGACTTTTACTCCCATTTACACTGTTGTCTTCCTTCCTCCAAGATTTCAGAGCAAGACTAATGTTTGACACGTCTTTCTCTGTAGAATCCGATCACTTAACCACCTGAGCCTAGTCAGTGGTTAAAAACTACGCTATTGCCAGTTAAAGATTTCTCACTTGGTATTGGATCAATACCAGACATTTTTATTCCTTTTAATCATTTATACCCAAAACGACAAGATAGTATGGCCCAGGTTTATAAATGGGTCATTAGGAGGAAAGTTTAAAGCTGGCTCTGAAATGATAAAAGTCACTTTTTATGTTCGAGTAATGACAGTCTGCATAATTAAAACAATACGTGGTGCATAAAATATGTGGCTGACTCGTTCAGTGACAGCACAGATGTTCTGCTGCGTTTTGCAACACAAACCACTACGGACCAAACGGAATGTGAAGACGTTCTGTGTTCGGTGCACAACGAGAAACACACGCACAAGTTTTATACTTTAATGCATGATTTTAGATGTGTTTTTAATGTCGACTGTTGTCCGTTATTACACTGAGAATCTGTGTGTATGTATAAGCTGCTGTTTCTGAGACGTGGAGGCGTGATAGAAAAAAACAAACTAACATAACTAAGCAAGCAGAGTGGAAAGTTGAAGCACAAAAGAAAGGACACTTATTTTCCATTCTTCCATTTATTTTGTCTCATATATATTGACTTTTGCTGAGTGAACTTTGCTTTTTATATTTTTCATTTATAACTCAAAAGTTTACTTTCTAGCTTTTATATTAATGCTGTTGACTTCTGTTCAGCTGACTCGTAGCCTACATCCTCTTCTGTGTCCAAATTCTTAAACCCCATCAACAAAGGCTTCGTCATTCTGTTGGTTGTTTATGTGACAGAGCCCACAAGCCTCCACTGACCACATACCAGCTCACACAGCTCAGGCAAACCAAATTATTCATAAATTAATCCACTAGTTACAAGTTACTTTACAGATTCTAATTGAGTCAACTTAATATTTTAATATTTAATTAATTTGAAATAAATTATATGTTCTTCTGACTTAAAGTAAGATGTTATTGATCCCCACAGAGGAAATTAACAAGCCCTGCACCATATTATGACCCAACTTTACCATCTGCAACGTTAAAGTGGTACTTACACGAATGCATCACAGTACTTTTATTATATATTTTGATGCTGATTTTACACTTTTGTACTTTCACATAAGTACAAAACCTAAAACATGTGAGTGCTTCCTCCGCTACACTTATGAATAATACATTTTTTGGTAAAAATATATTTAGGAATTCATATTTTGTTTTTAATTTTTCAATAAATAGTATTAATTTCACTAGATCTTACCCCAACAAACTTCATGTCAGCTACATTTTTTCTGTCTTTGCTGGAAATAACAGGGGCAGTGGTGGCCTGGTGGTTTGTGAAGCGAACTTGTAACCAGTGCGTCACTGGTTCAAGTACCCGGACTGGCAAGAGGTTGAGGTGGGAAAGTGAGCTGTGGGCCCTTGAACAAGGCCCTTACCCCCTGACTGCTCCCTGGGCGCTGCACCACGGCAGTCCACTGCTCCTAGTATGTATAGTTAAGGTTAACTATGAATAGGATGGATCACATGCAGAGAAGGAATTTCTCCAAGGGGATCAATGAAGGTTAGATTATTAATATCAAACAACTGCCGCTCTGATATAGCAGTATTAGTCGCTGTAAAGAGCACAACAATTAAAAGACACATTTGAGTAATTATTATTACTTAATTGTATTGACAGTGACATATTGATGCTGCAGCATTAAACATTTTGCTGTAAAATACTTGCATTATTCTACTTTACCTTTAACATGGTAGCATGTTTCTCCAAACCACCATTAAATCTTCTGTTAAACTACTTCATGGTCAAAATAATTTATTTGCTTCTACTCTTTTTGCAAACTGGAAGTATTTTATCTATAATTTTTTCATTCTTTTTTTAGGAATGTTTGATGCGTTCTTCTGTTTTTTGTTTCTTAGCTAATGAAGATTAAACTTTTCTTTGTCTTTCTAAATTTTTCGTAACAAGAGCTTTTGTGGACGACTTAAGTCTTGCCATCGGATCTCATAATTTATTTTTCATGTCAATTTAGGCTATTTATTTACCTGTGAGTAAGTTATTGTGAAGGGCACTGAGTGAAAGTTTGAGAGGGTGAGTGTCATGTGGTGCTCTGGTTTGATTGGTTTATTTGTGTCGGCCATATTTTACTTGTCTCCATCTGGATACGAACATTTCTCTATATGACCAAAATACATCATGTGAAATCAGTAAAGCATATTACGTGTTGTGATACTGTATTAAACCCACTGAATTTGTTGCATTGTTTCGTCCTCTGTTGACTCTATACTGCATCCATGAAATTGGTCACTTGATTTACTTTAAGTTAAGAAATTTTTGGGTGGAATTTTAATGGTTTTGGACAAAGGACATCTTTGTCAGAGGGCAAAGTTGCATCTACAAAAAACAAACAATG
The DNA here is from genome assembly GCA_024666655.1 of Dascyllus trimaculatus. Taxonomy (NCBI): domain Eukaryota; kingdom Metazoa; phylum Chordata; class Actinopteri; family Pomacentridae; genus Dascyllus; species Dascyllus trimaculatus. The sequence continues at coordinate 8,605,443 of CM045455.1, read as the reverse complement.
CTTGAGCAGCTGTAACTACATTTTCTTCAAGAATAGGTCTCGTGCTAGTCTTTATTTCTGTCAATGTCTAAATAGAGCTAAACTTAGTGTTTTAGTCTTATCTTCTAACTTGTTTGGCACTCAGCCCTTGTCCTGCTGGTTTCCATTGAAGTGGTCAAAAAGAAAAAAAAACAAACAGCAATCATACATATAAAATATAATATTTAAAGTGGCTCTGGATTGTTTAAAGAGGTGGCCTTGTAGTTCATATAGATATTTCAAAAAGAGAAGGAAATGGCGCATATGTAAGATATTTAGCTGCAAATTAATACACATTCGGTGCTGTGGTGAGTATTTACGACAGCAGAAATGATGCATCATTGACTCAAAATAAAGAACAGTGCCCACCAGTGTTTATAAGTGCTTGCAATAGCTTTTGGACTGTAATGGAGCTACCCGGTGACAAAGAGGGAAACAAGCAATACGTGTTAGTAGGATGCATTAGTTGTTGGTTTGGGTCATTTTCATGGGTTAAAACTGAGACTATCACTTCACTATAGCCCCTTGACGCCTGAATTTATTTACAATTATATAAAAACAGTAATTTTATGTGTTTTTGATTTCAAATTGATGTTAAGTGAAGATTGTTAATTTGTTTATAGCACATATAGTAGATATAAAGGTGTAATGCAACAAGCATTAATTGTAATTTTTTTTATTGATGCCACAAATGCCATTCAAACCGGTCCTAAGAGAAACCAGTACTTGCAAAAGGTTCCTAGGTATGTATTGAATACGTACAAACCATTATTGGGGGAATGCATACGCCATCTCGGCTGCAGCGGTACGTTGCAAATTTGCGACAACTGGCGTTAAGGGGTTAAACCAGGATGTGGTATATTGACCCAAAACTACATTGCAGATTACTGCTTAATGTGTTCTACAAAATGTAAAGTTGTTACGTTCAGCTGTGGAGGTGTTGGACTGACACTGTGGGATGTCGCAGAAACTGATCTGCTGTCATAAATACTGGAGACACACATTGTATGCAGACGATATTATTCTGTGTATTTCTGTTGAAGTCAAGGGACGCCAGAAAATCTTGTGATTTTCCTGAGTGTCAATAAAAGCAGGTTATTCCAATGTATTTGAGCTGTTTTTTTACACAAAAAACACAGATTTATCCATCCTTTTACCGCCACTTTTCTGAAGCACAGGATCAGCAGTCTAAGCAGAGCTGCTGAGGCCTCCTCCAGTTCTTAAGGGGGTATACTGAGGTGTTCCCAAAGCAGCTCTGAGCCACGATCACTCCAGCATCTCCTGGGTCTGCGTCAGGGTCTTCTCCTGGTGGGATGGGCATGGAAACACCTCAGCTGGCTCTTCTTGATGTGGAAGAAAAGCAGCTGTACAAAAAACAGGTTTCGTGTCGAACCCTGAACTGCTGGTGTGCTCCATAGGCTGTATAGGAAAGATGGATGTAGCAACCAGCCTTGAAAAATCAAGCCAACCTGCGAGTGTCAAAAACCTGCAGTACCACTACGTCCGACAGGTCTGGTTTTTGGCTCCAACGGCCTTAATGAGCAGTTCCAGGTCTGTGCGGTTGTAAGCCAGCACTTCTCCAGCTAGTGCAGACTTGAAAGCAACGTACTTGGAGTGTGACTCTGTGCCGAGGGCTTTGTCGAACCGGTGGATCCAGTGAAAGATGTCCAAACGCACGACTATCCCAAGGTCCACCCAAAGCTGGAACAAAATCTCCACTGCTCTTGGGCCCTGTACACGGCAACACCCATGGTCCATGTACAGCATTTTGAGGACAGGTTGATTGGCCAACTGAAACCTTTCCACAACTCCTCTGCACATAGGCCCCAGCTTTTCCATGGACTCCTCGCAGGGGAATCATCAACATGTATTTCACGTGGTTTTGTCATTTTTAATGTGTGTGTTTTAAACAATGTCACCACCAACATTCATTGTCAAATTCTTTTATGAACAGCCCTGGGTTTACATTTATTTATTTATTTCACAAATGCAATATTTTTTTTTTTAAGTCCTGAATCTGATCATGCGCTAAAGCCCTTCAAAATAATGTGACAAGATTGATTAAATATTATATTAAAGTCTGATTTTTCACTTTTATAGTCACTTTCACAGTCTCACAGCAGGATATCTGCAGCAGTGACACTAATGGGTGCATGGATGCCTCCAACATGGCGTCTAATCACCAAAACAAAATATGAAAACAGGTAAAACACATTTTATTGCTTTGTCGTAAGCTGCTGTAGTTAGATAAACTATCATTATCATTAGACAGCATATGTTACCTGGTTATTAATATTATTATTATTAGTTAGTTATGTGGGTTGTTGTGTTATAGTACTTTTTTGGTCCACTTTTTCTCCTCCTCACCTGCATCTCTTCTCCTGGACTATTTAAATGGTCGCTCCCCCAAATTATTGTTACATAAAATTTAGGAATTCAAAATCTTCATCAGTAAGACTAATTCCAAGGCAGAGTACTTTGCATAGAAGTCCAAGGTTGAACGCAGTCTTTATTATCCCCGAGGGGCAATTTGTCTTACAACTTCACCACACTCTAAAACCACACAACAGACTGAGAATGTGATGATGAAATAACATAAACACAACATAAAATAGATTTAAAAAATAATGAAATCACCATCAATTAAAGACAAAGGAAATGTGATGATACATTTTAAAAAAAAAAAAGAAATACATAAAATAATATAAAATCACACAGTGTTTTTTAAAAAGACAGTGGCAGCAGGGACAAATGAGTTTTTAATTTTAATTTAACAGTTTAATTGAGAGCACACTTTCTCACATTGTATTTTATTTTATTCTAAAATAACTTAAATAAAGTGTAATTATCAGATTATAAATATCAAGACTTGTTGAGCTGTATTTTTAGTATGTATTTTATGTATTTGTATATTTTCAGTTCTAATGACTCTTCTCATCTTTTGTAAGAACTGTTCAATAATATATCCTCAGAAACGGAAATTTATTGCCGGTTCATTAAACCTGCAAGACACGTGACCTCTCACCGCTCACCTGTGCTTCCGGTTCATTTGCACACGGCCCGCGGCGCACGTGTAGGCTAACCTAAGCTAATTGACGACGGTTTGCCTAGTTTTCTTGAAGTTCGTAGCTCTGCGGTATAATTATCAATACACGTGTGGAATATGTCGTGTTATACTGAAGGAATGACCGTGACATGGAAACCTTTTTAACTTTGAAGAGTTGGTCGACAATTAACTTTCTGCATCTCAGCAGGTGAGTTTGCCGCAGCATTAGAAATATTTCCCAACGTTTGTAGCTTACTAGACTAACTACATTTTTATTTAACACGCTTCTGTGCGGTTAAAAGTTGTGGAAAACCTTTTTTTTTTTAGCTTAATTGACGGTCGTTGAGTGTAGCTAACCCTTCCACGAGGTTAGCCTGTTTTTCAATAGCTGCTCCTTAAACCGTTAATAAATATAAAGATTAGTCAAAGCAGTAAGTTTGTGCGTAATGTACGACTAATTATATGACGTAAATGGTAATTGCTGTTTAATCGCCTAATAGACTGCCGTGTTCAAAACATTTAGTTTGAGTACTGAGGCAGAAGAAAAGGTAAAGTTTTACAAATTGTCACAAGTTTTGCCGCTTTATGTCTTACTTAAAGCAAGTTTTCGGAGCAAATGTGTGCAAGGTTCGTATGTTTGAAAGTGTAAATGTCCATGTGTGTCGCCCAATGCGTTTTCTAAATGTTTGGTGTAGTTCCTATGATTGTCCACAAGATGGCGGCCAAAGCTAATAGTGTCTGTTTTCTCTCAGCTGACATTGTCACAGTATTTCGTCGCTATAATGGTTTAAATGGCTTTAAATTAACCCTTTGGGATGTTAGTTGACCCTGCTGTTTTGCACATTGTGCTGTATTCCGGTTTCATTCCTCTCGTCTCGGTGAATCCGCGGAAATATCGTGTTTTACAGTCACCGGAGCGGTTGCCGTCACTGTTTATAAGCTCCTGCATTCGATAAATGATGGTAAAGCTGTAAAAGAGAATCTCTCCGTCGTTCTACAGCATTTACAGTATGTGAGATTTGAAGTATAAACCAAATCGAGTGCTGTTTACTGAGCGCAAATGTTTATATTAACTTGTTAAACCGAAAGCAAAGCTTTCCCGGAAGTAAGCATGCAACGTCACACGTACACAATACGGCAAAGCATGATGGGTAGATGTAGTGTCAAATGTTTATCAATAAAATAACATTCTTTAATCGGTAAAATAACATCAGATGAGTGGCGTACAAGTATAATATTATGTGAGTATTGTGTCGAGCCTAAAACTGAGTTGCTGGTAATTTCTGGGACACCATCAGGCTGAGTTGTATGTTGGGGAATCACCCCCTACTGTCAGCCGTGTACAATTCATACTTACCTGGCAGGGGAGATACCATGATCAAGAAGGTGGTTCACCCATGGCGAGGCTCAGCCATTGCACTCCGGCTGTGCTGACCTATGCGAATTCCCCAAATGTGGGAATCTCGACTGCATAATTTCTGGTAGTGGGGGACTGCGTTCGCGCTCTCCCCTGATAACATGTGGAAAATAAACATATCTCATAATAGCAGGACGCTTGCTGCACAGTGGTGTAACATGAAAGTGGATGCTGCAGGATTAATCGTTGCATTAGTAACAAAGTAAGTAAATCTTTATTTATATAGCGCTTTCTAAAACAAAGTGCTTGTTTCAAAGTGCTTCACAAGAAAAATAAATATGAACAAATAGGTGAAAACAAGAAAACTTTCTGACACCAGTGGCACACACACAACACACATATATCACAACAACCCCTTAGACAGACACATAAGCAACACTTCATACACAACATAGACATAAACAGACAACCGTACACACACTACACACTCCTGGTTTAGCTAAAGGCTTGTCTGTATAAGTGAGTTTTTATAAGCTGCTTGAAGCCGTCTGTAGAATCTGATGGAATGGGGGAGACTATTCCAGAGGGTTGGAGAGAAGCTGGAGCAGGGGATGGATAGGAGGTCAAGGTTTGATGAACAGATTGGCCGTGAGGTTGAGTATGGAACTAGGAGGTGAGGAAAAAGCTCTATATTGATCCGTGATCAGTGTTGTTAGCTGCATCAGAAAGTCTGTTATTATTAATATTAATAATGTCATGTGGTGCCAGGTTCCACTGCACTGACTTCTGTTGGTGTGATGCAGTGACAGACAGTAGTGTTGTACTGATTTAAGTGCATACATTAAAAGGTAGCAGAATTTGGACTATCGAATAAGGCGTGCAGCTTCAGTGTCTTCTTTTAAATCACTTCTCAAACACACTTTTATAGGCTTGCTTTTGCGTAACGTCGTCTTTCTATGTCTGTGTTAGGTCTTTTCTTTTATGTATTGTCGTATATTTTATTTGTTTTTATTGCTTTTAATTGTCTTTTATTGTTTGTTACTTTTTAAAAGACATTTGCTTGCTGTCCTGCTTCTCAAAGCACTTTGTAAACTTTGTTTTTAAAGGTGCTATATAAGTAAAAACATATTATTATTAAATAAAGGAAGTAATATTGCTATGAATGATGGGAGACTGCGTACTGTCTGATTAGTAAGTCCTTAGGTCATCAGTGACTTGAGATTCCAATGAATTTCTTTGTTGCTGTTCTCATTTTGAGGAGTGTGAATCTAAAAGGTGATGTTCAACAGATGTACACATACACCAGACTTCAGTTTTACCCAGAAACTCAAGAGGAAATTTCCTCACCTCTATGGTTTTATAAGAGAGACAAGAACTCTGGCTGAAGACATCAGACTGCAAATGTCTTCACTGGTAATAATCCTCATTTTTGTGTTTCACTTTGAAGGTAATTACTCTGATTTGCTCCTGTTGTTTACATTTTCATCTATACTTTCTATAAAATTTAAAACATATATGTATTTTATAATTGGTATCATTGTAGCATGGGTGGAAAACCAACATGTTCTATAATTACTCTGGGGTTTGGGGGTTTTAAGCTTTAACAGGAGGAATTATTTTGATAAAATAACAGTTGTTTTGAAATCAGATAGTTTAGGACAATCCTTGACATCTGGAGGGGGATACTTTCCCCTCTGAAGTATTATAATTGCAAATCTCTCCAATCTGTCTTACAAAGCACCACTGAGTGTACAGCGTGGCTGAAAGTTGTTTGTTTCCTGTTTGGATTAACACTTGCTAAAGATTATAGTGGGTAGTTGTTGTAGAGCATTGCTGTGATGTTTAAAATATGTTTGTGACGTGTTTTTAAAGATTTACATCTTCAGGAGGAAACTATGGGCTTGGGGGAAGCTTTGAGGTCGGGATCGCGTTGATGTCGGGACCGGTTATCTCTCAAACCACGCTCAAAACGATCGCAATAAAAGTTAGCTAGCTAGCAAGTTAGCAAATCAAACCGATCTTTATTTATAAAGCAGGTTAGTTCTCACCTAACCTGCTTTATAAGGTCAGGTGAAAACCTTATAAAGCAGGAGGTAGACATGGAGAATCTGGAACGATGCTCTGCTGCTGGTTGACCCAGACGGCTGCCGATCATCTGAAGAATCTGGATCAGGTTCTGAATTCATCCGATCCAGATTATTTAATTATGTTATCATTTATTTTTTCTTATTTAAAATTTCATTTAGTGCTGAAAACTGTTCCTAAACTGAATTTTTTCTTAGTGCAATAAAAATACAGGTGTTTTTCTAACATAATGAATAATCGTGATTAATAATCATGATTACAATATTGATCAAAATAATCGTGATTAGCATTACCCCACTGAATAAACATGCTTCAGGCTTCAGGAAGTCCTTGTGTTTGCAGTAATGGCATATATATTTTTAATGTAATTTCCTATCTATTTTCCACAAGAGCAGCCTAAACACACACTTTCCAAAGTCATGGTGACTGCCGTCTGTCGAGTCTTGCAGCATTTCAACAGCAAAATGAAAAGCAAATTGAACCAATCTGAAATTTAAAATGTAGCATATCAGTTAGCGGATAGCTGTGGACACCCCGAATGTTTAGAAGAACATTTTGTTTAATCAAATCTCAGGTTTGCACTTGTGTTAAATGAAAGGAAGAAACGTGATTCATTTTTATAAGCTGGGACATAGAAAGTACATGCGCTTAGATAGATAGCTCTTGTTCTCGGAGTTAAAGGATTTCTCACATTACCCCAGCCTTCGATAGGTAGTTGTTACTGATCGCTTTAAAGAGTATTTTAGTTTTGTCTTTCTTATCACAACTCCTTTCTTTTTATTTCATTTTCATTCAGTGTCAGGTTTTCTTATGAAAACCAAGCAGCCGTATGTTCACGATGTAGGAGTCACTTTACAATAACCAGCCATGAACACGGTGTTCCTCCAACACCTTTATACACAGATACACAGATTTATAACAAGCTTGATGATCTTTTTTTTTCTTTTTTGCAGCAGGCAGCAGTGGAGGGCACAGTCTCTACTACAGAGTTGGAAACGGAGCCGTTCAACCCTGTGATGATGTATCCTCATCTGACACAACATGCTCCTCCATTAACTGGCTTTACAACAGAGATTCAGTATCTCCCGCTGTAATAGAGGTTAGCCATGGAAGTGTTCTGGAGAACTCGGGGCGCGCTGCCAGGCTGAGTGTGAGCAGTAACTGCTCTCTGATCATCAACAACATCGCTGCTGAGGATGCTGGTTATTACACCTGTCCTGTTAAGAGCTTGAAAACTGACACACTAGTGCAACTAAGTATTCTGACCAGTGAGTATTTGGACTTGACTGAGCTGGTGCTGAACTCGGTCTCATGTTTGTTCATATAATTCTGAACTCCTCAAACTGATTCCACCTATTTATCAAGAGAAATGTGTTTTTATGTCACACAGCGTCAGAAACATGACCACACAGGAGGTTAGTCTTCCAACAGCTACACTGCAAAAAATGTAAAAACACAATAACCTGGTAGCTGGCCCACCAAAACAAACTGATACAACAAAAATAAACAAATATTCACAGGTTGTGCATATTTACATGTGTATAATCAATGAAATTACTTAGAAATATGGTTGAATGTTAATAATAAAAACAGCTTGTAGAAAAGTGCCAATATTAAGTTGTATTAAATATTCTATGTAAATAATTTTGTAAAAAAAAAAAAAAAAGTCAAAATACTGTTGCCGAACTAATATTTCAATTTGATAGTGCAAGAATCTGATATTAATTTTAGTTTTGGTTGAAGCGTGAGCTTTGTACACCCAAATGTAAATGAAAAATATTGTACATTTGACAGACTGAGTGTTAAATAGTATGTCCCCTGATGAAATTAAAGGATTGACCTTTAAACAAACACTTATTATTATAATTACAAACTGCTTATTTTAGATCATATCAAATATAATATGACTTTTTACTGATAGGTTTGCATAAAAATCTTGTATATTTTAAAGAATCTCATTGTCTATGTTAATTTACATTAGATATGTAAATTCATTTACATTTAGTTTTACAGTGTACATGGCCCACCCTGCCCATCAGGGTCTGCATTTATGTTTGTGGGGGAAGGGGACTATAGAAGTACATCTGAAACATTTGACTGATTAATCTTTAACTGGTTGTGCTTCAGTTGATGAGAGAGTAGACTGCATCAGAAAAAGCTGATACCGTAGAAAAACAAAGCCAGTGTTCTCTGACATGTTCAGTGTCACGTTTTTTTATTACACTGATAAAAACCATAAACCCAGGCAGCAATATGTTTGGGAGACAGAGATGCGTTCAGGAGTAACTTTACAGTAACTAACCATGTAGAAAGGGTTCCTCCACACAGATTCACGTTGTGTTTATGTCATTTTCACATTTTTAACTCAAATTTGACCTCAGAGACAATTCTTTCCAGAACTGAAATCCCTCCCTTCTCCTCTTAGTGCAAATTTCTGTAACACTCTAGGATGTGTTTAAACGCTGTCAGACATGACGTTTTGGTTTGAAAATGTGAAACATGGGATCAGTTATTAGGACCAGATTTCACCTGTTGACTTGTTTTCTGTCAGTCTCTCCATCTCCTCCAGACGCTGATCCAAAGAGGGAGGATGAGGTCACATTAACATGCTCTCTGTTGAGAAACAATGGACTCGGTCCTTGTCCACAGAACAGCATCCGCTGGATGGATGAGAATGGAACTGTGCTGCTTGGTGAAGATGATGGAAACAAGTTCAATGGACAAACAGACTGTGTTTCTCTTCTGACTGTGAAGCATCAGAGCAGCCACAACAGAAGATACACCTGTCAGTTTATTCAGGCAAACAGTGTGAGGATAGATGCTCACTACACACCTGTCTTCACAGGTAACACACAGAAAGATATGATTAACACAAGATTCTGGTAACATGTGAACCACTATACTGATAGAAATGAAGCCATGGTTCATACTGTAGTTTCCAGGAGGTAAAATATTGGAGTTACACAACTCTCCCTTTAAATTACAATATAAAAGTCTCTTTTAAACTATGTGATGACGACACACACATTGTGGTTGCTTTGTGTTGCTCTCTGATTAAAGTGTGTACTTCATAAACTGACATGTTTTTACCTCCTGACCTCAGGTCCCACAGATCAGTCTCCTACTTCATACATCTACTACATCATGTTGACACTTCGCATTGCAACACTGGTCCTGATGATTGGAATCACAGTTGTTGTGATCACATATAGAGGTAATTCACATTATAATAGGACCAGTTGACATAAATCAGAAATTTAAAATGTAATTGTTTATTTCATTTCTTTTCCAGGAAGGAAAAAGCTCCCTGAAGACACCAGTGTGAGTTAAAAAGAACCCAACTGCTCTGAAATGTAAACTAGATGTTTTTTTAAATACAAAGACTGTAAATGGACTTGACAAATGTACATGCTTATTGGATTATTAGATCCTCTCACTGCCCTGAACTTTGCAATAGCAACAACCTTTAGATGGAGGTATAACCATGTTGATTACAGCATTATTTAAAGGTTAGAGAGAGATCGTTGTCATGTTTGTTCTCCACAGGCTTTTAGAAAAGTCCTTCAGGTTAAACTTGGCTTAGAACAGACTCTGACAACATTAAAGCTGCAGTGTGACACTTTTACATATAGATGAAAGTCCGTTACATTCAAGTCCTTACTAAACAATTTCTCACAGTGAATCCTGTCAGCATCAGGTGAATCTCTCTGAAGTTCACTGTAAACCAGAGTTTTAAATCTGGTGTCAGTGGCTCCTGTGCTGGTCCTCCAGTATCAACTGTTTTACATTAAACAGCAATGATTGGTTTGCCAGAGCTGAAGAGGAAGTAACTGTTGTAGAAAACAAGTCTGGTGAAGCCAGAAACTCAAACTACAGCCACAAAAGAAAGTGATGGACGACCATGACATGCATCACAAACATGCATCAGCAGTTTGTGTAATTCCTCTTAGAGCCACAAGGGGGAGACAGAAGTTGTGCACTTCAGGTTTAAGGTTACAAACATCCCATAATGCCACACTGTCTGCAGAAGATCATGGATGCATTTCATTAAGCTAACTTAAGCTTCCTCACATCCTACAGGGGATGTTTTAGCTTTTAGATGAGGGGAAGAGACACAAGTGAGAGAAACAAGGAGAAACATTAGTACAATGAAAACACCCATGTTAGACTGGTACTTTCTCCATTCAAAAACAACACCTGATGTTGTCAACATGTATCTACTAGTATAAGACAATCCAAAGTTTTCCAAATCTAGTAATGTCTTAAATGCCTTTGAGGAGAGACTGTCTAAACATACAAGTCATTACTGTGATACGGTGAAAGGTGATAATTCATATTAAAGTGACTATTTATCTTCAGGTGTGTACAGACAATGTTGTAGACTCAGTTGGATTGAAACATACTGAACCCTTCACTCATCACTTCAGATGCTCCATTGAAGCTTCTTCTTCTTCACAACATTATTTGTTGTGTTCTGTTTCACAGGTTCGTGTGGTTTTTGACGTTGATGGTGACACAGTGAACTATGAAAATGTAGGAGATCATTCTGCTGCTGCAACGCCGCTCTGAACTTCAACTTGCTGGGAAACAGGAGCCATCGCATTTCTTTTTATTTCATGTTATGAGTGACTGAAGCTTTGAGATCAAAACATAAGATTTCCTTTCTCTTCATGTTGTTTTATTTCTCTCTCTCTGTACTGTCACACAGAAACCTTTCATGCCCAACTTGCATCCTCCTAATCTCATGAAGTGATCTTTAAATCCTTTGGATATCACCCAAAATACATTGTTGTCCAGTTAAAACAGCAGATGGTTCATCCTCCATATTTTACTGAACCCCATTTATTTAGAATTTGGCAGGATGTGTACTATTACTGCAATGGGCTTCAAATTCAGGAAGTTCTCCTGTCAATAAAGCTGTCTCATTGTGTCTTTTGTGGTTGTTGGTTTCAGGAGATTGTGTAACGATTAGTCGGATCTGGCCTCACATCACCTGAGGAAACCAAAAACAGCTACAAAATAAACGTGTAAACTTCTTGCTTATGTTGTTGATTCATTAATATGAATAAAGCTGAAAGCTGCACTTCTTGTCTTTTTCTGTGAATCCAAACACTTCAGTTTTCATGATCGTAACAACTTTCTTCACTCAACACTCTGGTTGGTCGACACTGGTGACCACTTCACTGTTCCTCTCCACTTCCATCTCTTCTCTCCTCTTTTCTATGACCAACAGGAGGTTCTTTCAGCTTCCTCTCCCAACCTCTGAACAGCTCTCCTCCTTTCCTCCTCTATAACTCCTGTTTCTTCAAAGGTCTTGCCTACAGCTGCTTTGCCTCAATTTGTTGTTTAGCTCAACCTTAAGTTGTAATAAAGTCCAATGAAATTTAGTCACCACGACTCCACAGATGACAGCTTTGTTCATGTTTCCCTGTTTGACGTATTTTAATATTTTGTGGTGATGAAGGAAACAAATCTTTCTGAAGCACTGGACCACTTTAAAACAACTGTGGTTAAAATGGTTCACTGCTCTGGAACTTTGATACAGTCGATATGGTGACATCTGCTGTCCAACTCTGAACACTGCACTTTACTGTCAGTGATGGAGGGCAAGATACCATGAAACAGTGATGATGGTTCATTCTGATAGAACAATGAGGTTGTACAGAACATGGTCAGTGACTGGTTATTAAAGTTTATAGCAGCCTGTCACTACATATTAATACAAGTATACATAAACATATACATTTACATCTGTAATGTGTGGAAGATATCCATCATTTGATTGTGTGCCACAATAAAAATGCTTAGAGATATGATCATACAACAAGAAAAGTGATTGTGTTGTTAAAATATGACACATGGTGGCAGTTTTTGGCCATATTAAAATGTTTTGTGTAAACTGTTGCCCAGTAATTTGTCACTCTACCAAATGTAGCTGGAGAGCTGTTGATAAAAACCTGTCTGATGATCCTTCTCATCATTTGTGTCCAAGTACACATCATGGTGTATTCTATTAATCTTAAATGTATATAATCTAGCAAATGTGAACCGTCACTGACACTACGATGAACATCACACATTTTGGAAGGAAACGGTATTATAAATAGAATTTCTAGGTAACCATTTAGATCATGCTTTGAATTTCAAAGTGGTCGACATGTGTTCATCCATGTTCGGGGCGTAGCTCTGTGGTGAGGCAACATCTGTCCTCTACTTCCTTTTCTCTACCAGAAGTCAGAAACACTGAACCGATCAGAGGAATCAGTAGAATGTAGATGAGACCCAGATGTACCTGCAGAGAGAAGTCACTAAGTTGATAATGTAAAATAGTGAATATAACTGCATGGAGGTCATGACAGTGATGACCTCATGTACAGATGTCCATATGAATAGGATAGCTAAGGTTAAGATGAAGAACAGCTGCTGGTGTTGCTGCAGACTTGGTCTCATTCAGTCTTATTACCAAACTTTCACTTCCTCTTTTATTACACCACTGACATGACAGAATGGAAACTATAACATAAAAAATATATATACTAAAATGATCATCCAGCTAAAACTAAATGCTCTGTTTGTTGACCAAAGCACAGAAGCCAAATGAAGTTTCTTCTTCATGTTCAATCTGACACAACTGAAGTTAGTGAAATTGGTTTCCTTTAATCGTGATACTTGTGTGCAGAATGTTAAGAAGAACCATGGTGAAACCTGAAGTCTCTTACGACAGACTGGATGGTGGGCGTTCCTATCAGGTCATTTTTCTCTTTAAGTTGAGCACAAACAGGAAATGCCACCATCACATACAGGACTATAAGAAACTCTTCAACATTCACCAGCTGACCCAGAGTGATACAGAATGGCTCTATGGGAATTAATTCTAATTTTTCTGCTTCAGTTTAAAGGTAAATCTGTTTTTCTGTTTAATATGTTTCAGAAATCAGTTAAGATAAATGTCATAGAGGTGCTTTATAGGCCACTCTGATAATCTTTGTTTAACCTGTTGAAGTGAACAGATATTTGTGGAAGTAAAAATGTAATCAAATGTAATGAAATATGTGTCATTTAGGTTTGGAAAGATTCTCAAAGTTCTGTAGGTTTCAGTAAAAAGTAAATAATGTCTGATGGTTAATTTTATGTTTCTCTCACAAAACAAAGTTTGGCTTTAACAGTGAGTGAAGCTCTTTGCTGTGTATGTTATAAATATCTCTTTAGTGAATTGAGACACATATGGAAATTGAGTCCTATCAGATGACTGGGGGCTGTGTGCTGCTACATTCTCCCTCTGTGGCTGCAAACGTTGAAGTCCACACTCATTATTTTGTTGGCAGGTGATATGTGAAGTGCTGCTTATTGAAGAATGTTTCCTTTTTTTTGCAGCAGGAATCAGTGGAGATCACTATCTCTATGACAGACTTGGAAATTATGCCACTCTGCCCTGTGACATACCTCCATCTGAAACTAGTTGCCCCTCCTATAACTGGCTTTACAACAGAGATTCAGACTCTCCAACTACAGGCAAGGTTGATAATGGAAACGTTAGGAACAACAACTCACCTGGAGGAGCCAGACTGAGTCTGAGTGGGAACTGTGCTCTGATCATCAGCAACATCGCTGCTGAGGATGCTGGTCGTTACATCTGTCGGATTGGGAAAACCGATGACTACGACACATCTGTGTATCTAAATATCCTGACCAGTGAGTATTTTGACTTGGATGATGCTGAGTTTCATACAATCCCATCCACATACTATCTCTGTAGTTCTTTGTCAAAGCAAACCCTCCCTCACACCCTGAGCTGTAAAAGACACTCCACACTAAGGATTAAACATCACTCACAGGCATTGCTTTGACTTTAAGTCTATAAACATCCATCTGTCATGGAACTGAATGCCTCTGTGGTTTGGGACCGCTCTGAACACGAGGGACCCTCTCAGTGGATACCTGAAGACAAGATTTAAAGTACAGTTAGGTCCATAAGTATTTGGACATTGACACAGTTTTCAGCATTCCAGCTCTGTACAACACCACAATGAATTTGAAATGAAACAATCAAGATGTGCTTTAAGTGCAGACTTTGAGCTTTAATTTGAGGGCATTTATATCCAGATCAGATGAACGGTGTAGGAATTACAATACATTTTATATGTGCCTCCACCTTTTTAAGGGACCAAAAGTATTTGGACAATTGGCTACTCAGCTGTTCCATGGCCAGGTGTGTGTTATTCCCTCATTATTTCATTTACAAGGAGCAGATAAAAGGCCTGCAGTTCATTTCAAGTGTGGTATATTCATTTAGAATCTGCTGAGGTCATCTCTCAATATGAAGTCCAAAGAGCTGTCACTATCAGTGAAGCAAGCCATCATTAGGCTGAAAAATCAAAATAAACCCATCAGAGAGAAGCAAAAACATTAGGTGTGGCCAAATCAACTGTTTGGTACATTCTTAAAAAGAGAGAACACACTGGTGAGCTCAGCAACGCCAAAAGACCTGGAAGACCACGGAAAACAAGTGTAGTGGATGACAGACGAATCCTTTCCCTCATTAAGAAAAACCCCTTCACAACAGTTGGCCACATCAAGAAAACTCTCCAGGAGGTAGGTGTATCTGTGTCCAAGTCAACAATTAAGAGAAGACTTCACCAGAGGAAATACAGAGGTTTCACCACAAGGTGTAAACCATTGGTGAGCCTCAAAAAAATCACCAGGGACCAAACCCAGCGTCTGGTGATGTCCATGAGTTCCAGACTACAGGCTGTCATTGACTGCAAAGGATTTACAACAAAGTATTAAAATGTGACAACTTGATTTATGATTATGTTAGTTTGTCCAATTACTTTTGGTCCCTTAAAAAGGTGGAGGCACATATAAAATGTATTGTAATTCCTACACCGTTCATCTGATCTGGATGTAAATGCCCTCAAATTAAAGCTCAAAGTCTGCACTTAAAGCACATCTTGATTGTTTCATTTCAAATTCATTGTGGTGTTGTACAGAGCTGGAATGCTGAAAACTGTGTCAATGTCCAAATACTTATGGACCTAACTGTAGATATGTCTGCTTTTCAAGGAACGACAAAAGTAAACCTGGTTGGTCATTACTTGTTTATTTTTGGGAAAATTAAATATAAAAAAGTTTGATTTCATTTGGTTCAGTTCACATTCATAATAAAAACTCACATCTATTAAATCTGGAAAACTAGTATTTCCAAAATCACTCTGTAAATATTTCTACTATTGCTATATTACACATTTTCTTCACATTGTTTGTGGTCCAAACTCTGTATGCACTGTTCTTTGTATATTTATTGTTTGTCTGCCTCAGTATGTGGATCTACTAAAGACGAGAGTGTTTGAATGAATGCATGTAAACAGGTTAACCACAGTGCTGGTAGAGATACAGGGTGCTGAGAATCACATTGCATGGAAAATTAGTTTGTTGCTGCACATGACCACAAAAGCCTTTGAATTCTTAAAACTAGAACAGAACCAAAAGATGAATATGAACTTGTTGATCCTTGATGTAAAGTCTCTCACTATGAAACAGATGTTCCTCATTTTTCTGCTTAGAAATCTGTTATCACTTGTTTTCTGTCAGTCTCTCAATCTCCACCAGACGCTGATCCAAACAGGGAGGATGAGGTCACATTAACATGCTCTCTGTTGAGATACAGCGGACTCCGTCCTTGTCTACAGAACAGCGTCCGCTGGGTGGATGAGAAGGGAACTGTGCTGCTTGGTGAAGGTGTCGGGTACAAGTTCAATGGACAATCAGACTGTGTTTCTCATCTGACTGTGAAACGTCAGGGCGGCCACAACAGAAGATTCACCTGCCAGTTTTTTCAGGCAAACAGTGTGAAGACAGATGCTCACTACACACCTGTCTTCACAGGTAGGACAACGTATAATCATAAAAACCCCTTACAATCACATGATTTTTAGAAAAAGGAGTCACATGTGTTCATTTTGTAATGATTTTGTTGGTTGCTTGGAACTGTTTGACTACAGATCCACCCTCCAACAACACCAATGATAATACACTGACGATCATCATCGTCGGTGCAGTGGTCGGGATGCTGGTGGTGCTGGTCGTCATCGCTGCTGTTCTCATCAGATACAGGAGGCGAGCCAAAGTGACGGAGGGTCAGTAAAACATGACGCGTAGTATTTGTTTAAATATGGAGTTAAATGTACAGTGGCTCATAGAAACTTAAGGAGGACTGGCTCAGTGAGACTTTCATAGTCTGTTACTGACAACTTCATTTAATTTGAGATTTAATTAATTTCATTTAATATGATATTCATTTAATTTCCTTTTCATTTGAGCATTCTGACATACTGTATCTCAACATGGTGCTCCAGCTGCAGTATGTCAGACAAAAAGCCCTGCAAAGGATAGTTAGGGGAGCTGAGAGGGTCATCGGAGTTTCCCTCCCCTCTGTCCAAGAAGGCACCGACCATTGTCAGAGACCCCTCACACCCTCTCCACAATCACTTTGAACTGCTACCATCCAGCAAATGCTTCAGTAGCATCAGAGCTAGAACCACCAGACTGAGCAACAGCTTCCTCCCACAAGCTGTTAAAATGCTGAATGGCTGACCAAGAATTTGCACACTACTGCACCTTAGTTTTAGTTTAAGTTACAGTTTCAGTCTCTAATTTATTTATGATCACAAGTCACTTTAATTGGCTCTTTTAACGTAAGTTGCTACTTTGGACTCAAGTTGCTACTTGGACACTTAAACAGAGACAATTCCAATGTCCATTTCATTTCATTGTCAATTTAGCTGCAGACGTCTCAGGGATGTGTGTGTATGTACGTAAACGTGTGCGTGGTGTGTGTTTAAATGTGTGCTCTTATTTTTATTCTTCATTGGGATTCCTAGAGAAACGCCCTCTCATTTTGCCTGCACTGTGTTTGTATGTACAGCTAAATGAAAATAAAGGTTGATTTGATTTGATTTGATTAACCCTCCTTTTCTGATGTACACCTTGTCCATTACTTTCTGTCAAGAAGCCTCACAGTGCATTCAGTGAGCTTTTACCAGACCATTGTTGTTGCAAATAATTCCAACTCATTCTTCCGTTCTGTTTGTTGTGAAAGTGCTAGCTTGTAACTGTAGCTCTGGTTTCCTCCATGTCATATATTTTGTACATAATTACTGGGTATGGACTGCTAAGCATCAGTGTGTTATATGTTGTATTTATAGAATTATGATATTTTTATTATTTTTTGTCATGATGTTGATGACTAATCCTTGACATTTTATCTTTTGTTCCAGATGTTCAAAAACCAACCCAATCCCAAGTAAGTGCAGTATTTTCTAATATAAAAACACCACAGAAATACCCACTGAGCCACTTCCCAAACATATTTAGATGCTCGTATAGTCATACAATTTACTGTATTTCTGTAACAACTTTTGCCACTGATCTGACAAATTGACAAGAAAATGAAGAGGTGTACTTCCCCATTCTCGTTTTCTTTTTTGCTAAATAAAGAATGAGGAAGTACTAAAAGACGTCATGACTCAGCAAATGCTTATTCATGATTCACTGGTCTCTGTAATGGAAAGAATATGAGGTTATCTGGATAAAATAATCCTGCTAGGGTTAAGTCACACATTAATTCTTATTTTCCTGTTTAAAAACTATGTATTTGGCAGATTTGTTCCCATCAGTGAAAAATACACATGTAGAAGGTTCCTAACAGACTGATCCCAGATTTTTCAGTGTTTCAAGAAACAAAAACAGGCTGAAAACTTTGGGTGCATTTCATTAAACTCTATTAATTGTATGTAAAATCCACATTAGAATAGAATGACAGATCTCTGTGCTCACTGCTGCCACTGGTGGCCAGAGGCTGAACTGCAACAACACTGATGTTCTGTACAATGTTATTGTGTCTTCACTGTAGCAGCAAAGTTAAGCTGTACTTGATCAAATAATGTGTATGTCACACCAAGTTCAACAAGCATGACTGCAAAGAAGTAATGTGCATTTCATATTTACACTTCATATGTTTACTCTCAGGATGAGCCAGGGGGTAATCTGACCTACATCACTGTCAACCACGCTATTCAAAGAGGGAATCCGAAGAAAAAGGTGAGTAAATCAACTCAGATGTGGTTTTATATTTTATTGAAGGTCCCGTCTCTTTGCTAGAGGCACAAATGAAAGAGGATGCACCTTTTATTTACATTCTGGCCTTAAAGCTGCAGCAGGCAGATATCAGGGAAAACCGTAAGAATTTGACAGTATATGGTCGACCCAAGAGGAGGGACAGAAGTCTAGTTTATCTCACGCTGCTTAAATTACAATATGCTAGAAGGTTATTAAGGAATGGTTGCCCAATTATGCCATCAAATAAATACTGCCTACCCAGCTTTAACATTACATAATAGATCTATATTGGACGTTAGTGTGCTTTCAACTTTGTGGCAACTTCGTGGAAGACCCTTTTCTCTTTCGACACAGCAATACCATCACAAACAAAGCCAGCTCCATAAAGACATTCTGACACTTTTGGAAAGAACTGGACGGCATATTAGCACCTATGGTTCTGTAATGAAATGTCCAACAACAGTATATGGGTGTACTGTTTGTGAAAAGTATCACAAGCCAGTTTCAAGCATTTTCTTTCCATAAATTGAAAAACATGACTTAATTAAAAAGACTTACTGTATAGTTTCAGGATTTATTTATTAATGTAAGTAATTTTGTAGTTAATGGTCTGAAACATGTAAAAGCTCAGGCTTGTGTGATGCAGGTCAAAGCGGAGGAGGCAGTGACTTATTCTACAGTGAAGACCACAGTGAAGACGGAGGCAGACAGTGATCCCAGCAGCGTCTACAGCTCTGTCAGATGAGCTCATCACAGAGAATGACTGTGGTAATGAGACTTCTCTCAGCGTCGGTGAATGAATCTGCTGTCTGCCAGGAAGTGCGTTTGTGCCTCAGTGTTAAACGTAACATGCAGCTGTTTCTATCTTCTGTCGGCCTCGCTTTATGGTCTTGAAAAGACAAAATCCGCTAAGTAGAGCTGGCTGCATTCATGTTTCTTATCACGTTGGATTATAAATTAGGCCTCATCGCTGTAGATTGTAGATCTCAGTTGTTGCTGTAATAGAAGCTTTATTTTGCAATGTTTTGTGTGAATATATTGTATCTTCCAGAGGTTTGGATTTAACCTAGTGCTGTTATTGGGTGGATTGTAAACAAAACTTATTCTTTTTGCTGTACTTTTGTGTCATATTTACTTACTACTTACTAGTACTTACTTACTAGTGTTTCAGATGTTGTGGGAGTGTTTCAAGCTCCTCAGGGACAGAATAAGTGACTCACTTGAAAGTTGTTATTAAAATTCAGACTTGGACCTGTAAGTATTTCAACTTTACATTTTATTAACAGATTAAATAAACATTGTATCATATTAAATTTATTACAGCAGGTATATTTCTTACAGCCCTTACATCATTCTACTGTATGGACATAAACTCAGGCTTACTTCCTGATGGTGGCAGTCTAAAACCTAAAGACCAAGCTAAGTCAGTCACGGTGCGCTCCACCTGCTAGCCTGATTACCCTTACCGGATTGTAAACAAACATAAAAAGCTAATATCTGCAGCACATTAAATGATTTTATGATGGTTTTTGTACCATAATCATAACAGCAGTGATGAAGCAGACTTGGTGTATAACTATATCAACTTCTGACTGCAGCACAAGAGCAACTGAGAAGCATATCAAGTTCAAGTTACCGTCTTTAGATGATCTGCTGTGTTGCTTGTTGAGCTGTGATATACAAACTGCTGTTTACACTGGATGTTTTGGCCATCAACCACACCGACAACTTCTTAGACAAAGTGTCAGGTTAACTGGAGCTGACTGAGTAAACATTCAATAAATGTTCATTAATTTAAGGACAATTCATGCTTTTTGTGTATTATGGGTATGCGTGATGTAAATTTCCTCATCCATTGAAAGTGTGACGACTGTGCGTGTGCCAAGAAAGCAAGTAGTGCTGAAAACAAATGTACGGTAAGATGTGAGGAGAGAATCCACAGCTTTATCATCCATTCAGACTTTGGAGGAGCTTTGGTTTGTGTGTGTTTTCCATTAACCCAGCCCGAGGAAGTTCTGAATTCTCCAGATATCCTGTGCTATGTCTGCCCACCATGATCAGAACACTGTCACTGTCCAATCTGTAAGTAGCTGCTAAATCCTGTGAAAATTAACCTGCAGACTGCAACCCTACTACAAATACAGCATATATTTATTTATTTTAGTTTCATATTGTGCTATCTGATTTCCTTAGCATATCTTTCTGCTGTGTAAGAATGATTGAGGCTGCTGTATAGCTCGCTGAGTTACGGTGTTACCATGTGGGCGCAGGTTTGCAGCGGTTGTGAGTTCGAGTCTGGCTCACGACCCTTTGGTGCATGTCTCTCTCTTCTATACCCTCTTTCACCCTGTCTCTGCCTCTATCAATAAAAATAGAAAAAACTCCCCCCAAAAAATATTTTTAAAGAAAGAATGATTGGCTCACTATGCTGCTCTTTCCCTTTTGAAGTCCAGCTCTCTTTGTCCAAAATGTGACATTATAAATAAACATGACCATCACTGCGTGTCAGCAGCTTTCACATGTCTTGCAGTGTGGTTTTGTAGAATGAAGACGGACACAGTTTCATGTTCCTCTCTGTTTTCTCAGAGCTCTTACGTCAGATTTCCTGTAGCTGTCATCAGCGCAAGTAGCTTGAAAATGGCTTAATACTGATCGACACCCAAGATGCAAAATATCCTAAAGTAACAGCACTGAACAAACTCTGTACTCATGTTTAACACACATGCTCAGGTTTGAAGGTTTGGGTTAGAAAGCTTCAGTGAGACAGTTCAGCTCCTTGTCCTGTTTCTTTTTGTGTTTCACTCCATCCACCCTCCAGATGTCCTCCGTCCACCACTCTGTACCCATCTGGGCTGTATGTACACTTCACCTGTTCTCAGATCCCTTTTAGCACCAGCCCTGTCATGACCCGGCTCAAAGTGGCCACAACAAAAGGAGAGACATGCAAAGTGTAAAGATTAAAGCATATTTTCATGAACTTAAATCAAATCAAATTAAAGCCAAAATAGTATGGGGTTATGAAAATCAGTAGGGTCAGTGGTGTGTGCTGGAATCATGTCTTTGCAAGTGTTGTAAATGCAAACCAAAACCTGAAGGAGAAAACAAAAAGACCACGACCAAACTGAAGTGTGTGCTGCTTGCAGAGAGAATGATCACAATGCAGCCAGCTCTTAAGTAAACTGGGAACACACTGGGGCTCACAGGTGCTCCTGGTTACATTAAGCAGCCACTCACAGAACCAATAGAAATGAATGACTAAAGGCGCCCTAAAGGTGACCTCCGGGTCATCACATCCCTAAAAGGCTGTTTTGGCATTTTAAATGAAACCCCAAATCCATCTGTTTGTGTCATGATCCTTGCTTCAGCCCCTGTCTGTCTCCCTCTCACTCTGCCCTGCTTTCCCCGACTCTCTCCTTCACTCTTTCCCTCATCAGCCAGCCCCATAGACATATATACATAGACACCGCGTTGACTGCTGCTGCCGATTGGAGCCGACGTGCCTACGCGGCGGCCATCTTGGTACAGTGCCACTCGCCCCTACAGTGCATTACGTCTATAGAGGAATGACATGTCTGCACTATAAAAGTGATCATAAATCAATCAGTTTTCAACATATATTGTTTGTTACAAACGTCAGACATGGAGGACGGACAGGCAGACATAAACAGAACAAAAGCATCCAAGCATCCTGTGTTAAAGCTACATGTGTGACGTTTTTAACAAACCAAACCGTTTAGAAATCGGTTGAAAATTCAGTGAATAATTCTACTTTAAGATTGTGGAGTACCTCTTACCTCCATAGACTTACATTCACTCCCGCCTCTGCTAGCCCTGTACCAAGATGGCGGAGCTTTAGGCACATCCCTCCACAGTCAATGCGGCGTCTACGTATATATGTCTATGAGCCAGCCCTGCCTGCAGCCTCATTGACTGTTCAATTCCAGACAGCTGCAAGGAACAGTTCACCTGTCTGTCCCCACTCTGTTGTCTGTCTGCCTTCCCTGAGTCTCTGCAGCTACTCGTTGCCCTTGTGGTTAGTTTAGAGTTTTAGTTGGTTTTTGTTTTTCACTAATTGTTGTATTTGACTTGCTTTAGTTTCTTTCTCCAGCATTTAGTTCTTATTCTGTATAGCCTTCAGTTTTAGTCTGGTTTCTATGTTTTATTAGTCTCGTCTTAGTGTGTCACCTTTGATTCCCCTTCTGTTGTTAGCTTTGAGTTTTTGTTAGACTTTCTTGTTTTTGCTTGTGTCTCTGGAAGGTTTGGTTTTAGTTTAAGTCTGTACTCCATATTGGTTTCATTTCCTTGTTAATTAAATCCTCAGTTAACAATCGATGAGACTGTCTGTGCTTCGGTTCTCAGTAAAAAAAGATCTACAAGGTTCTTTCATTCCAACTGCTGGAACATTAAATATGAGAGTGAACACAGCAGGGTGTGAATGTAACAATAGAAAGTGTGACGTTTCTGTCATATTTTTTAATCACATGGAAATATTTGTTCTCCTGGATGAGGCCAAAGAACATTTAGCCACCTTAGATGGACAATAAAGTTTGTTCTCTTTTATTCTAATGCATTATAATGTACATTATAGAGAAAAGGGAAAAGAAACAGCACTCTGATTATATGAGTGTCACGCAGTTATCTGACAATGCATTGTTCTGCTGTATGTTTTATACTAAATTGCAGCAGAAAGCAACACTAACTTCTGTGGTTCAGTGTGATGGTGGGTAGACTGTTACTGTTTCTGAAAGAGAAAGAATCATTTAATAGATGTTTTCTCAGCAAAATGAACAGAAGCTCAGAGTCTGAACCAAAGAACAGAGACATGAACTCCGAACTGAACTGAGCTTCATTGATTCATTGATCTGAGAGATTCACATTCGTCACTAACGGTGTTCTGTGGTGGAACGTTAACTCAGTTTATTTCTATCTGCTGATCATTAACGAACAGTGAGACAGCAGCATCTAAAAGACTAATTACAATATTGATGTAATGATTGATCAGCTATGACCTACAGGAAACTTAGTTACAGCTACCAGTTAACGAATTTATGACGCTGACAAATCTGGTTTTTCCTCAGAGTTAACACCAAGTCAGGACATACCTTGAGATTTACAGAACAACATTGATGTTAGAACATGTTTACCACCAGAGGTTACACAGTCTAAAGTTACCTTACAGGAACTTCAGTTACACTAACGTAGGTCACTGCTTTTATATGTAATACTGTTCAGATGTGGACAGAAAACGACAAGTTACTGAGATGTCAGCGTCAACGTGTTGTTTACAGTGTAAGTGATGAACTTTTGTGCTCAGTGTTATAATAAGAGTTTGAGTGTTGTGTCAGTAGGTGGTAGAAGTGATTTGTGATTCATAAAGATTAATGGAAGTGTCTTTTCTTTTTCTTGTGTCATCATATCTTCTGTTGACTGTCTGTTTCCATGAGCCTTGAGTCATTCTGATGGTCATGTGGTCACCATTGGAGGCTGAAACCTCCAGAGCTCTGCTGCTGTTCAACCACATTCTCACCAAAACACTTCCTCTCAGGTCTTCCATCAAAGCTGCTGTGAGTCTTACAGACCATAACTGATCCAAAACAACATGAGAAAACTCTGTAGAGTCCAACAGCTCAGAACAACACAATGTGATATAAAACTCCTCTCAGATGACATCCATTGATCTCTTCAGAAGTGACGACGTTGAACAAACTCAGTGTGTGAAATGATCGGTCCACAGCAGACAACTAAATCTGTTTATATACTTCAATGCACAAACAAAAATGTGTATTTTCATGAAGTAGTAATTTTTTAATTCAATCTATTTGATTTTAAAGCATGAGCCAAGATGTTTCTTTTTTTAGATTTGGATAAAGGGAACTGTAGGTGTGTGATGCTCAGACAATATAAATAGTTTTAACCACACTGGATATTTGTTCCTCATTTGTGGGTAAAACATCCTGAGCTTTGCTGCTGTTGCCACATTCTCATGAAAATACTTCAGTTCTCAGAAAAGTTCCTGTGAGGAGGAACCAACAGGTCTCACAGCACTAAAATATGATGTGTTCCTGCATCACTGACATCAAGAGTCAAGAGAGGATGAAGAGTTTCACTCTGTTCATGTGAGCTGTCAGGCATCAACAGGAACCCTGTTCTCTATTAAACAAAGTCTGAAGAAGGTAAGTGTTGCATTGATACAGCTGGTGATATCATGTATACAATGGTGACAGTAGTATTTGTAGAAATGGTTCAAATTAGATGTTTTAAAAGCAGAAACTCCCTTTTTTTGACACTTTCTGGTTATCAGAGAGCACAAACAAACATGTTTAGACTGTTTGTTGGAGCAAAGAACTTTTTACAAGACCAATTATATGTCTTGTCTGAGGATATAATTAATCATAAAAAATTGACATTTCAAAAGCATTACATGATGAATTTGTACCACAAGTTGTGGAGACAAAACTCTACAAAACAATATCAAACCTGCTGCATAGTTATTTTTATTGACCTCTATTAATATCATGTTTCTTATATTAGCCACTGCAGATTACTGCCACCTTCCCCATACAATACATAACTATCTGTGGGGGTTTCTCTCTGTACAAACAAATAGAAGCAGATAAAGAAGCTGCTACGCTCCGCCTAAAAACCACATATGAGGAGGAGACACTAATCAGGCAGTTGATGCTACATTTGTCTTTCAGAGGAACTTGTTCAGACACTCTGACAGTTTGGAAAACAAGACACAGAAAACAAGAGAAGGAAGCACAATGGTTGAATTCAAATCATTTCAGACGTTTCTGATCCTTATGATTCCATTTACAGGTAAGAAAACATACATCTTTAAAAAAAACCAGACCAAATATCTGTTTTGATGTTACTGATGATAGTTTATGTCAGACATACAAGTTTTCAGTCTGTCTAAAATTAGGCATATGTTTAAATGTTAAGCATGTTTTTTGTATTTCTCTCATTTTCTCAGCGGCACTGACTCAACATACATCCAGCATCACTGTCAGAGTTGGAGATGAAGCCACTTTGCCTTGTACAGATGTCAGAGATCTTCATGATAAATGTCACAGTACTACCTGGATCTTCAGCGATTCAACAATCAGACCAGTAAAACCACTGTTTGAATACGGGAAGATTCACAGAAAAGCTGCAGCTAAATCAGACAGACTGAGTGTTACAGAGAAATGTTCTCTGGTCATAAAGAACGTCACAGATGAGGATGCTGGTCGTTACAACTGCAGACAGTTTACATCAGGACAAAAGGTTACAGAGTCTGAGGTTGATCTGTCTGTTATTAACAGTGAGTATTTGCATCATAGTGTTTTCATCTGCAACTGTCTCATTAGAAAACACTGAAACGTTACAATAATTACCCATGGCGACAGAGTCAGCTGTGGGTAGGGCGGTCAAGGTGGTCTGTCTGTCTGTCTGTGGGTCTGTATGTGGGTCTGTGGGAGGCAAAACAAATAGAGATAGGATAATCAAACTCAATACAGATGTTCATCTTGACCTACCCTTGTCACCCATTAATTTTGGGGTCAAAAGGTGAAAGGTCAAGGTCATGTGGCTACCTGTCATGTTTAAGAAGGCATCCGGCATGGGTCTGAATCTAGCTGTGGCTGCAGTGAGGAAGTAGAATGTAAAAGCTTTTATCTTTGCTCTGTGTTGACACATGGAGGATGGAGACATATAATCAGAGCTGATTTCATCATTTGGATCAATAGAACAGTGTGAAGACACCAGATTGGCTCTATTGGTCATTTTCTATGAACATGAAGTCAAATATATTAAATGTAACAAAGTGCAACTATTTCCAGGTGAGGAGAAGATGATCAACAGGTTGAACTCTTTCTGTCTTGTTGTGACACGTAACACTAAAACTGTTTAATGACACATTAGAAGTTTTAACCTGACTTATTGTAGATGGTAAATATGAGGACTTCTCTCAGTTGTTTGGATTTTATCATCTTTTAGGAGAGAACACAAAAACATCAGCAACAACAAATGCAACAACTACAACTCCGAAATACGCAACAAGATCAACCACACCAGCAACAGCAGCAGCAGCAGCCAGAGCAAACAATTGGGGACAAACAATTACAGGTCTGTATGAACAACAGTAAGAAAGTAAGTAAGTAAATCTTTATTTATATAGCACTTTTTAAAACACGTGGTTACAAAGTGCTTCACAAAAAAAAAATAAAAATTATAAACAAATGAGTGTAGACAACAAAAACAATTGAACAATTACAACATGCAGATAGAAAACTTTCTCACACAAGTTGCACACACACAACGCACATATATCACAGCACCTCATACACAATATAGACATAAACAGACAACCGTACACACACTACACATTACTGGTTTAGCTAAAGGCTTGTCTGTATAAGGGATTTTTTTTATAAGCTGCTTGAAGCGTTCTACAGAATCTGATGATCTGATGGAATGGGGGGAGACTATTCCAGAGGGATAGCTTCTACAAACAGTGACAAAACATTTTTTCTTAAGAATCATTTATTCAGTACTCAGTCAGTCAACATCAACTACAGCAGCAACTCTAAAATACACAACAACTAAATCAACAACAACAATAATAAAAACTACAACACTGACCATAGATAAATTACCCAGCAGAAGCAGACAAAAGCCTAAATGCAGGTACAGTATGAACAGTAGCATGTACAAGCAGTGATTGGACACCAAATCAGACATCTCTCTGTGTCTTTATGTTTTACAGGTCAGTAATATAGAAAACAGGAGAACAACAGTGTTTTTCACACATGATCAGATGTTGTTGACATGAGTGGGATCAGCAGACTGACAGTGATGCCGATAAAATGCTGATAATGTTCATGCAGCCACTCAGCTGTGAATGAGACAGTGATTGTGAAACACTGTAGAAACACAAGATGTCATGGTGCCCAGACAAACACAACTTCAGAGCTGTGCCTGAACTGACTCCATGTTTCATTCATTCATCTCCTTTTCAGCCTCATCAGTTTCAAACTCTGCTTCTTTATTTCATGGTCTCTGAAGGTGGTTGGAGCAGGTTGATCTGTGTTCTTGTGGGTGTAGCAGCGCTCTCAATGGTTGTTGTGTCAGTCAACATTTGGACCAGAACAAAAGGTGACAACATTCACAAATTAAACTCTATAACCAACAAGTTTAGATAAACCTGATTATTCTCAAGGAGGCTGAAGGAGAATTCCTCTTTTGTCTGTTCAGGTTACAAAACACATCGTGGCAAGAAGGTGAGTTTTACAGCTGAATCCTGATAACATGAATTCATTAAAACTAATTTGTTGCTCAGTAAAAACAGTTTTTTTTTACTACATTGTGAGTATTGTAAAGACATACTGAAAGACTGAGAGACGAAACATGCCGTTCTGATATTTTGTGTTTCCACAGCAGCACAATAATGAAGACGATGATGTGGCGACGTATGAAAACGCTGAAGACGTTTCTGCTCCTGTTCGATTCCACAGATCAACAACTATTTCTTAGCCACAGTTATTTTAAATACAGCATCTGGATTTTAACAACATTTTACAGGAAACAGAGAAAACAGAATCTGCTTTACTGCTGCAACAGGACCCGAAGTCTGTCTTTATCTGATCAGGAAACACAATAAGAACAAGAAAGTATCAGTAACTTTGTTGCTATTGTCTATTTTTTTGATTCATTTTCAAATTTGCCTCATCTAGTGTTATATTTAGAGCTGTTTCAATATATTTCTAGTGTTGATCTTGTTTCTATCACCTAAAAACTCACTGTAATTTGCTCTGACTATAGTTTCTTGTTGTTGCTGTTGTTTGTCAGGAGTTTGAATGAGATTTGAACATTAAGTGTCTTTTTCTTTGATGAAAGCTGAAAATGAAAAAAAATGCAAATAAACATGTAGGACTCCAACGTTGTCTTTCACGATTCATTCATGTATTTATTTGGCTCAATGTGAGAGAAATTAATTAGCTTGAACACCAGACACACAGCAACATTCTAGACAGAGAACACTCTCGTCCATTAACAGTCACTGCAGATGGTAAGCAACATGAAGTTTTTACTGGATTTGGATTTTTCATTGGTGAATCTTAAAACCTTGAGTCAACCCAGAGTTTCTGAATCTGAATATTTCTGACAGGGAAAAACAAACTACAACTCTGAAAATACAATAAAGGCTAAAATCAACTCTGGAGAGCTGCAAAAACCTGCCAACTGTGTGAATCTGTGATTAATTATCTGATCAGTGTCACTGTTTTATGTGTATTAGCTGCTTATATGTAGGTTTCTCATTCAAGATTCTAGATTCAGTTTAGTTATCATCACGCATCACAGGATTGTATTACAGTAGTCTCCTTATTCTCCATATAGACATATTAAAAATCTCAGTCAAAACATTTTAAAGTGGGTGAGCAAAACCTCTGATAACTCCACCTGGCCTCCCAGCTATCCTGGCGTACACTGAGCTGAAGATCTGCCTCTCTTCCTGTGTCTGTATGAGTGTTACGACCCGGCTCGGGGGGGTGGGGGAAGAGGAAGTAACATAAAACCAGATGTGACTGTTAAAAATAAAGTTGTTTGTTATTAGAAAGTTAGAAAAGAAAAAGTATAAAGTTAAAAAACTGAGGCAAAGGCTAAGGGAATGGGCCGGTGGGTGCTGCCTAAAAAAAGGAAGTAATAAAACACTAAGAGAATTCTCATAAGGAGAACTTAACAACTTAAGACTTCACACTGAAACAAAATATTACAAAACAACCTTCTTCTATATGGCGAATACTAACAGAACCCAAAATACACCACAGACATCACCCCTTTAACCTATTGGACCTAACACAAAGAGCAAACCTACGCGTGTGTTGTCAATATTTAGGTTCAACTCGTCCCTGGCCCAAGCCCTGCTCACAGACTTTACACACCACACAGCCTCAGCTACCACACAGAAATACCGGCGTGCTGCACTCAGCCGCCACGTTGAAGGATTGACTCAGGGATTTGAGGGAGCTGGCAGATGACGATTGGGACCCTGAATGATGCCGCACCAATCACTGAACCTCAGCCAGGATCACGCCTCCTCCGTCATCTTCCAGGCAGCGACACAGCTTATTTGCATATACAAACACACAGATGAAACCACAGAGCATATGGGCTTATGGAGAGGTAGACGCTGGCCGTAACAATGAGTATAGTATATTGTGTAGATCAGGGATGCTCAATCCTGGTCCTCGAGAGCTCCTATCCAGCATGTTTTAGATGTTTCCCTCTTCCAACACACCTGCTTCAAATGATCAGGATCGTTATCAGGCTTCTGAAGACCTTGATGATGAGCTGATCACTTGAATCAGGTGTGTTGGAAGAGGGAAACATCTAAAACATGCTGGATTGTGGCTCTCGAGGACCAGGATTGAGCATCCCTGGTGTAGATCCACCTGAGAGCTTCACGACCAGCCCCTGATTCCATTCACCTTTACTGCAGCTTTCCTCATGTTCAGTCAACACTCCCTCTTCAGACTCAACACACCGTCTCCAGCCGATCATTTCCAGCCCTCAGCCACCTCTGCTCCTCTTTAAAGGCTGTTTATGCATTAAATTCATCTTTTACCACCACAACTCTCAGTGTTCTGCATCTGGGTCCAAAACCAACCTCCACACAACAGTCTATTTATATGCTTCAGTGTTCCATACTACCGTAAGTTCTCTGCCTCCTCAGAAGAAAACCCAGAAGAAAGATTGTCCTTGCAATATTTACCGGTTTAACTTCAACGCACTTGGTCCACCAAAGTTCAAGCTTCACTGTCTCTTCCTGGAACAAGGTCACATCTTGGGCCTCCAGATACTTAGCAACAGCATAAATGACCTCATTAGCACTCTGAAACTGGCAGCTACCTAAGTGTGATTTCCGTTTTGGAAACAGAAGTCAAAAGGTTAGGGTTGGGTCAGGAAGGTTCATTTAACAACACATGTGGCTGCTTCTGCCACCTGATGCTGTGTGGACGGACACATTGTCCTGGAGCAACAGCAGCAGCTCCAAGCTTTCCTCTCCTTTTTTTTTCTGACTGCTTCAAACATTGGAGCTTTTGTGGACAGCGACACAAGGCTTTACAGAATACAGCCTACACCGCAAAATGGGAGTAACGCCTCTTGTTCCAGGTGAGGCCGAGAACTTTTTCAAGCACCCTCGTAATTGTGTATATTCACGAAAAGGTCCCTGTAGCACACCATTTTATTTTAAAGCATCAGCTAACATGCTTCTTCGGAACTGCACAAAGGAAACTGTAGGTGTGGAGTTCCAACAATATAAATAGTTCACCTCGGTGTTTGAACCACACTGCGTATTTGCTCATCATTTGTGGGTAACACCTCCAGAGCCGCTGTTGTTATTTCATTACTCAGAAAAAGCTACTGTGAGGAAGAATTAACAGGTCGCAGGGCACTGAAATATTATCTGTCATCTAAAGAATAGAAGTGTTATAATGATACAGCTTGTAATGTGATGTATTATTATTGATCAGAGACAACAAACTGCTGTTAACCAGAATATGTCTCTGCTTTATCTAACAATGCATATGTATCATCTTCTGTCCATGCTGACACTGGTTCTGAGAGTAAGGGACTTACTTAAAAGGCCTGTTACATGTCATATAATTCATAAAGTTGGCCGGAGACAAAATGATTCATAGAGATGTGAAGCTTTACATGATGAGGTCATGATACCTTGGAAATAAGGTTAAAGTAAGGTGCATTGGAGAGACACAGCTCAACAACACTACATTTAACCCTTTGTGGATTTACTTTAACTCCCTGTTAATTATATAAACTGTTGTTCACATTAGCCACTGCAGATTAGTATTATAGTATTAGTATTTTGTCTTTCCCCCCCCCCTTTTTTACACGTAATTTGAAGCTGAGAGAGAAGCTGCTATACGTTCCGCCTACATAAAGAACCACACATGAGGAGGAGACACTAATCAGGCAGTTGATGCTACGTTTGTCTTTCAGAGGAACTTGTACAGACACTTGGAGAGTTTAGAGAACAAGACACAGAAAACAAGAGAAGGAAGCACAATGGTTGAATTCAGATCATTTCAGATGCTTCTGATCTTGATGATTCCATTTACAGGTAAGACAATCAAAAACATATAGCTTTAAAAGAGAAAAATGTCCAAAAATCTGTATTATTGTTACTAATGATAGTTTATATAGTAAGTTTTTTTTTTAAACAAAGATGGGCTCAATTGATATATTGAAATATAATAATATATTGAGCATATTTTTTAATATTAAGCTTGGTTTTTGTGTTTCTCTCATTTTCTCAGCAGCAGCGACTCAACGTAGAACCAGGATCACTGTCAGAGTTGGAGATGAAGCTACTTTGCCTTGTAAAGATGTCAGAGATCTTCATGATAAATGTCTCAGTACTACCTGGCTCTTCAGTGATGCTAGAAACACCCCAGCAGTGCCACTGTTTGAATCTGGCCAGATTCACAGTAATGCTGCAGCTAAATCAGACAGACTGAGTGTTAGAGAGAAATGTTCTCTGGTTATAAAGAAGGTCACAGTGAAGGATGTTGGTCATTACACCTGCAGACGTTTTACATCAGGACAAAAATATACAGACTCTCGGGTTGATCTGTCTGTTGATAACAGTGAGTATTTACATCATTATGTTTTCAGCTTCAACTGTCTCGTTAGAAAACACTGAAGCGTTACAATAATTGCAGCTGCAGTGAGGAAGTAGAATGTAAAAGCTTTTATCTTTGCTCTGTGTTGATACATGGAGGATGGAGACATATAATCAGAGCTGATTTCATCATTTGGATCAATAGAACAGTGTGAAGACACCAATTTGGCTCTATTGGTCATTTTCTATGAACATGAAGTCAAATATATTAAATGTAACAAAGTGCAACTATTTCCAGGTAAGGAGAAGATGATCAACAGGTTGAACTCTTTCTGTCTTGATGTGACATGTAACACTGTTTAAACTGTGTAATGACACATTACAAGTTTTATCTTTTTATCATCTTTAAGGAGAGCACACAACAACAACAAAAGCAACAATTACAACAAATGCAACTGCAACTCTGAGATATACGAGTAAATCAACCACAACAACAGCTGAAGCAACAACAACAACATCAACCAAAGCAACAACCAGACCAACAACAGCAGCAGCCACAGCAAACAAAACCTCAGATCAAAATACAGCAATTACAGGTATGTTTGAACAACAGCTTCTACAAACAATGACAAACCAAAAATGATATGATCATGAGTTATTCAGTTCTCTGTCAGTCAGTTTGTTCACACCCGTCCGACTGTACAACACATTTTGTTGTTCCTCTCTTGTCCGTCCACAGAGTCAACTGCTGCTCACAAACCAGCTGATTACAGTCACAGTTACAAAAGATCAAATCAGATACTTCAGACTGAAAAACTGTTTCTCCATTCAGGACTCCCTAATCATACATGAACAACTGTGTTTAATATCTGGACTGTAGGCCTCCAGACGGCGCTGATCTCTGCAGCTGTTGCTTTAGCAGCACTCCTGATAGTAGTTGCAGTCGTCATCAGATGGAAGAGAGTCAAAGGTGAGAACATTCAGAGAACAAGCGTTTTGCTCAACATAGACTTCTGCTGTTGAACCTAAATTTGACTTTCTTTTGTCTTTCCAGGGAACAACACCCGGTTAGACGACAACACTGTGAGTTTTTAAACGGAGTGATCAAATATTTATGCAATGGCGATCTCTGTGGTAGATCTTTCTGTGCTATTACTTTATTTTAGGTACCCATTTCTCTAAACAGGAAACTGTAAGTAGACTGTGTTTTGAATAGAGCTTCAACTCTGAAGTGTCTCAGTCTTGTACAGAAACCAGTCAGGACACCTTCAGATCAAACAGCAGCTCAAAGTTACTCTTGTTCCTTATTTTAAAGGTATTTATTCTCCAACATGGAGCTGTAAGACACACACAGCGGCTGATGAATCTAATGTTCTTTTTCATTTGAGGTCATGTTTAAAGATGAAGTCATCACTGCAGAAATGTTTAAATATTTACTTGAATAAATATATGTAAAACTACATTAATGTGAAAGTAACTAATGAAGTCACGGGGTTCAAAATCCTATTGAAGTACAAGTAAATAAGTACTAATGCCTAAATGTAACTATAAAATTTAAAGTAAAACTATGATGGTAAATAGATTGTTTGATGGTTTTATATTAAATCTGAAAATGCCACTGACATTGTTGACTTTTCAACATAGGCTTATTTAAACAAGCAAACATTTGATCCTTTGCCAGTGAGCATCCAAAGAGCAGGTCTTTTAGAGTGAAGATGCATCAAAGATTGAGTTGTTCGGCCTCAGTAGCAGCAGAAGTGTTTGACGTCGACCAAAAAAAGCTTTCAGGAGAAGAACCTCATACCAGCTGGTGGGGTTTATCTGCTTCCTTGAAGACTGAGAAGCTTGTAGTTACTGATTCATCTGTGAACTTTGCACCATATTAAATATAATGTCAGGTCATCTGTATGAAAACTGATGTTTAATCAGAAGTGTACCTTGAACAGGGTCATGATGCCCAGCAAACAAGTATGTCCACCAAGGAATGACTCAAAATGAGTGAAATAGAGTCTTAAGGACTGGGCTGTTCAAATCTCAGAATGGAGTGCCACTTCCAGCCTCCCTACAGACAGTACATGCAAAATGAAACCCTGAAACATCTTACAACTGAAGGATTTTTTTAAAAAAAACTGTGTTTATTGGGGTTTTTTTGAACATTTTAGTTACACAAACAACTGAGACACAGTCTTGTAAGTATACACCCATGTACACATGTGCACAGCCACACACAAGTAACAGAAAAAGAAGAAGAAAGAAAAAAAAATAATGGAAAAAGAAAAATTAAACATAATTTCAAAATCAATTGAGACAAAAATGCATACTAAAACGATCAAAAATATATTCTAAATAAATTGGGGGGGAGGCTGTATGGCACTGATCCAGCTCGGTTTGAGTGAAGCTAAAGGGGTCTAGCTCGATTCTTATTTGGAAATCGTTTTGCATAGCTGAGTCTATAATGGGTTGCCAGATTTTGTAAAATTTCTCTTCCTGTTTTTTTTATTTTCTCTAGTTCAAGGTGCTTAAGTACATCTCTCATTAGGTTTAGATGTGTAGGGGCAGCTTTCTGTTTTCAGTTAAGTCATATCAATCTTCTTGCCAGCAAACACACAAAAGAAATTCTGTTCTGTTCTGTGTTAGTTTTAATGGTGTCTATGATTCCTAGAACCGCTGTTAGGGGGTCTAAGTCTACAGGTGTTTGTAGGGCTTTTGATAGGGTTTGGAAGATATTTTCCAATAGTTTGCTAATTTTGTGCAGCTCCAGAACATGTGAGCCAGTGATGCTGGTGCAAGCCCACACCGATCACATGCTGGGTCTGTTTCTGGGTATATTTTACTAAGTTTTGTTTTTGTCCAGTGCAGACAATGTATTTTCTTGAACTGTATTAGACCATGTCTGGCACATACAGAAATTTTTATGAGTCTGCACTAGAGCTGTCTGCCATTGCTGCTGTGTAATTTCACCACCCAAGTCTCTCTCCCAGGCCGTTCTTAAGTGTTCCAGTGACGTTGTGGATGTCGGCTGGAAAAGTTTTTCACAAATTTTAGATATTCCTCCCTTGATGCAGGGGTCTTGTAGGAGTAACTCCTCCACTGTAGATTGATTTGGGAGGTTAGGATATGATGGATTATTTTGTTTTACAAAGTGCCGCACCTGTAGATATTTAAAAAAATGTGATTGAGGTATGTTATATTTTTTTTGTATCTGCTCAAATGATAGACTGAAGGATTTTTTTTAAGGAAAAGGGGTCAAAATTACACTGAACTGACATCAGAAGCAAAACACCAACAAGACGTTGTTTCAATACTTCAACACAAATATGAGCTTCTTAAAACCAAAGGTGTAATTACGTTTTTTTTTCGAAGAAGAATACTACATCTGTGATATTTTTGTTGTATAATTGATTGTGATGTGGTGTCCTTGTGATGTATCTGTAGGCAGTGAATCACAGAGGATCAAATGTTTGTTTTTAACCGTGTGTCCAGAAACACAACAATGTCAAAAACCTTCTCAGCACACAATATTTCCACCTGATTCTTATTTCAGTTGTTAAAAATGTTCTAGAAATGAACACCTGCAACAGAATCGTGAAAGAATCTGAAATATTTTTAGAAGTTTTTCACCAGATATAAGACAATGAAACTTTAAATCCAGATTAAAACGTCTTGATAAGAGGGAGATGTTCGCATCCCATTTCACAAATAGCTTATTTCTTATATTGCAAAGTAACCTGTTTCTACAACTCCCAGAAAACAAATGCAGCGTAGTAAAAAGTGCAGTTAATAAAAGTGAGTACTTGAGTAAATGTGATCATCTTCCATCACTGTCTGTGTTCACTGTACAGGCTGATCCTCCAGATGGTGTTTCCTACGCCTCCATCCGGTACAAGAGGACCAACAGTAAAGCCCGGGTAAGCTCTCCTATTAGTTATTACTGCTGTGTTTAAATCATCAGTCAGGACTGTGGCATCAGCCTCCAGTGCTTTCTTGTTCTCCATCAGTGCATTAGTTGTGCTCCTTTGTTTGTCTCCAGGCTCAGGGTGAGAGAGATGATCCAGTGACCTACAGCACCCTCAACATTTCCTCCACCTCTGCTGGAGCCTCCACTGATCCCAGCAACTTCTACGCCTCCATCGACAACATATATTAGAGGCCCCAGTGCAGTTACACCTCTACATCTCGCTGCATTTATTTTACGTCGATAAATGATCAGTTCAAGCTTCCGATTACTTCAAAGTGCTGTGGGATATTTTTCTTTGCATGTGAAACCTTATAAAATACGTTACATGTTATCTTACATTATGCTGCAGTAGTATTACACGCAATATTAACATGTCTTTTTTTTCCTTTTATGATTAGTTTTATAAATATTTTATTATTGCTTTCAAAGGTGGTATTATAGATTTAGAGTATCAAACTCTCAAAAGTAGAGTCCTGTGGCCGCCTGCTGTACATAATGCTCAGAAAGGAATATAATAAATTTTCAAAAACTACTTACTTTCAGTGATGTAAATTTTGGATTTTCTTTCTACAACAGTCCTCAACCTGGATTTAATGAATTTCCTTAGTACATCCTTAGGCTCTTCTCATTTCTCTATTTTAAGACACCTGAACAATTATATCCTCACCATTCTTAAACTACGACTCAACCTTTAAATATCTCTCAGACTGCTTGGTAGATGCAGTCAAGTCCATAAGTATTTGGACAGTGACACAATTTTTGTAACTTTGCTTCTGTACACCACCACAGTGGAGCTGAAATGAAGCAGCTGAGATGCAATTGAAGCGTAGACAATCAGTTTTAATTCAAAGAGTTCAACAATAATGCTGCATTAACCATTTAGGAGCTCCATACATGTTTTACACAGTCTGTCTAATTTCACTGGCTCAACCAGGCCACGGCAGCAATAAGTGTTCAAGCTTACATCTGTTATTGCTCTATGTGTAATAAGTTGTTGTTGTGGTACAAAAGTGTCTAAACTCTGCATCCATCCATCCATTGTCTATACACCACTTAATCCTCTGGAGGGGGCGGGAGGAATGGAGTCTATCCCAACTGACTCAAGCAAAGGCAGGGGACACCCTGGACAGAACGCCAGTCTATCACAGGGCTACATGTAGAGACAGACAACCAAGCACACTCTCATTCACACCTACGGACAATTTAGAATAATCAGTTAACCTCAGCATGTTTTTGGACTGTTGGAGGAAGCTGGAGTATCTGTTAAAAAACCCACGCTGCACAGGGAGAACATGAGAACTCCACACAGAAAGATCCCAGGCGTCCTAACCGGGACACGAACCGGGGATCTTTCAGCGACAATGTTAACCACTGAGCCGCCATGCAGCCCTAAACTCTGCAGAGGTGTAAAATCACTTCTTTGGAGTTGATTGTACTCTTGAAAGTCATTTATTCAGCAGTAACAAAGGGATGTATTATTTATTGTACACTTTGAGGAGAAATCTGACTAGTTTTCATGCTTGTTCTAGATGCATTTAGAAACCATTTAAGCTTAATGCTTTTTTCTCTAAAGGAAAGAGTGTTGATTAAGGGGAAATCAGTTTCTGCTCTTTATACACAAAGCTGTCTCTTACTCAAAATAAAGGACTTTAAATTGGAAGAATTCACATTTACAGGACTATGTTTTCATTCTAGAGCTATACTGGAGTGTCTTTGATTGATTACACTTTCAAAGAAACTTCTTGTTTATCTTATACCACTAAGGATGCACATTGATTTTTTTGTCAATATCCAATGGCCAATATGTTCTAATTCATTCAATGCTGATGAAAGCATATATTTTTTCCACCCAACTGCAGAGAGCACTAAGAGCGTCTTGCAGTGGAATTGCACTGATAAACGGACAGATTAACTATTATTTTACTTGATTTCATTTTGTTGGGGGTCTGTGGGCCTGTGGGTTGGGGTGTACAACAACTGTAAAGTACACTCAAGCATTTCTTATATATACAAAGAGAGGTGTTGGTCTGTAGCTTTTATTAGACCGGAAAAATAATAACATTGTGTTTATATTCATTGAGTGGCATCAATTCCTTACAGCCTGCAGACACAGAAACATAGAATTATGGTCTTCAAACCAACTCACTTAGAGACTTTGGAGCTGCACTGCCACACTGAAAGTTTTAAGTTTTGGTATGGTAAGAGATGGATAGAATGAAAATAGAATAAAATAATAAAATACAAAATTTTCAGGCGCCCTGATAGCCTAATGGTTATGTCGTTTGACCCAAGTGCAAAGGCGGAGCGGCAGTCCCGGGTTCGACTCTGACCTCGGGTGTTTACCGCATGTCCTTCCCCACTCTCTCCTGTTCCTGATTCTATCCACTGTCCTATCTAATAAAGGCACAGAAGGCCAAAAATAAATCTTTAAAAAAAAAAATACAAAATTTTCATGCTTACCTAGACTTATCTTTGGTTAACTTTGCACTCCTGATAAAAGCCCATTTTGCTCCATACATCTGTTCACTGGTGTGGAAGGGAAGGACAAAGTCACCTAAAATGAGCAGCCAATGGCAGGCTTACATTTGCGTCCTCCATCCGGTGAAACACCACAACAACACTTCAGGTGGAGCCCTGAATCCACTGTGAAGACATCTCCAGCTCCACCATAGCTGTTGTGTCCCAGCCAACAGACTCTCCAACTCAGCCAACGCTGCACAAAGTAAACAAAGCCAACCCTCTCTCTCAGTTCCAGATCAGGTTGATGTCTAAATAACATAATAATAAGTGTGAAGTTGCCTGTTTCCTACCGTGTCAGTCACAGTCCCAATTACCAGATTGGTCAATTTAGATCATCCCCAAACCATCCTTTCTTTCACCATCATTATTTGCTTTACTATTCACACATTATTCACCCACACTGCCACCTATGTATTTTAAATATCTTTATTTAAACTACAACAGTGTTTTGTGCATTTCATCGTGTGGTAGCTGAAGTCAGTTTAATTGAAAGTTATGTCTTTGAGTTGTCACGCTGATCAGCAAAATTAAATTCATTTTAATATTCAACCTGAAATATTACATTTTCCAGTAAATTTCAGTTGGTTAATGAGTGCAAACTGAACTTTAAAGTGTTGTTACGCTACACAATCGAAAGTGTTATGTCAGATGAGGCTTGTAGGCTACTAATAATTGAGATCTCAGAATTGGAGGGTTTACTTTTAGTACTGGGCAGGTAGTGTGGAAAAACTTTGTGTTCTCTAAGTTGGGATAGAAGACAAACAATTTCTCTCTTGTTCTTTGCTGATTTATTCTTAACACCAGTGTCTCAAAAAATTATTATTTAATTGTAGACATTTTGATCAAAATGTTACATTTGCAAGTGTGACTGAAACATAAGCTGATACAGTATTTTAAAGTTATTGTCAATATATTGATCAAAATACAAAACTTAGATATTACATATTTGCAAATTCTGCTCCATCGGCAAAAGAAAGTTCAATGCTGGGAAATCAGGCCTCTTGAAATATTTTTGTATGAGACCAGGCTGCACAAATACACTAGAAGCTAAAGCAACAGCAATTCAACAGCAACTGAAATATCCCATCATGATTTAGAATATGCTGTTTTGTATATTATGGTGGTGAATTAATTACACAAGCCCACACAACGTTATAAAGGAGGCCTCTTCCTCACATGAGGGGAACAGCGCACAGTTTGTGAGTGGGAGGCGCGCGAGTAGCGACCCCACATGGAGTCACATCTAATTCATCCTCTGAAACTCCGGGTGCAGGAGTGAAACGAAAATGCTGCAGGAGGGTGGCCAGGAAGATGAAGAGCTCCATCATAGCCAGACTCTCTCCAGGGCAAATCCTGCGACCTGCAAGAGAGAATCAAGAAAAAAACTTTGGTCTTGTGGTGTCCTGTCAGAAAAACGTAAAATCAACAGTGAAGGCTGTACTCACACACCTGCAGAAAATGGCAGAAAGGCATCTCGCTTGACATACTTTTGATCTTTGTCCAGGAAGTGGGCAGGATGAAAGGAATGGGGTCTCTCCCACTCAGTAGGATCATGCATGACAGAGATCAAGAGAGGATACACTGCAGTTCCCTGCAGACATGACAATACACAAAGTGAAAGTCCTTTTCATGATATTACTCTTTATGTGAGACATGTTTCAAAAAACTTAAGTCCTGATCAAATAATACAGTTAGTAAAGCATAAAATAAAGTATTGCCTTTACAAAAATGTTTATTCATGCAACTAAGTCTCAATGAAGGTAAATATATCCAGGGTTGTATGGTGGCCATTTTGATAGAGAATGAACCAGGCAGAAACATTAAGGAACTGTCAGGATCCCTGCTTCAGCAACTGCTTGCCCTCCCTTTCTTCCTCTTCATCATCCCAGCCCTGCCTGGAGTCAGCCTGACTGCAGAGACTAGAGATAGCCGCGGGAATCAGCTCACCAGTCCACAATCACCAGCTCCCATAAAAGCCTGGTTCATTCATTCACACACTGCCAGACCATAGACTATGCAACCTGTCAGTCCCCGACCTGTCTCCTGCCTGCCTTCACTGCCACCTGAACCCCCTGCATCGGCGACACACTTTCCACCTGATTCTGCCCACAGCCAGCCTTCACTGCTGCTGGCTCCCAACCTGTTCTCTGTCTGCCTTCCCCGAGCCGCTACTCCCAGATCACCCGGCATCAGTGACACACTCGCCACACTGATCCTGCCTGCACCTGCCACTGGCCCCCTTCGCCTGCTCCAGCTCTGATCACTGGACACTGGATTCCTGCCCGTCCTGCATCAGTGACACACTCGCTGACCCGATCATGTCTATGCCCGCCGTTGGCTCTGCTCCAGCTTTTCCCCCCATCTTTGCCAACTCCGGCTCTTCTTGCCGGACCCCAGATTCCATGAGCCTGCCTGCCTGCCCCATTAGTTGTATTCCCCCCTTTCGTGAATAGCGCCCATTTTGTTAGTTCAGTTTAGTTAAGTCATCTGTGGTTTTCTTGGGTTTCCCTTCCTTTGCTACTTCAGAGTTTTTTGTAGCTTTTTGTAGTTTGTAGTTAGACAAGATGGTCCAGAACACTCTATGTATCAGGAATCAGCGAGTAAAGGACTCAAATGTAGGTAATGTTGCTTAGCTCCACCCATGATGACTGTGACTAATTTAAAGAAATACAACTAAGCCAGAACATGTTTTCCCCTATAGCAGAAATATATTGTGGTGCAGCCATACCTTTATGTACTAAAGAATGAGCTGGCATTGTAAGACTAGAAAACAATATGATGAAATATTTAAATTAAAAGAAAAAATGTAATTAGTTGATTTTTTCTTTTAGTCTAACCTTCTTAATGAAGTGGCCTTGAAAAGTGACATCTCTGGTGGTTTTGTGAGGAATTGAAATGGGGGCGATGCTGGCCAGTCTCTGTGTCTCATTCACGACAGCCGTGGTGAAGGGCAGGTTTTGCCTGTCACTGAACTGCACCTGACGACTTCCAATGACCCTTCTCAGCTCTTCCTGGACCTGGTCTAGGAGATTAAAAAGGACAGAAGACAAAATCACAAAAAAGTCTCCTCATCTTTTCAGTTTTTTTCCAAGTTTATTAGTCAGCCAATTTTCTCACACCTTTTATTTTGAGACAGATTAAACAACTCTCCACTCCATTCAATAGGTGTACAGAGGGGGATAGACCTTTTTGATTGTTCATTTTTATGAGAGTGATTGGTCTGCCGCTAAAGCAGGTCAGTATTATATTCAAGTTGTGAATGTTTGAAGCTCCTTACCCTGTATTTTTGGATATTTGGCCATAAACAAAAGTCCCCATCTCAGTGTAGCTGTTGTTGACTCAGTGCCGGCAGAAAACAGATTCATAACTGTCACCATAAGGTTCGAAGTGTGAAAGTGACTCTTGGTAGTGCGGGATTCCTGCACATAGACATTGAACAGCATAGTCATTCAATCAAATCTGATTGCTAATAGCGAGGCTAGCACTTCTTAAACTTTCTTAAAGATGTTCCTGTTATCTTCTCTGTGTTATGTATACCAGTGCCAATTAGTCACTGCATCAACCGCATCACTGAGTGAAGCAGAACCAGCCAACAAGCTGAAATAGGTAACAACAGCACATCTTATGGACTAGTTTTTAGTCCTGCTCACACGCCTACACAGAAGAAACTTTAGACGCCTTTTGAGTAAGCTGTCTCAAATATGTCTGATGAAACACATACTCTCCTACACTCCGCATCAGTCCAGCTGTCTGAACTGTAGGTTTAGCAGCTCTTGTTTTACTTATGCTGTGTTCTTCAATTTTCTGGGTTTTACCCGCCCAACATGTTGCATGTTGGCCTCAGAGCACTTTAGGAATTAATTGACCCACGGCTTTGAGCCGTGACACGAAACACATATCAACCTTAATTTTCATTCTTACATGTACTATTTTGCTGACATTATGCTCACGTGATACTTTTTGCATATACATGGTGTTAGAAGCACTTGTGAGTAGCCAGCTTAAATGTGCTCCATGCAATCATACACAATTGAAATGCACATTTTACTGTACATGGACATAATGCACATGCAAAATAACAGTGATCATACTTTTTCACAACACTGTACCTCTGAATCCAGATTTTTACTGGGATAATAACGGAGCCCCTGTGCTCCATTAAAACACTGAATCAAGTGACCCACTTCAAATGGCATACATTGTTAGTGTAATGTGTGTGTTCAAGTTCCCATGTCACTACATTTTCAAATCTGTGTAACATTAGTGTGCCATGGAGTATTAGGACACAGCGGTGTTTTCAGCATTTTTTTCCTTTTCATTGACTCCAACAGAGCAGTGTAATATGCATAAGTTTATACTGAATTCCAATTGTCTAAATCACAATATCATTTTTAAAACATGATACAGATCCAAACCTCTGCATTTTGCTGGCGGACCAGAAAGGCGTCCACAAATCCTCTGCACATCTGCGGATTGATGGTCTCCTTCAAGTGACTGAAGAATGCCAAGTTTTGTTTTACAGTGTTAGCACTCAAGGAATTGAATTCTCTCCTGTTTGCAATCCACTTGAACAACCATGGAAAGATGTTGTATAGCTGTCAAAGATTATGCATACATCAGTAATTCAAATAAAGACAGTGAAGGCAAAAGGACTTCTTCAAGTTCAGTTTGAAGAGGTAATGATTTGTATAGGGTATAGTCTTGAAAGATTCAATCTTTGTACACATTTCACAAATATGTAAAGTAATACCTGCATTGAGGTAGACCACATAAGTTCAGTACGTCGTTTTCCTTGTTCGATCAGAGATATAAAGTCTGGATCATCATATTCAAATCTGCTGCCATACACGATGGAGCTGATAATATTAGAGATTGCATAGGTAACAGGGTTGGTTGTATCAAAAGCTTCTCCTGTGAAAAGGGAAATTGAGAAGAACAATTCACATCCCAAGTGTTTGTGGAGAATGCACACACACACACACACACACACACACACACACAGACAGAGACTTTTCATCCTAAGCATATATAATTCTTAAGTCTTAGTTTTATTATTGTTGAACGTATATGTCATGGTCAGCTGCTGAGCACCGAGTGCCGCATTTCCTGTCTCAGTTGCCAGCACGCCATTAAACAGGAAGTGCAGTCTTAATTGGTCCATGCGTGCTCCATTGGCCTGAAACTTAACATGCATGATCAAGCTCCATCTCTGATGACACACATATGGTCATATCCTGTCTCAGTCGCGAGCATTCCATGAAACAGGAAGTGATGTCTAACTACCCTGTACGTGCTCTGGTTGGCCTGAAAATTGACATGCATGATCAAAGTCAGGGCCTGAAGACAGGCATGTGGCCATTTCTTGTCTG
The DNA here is from genome assembly GCA_024666655.1 of Dascyllus trimaculatus. Taxonomy (NCBI): domain Eukaryota; kingdom Metazoa; phylum Chordata; class Actinopteri; family Pomacentridae; genus Dascyllus; species Dascyllus trimaculatus. Next base: position 8,561,346 of record CM045455.1, on the reverse strand, counting down.
AGTCACCAGCACGCCATGAAACAGGAAGTGTTCTCTAACTAGGTTGGACGTGTTCCAATCGGCCTCAAATGTCACATGCGTGATCAGAGTCCAGGCCTGATGATATGCATTTGTTGCTGACCAGCGAGAAGCGAGGACCTGTTCAGCGCTGCTTGCAGCTTTAATTGAGGTTTACTTTTATATATCCTGAAATTCTACAGTTTATTTGGTGTGTTTATATTTTAATGTTATCTCAGGAACTGTGAAAATAGTAAAGTGTGGGACATTTTTAAATTTGCAGTTCATGTAATTTGGTTGAAACTAATGAAATTAACTGTACCTTTGAATTTCTTCACTACTTTCAGGAGGTGTTGGCTTTCCTCAATGATTTTGTCTTCACATGCTCTCTTGCCCATTCCAAAGTCTCTCAGGTTACTCAATGCAAAGCGCCTCATTTCTTTCCATGAATCGCCATTGGACCATAAAATCCCTGAGGTAAAGTTAAACCAGTTTACAAAGTAACTTAACTAACACACAGATTATCGTTAATGAGTAGAAATACTGTATTTGCTTAAAGTTTAACAGAAAAAGTTTGGGGTAAAGGTCCTTACCGTGTCCTTGGTTACATTCATCCATATGCAATAATAAATCTCTGTCCCCAAACACATCATCATGGTTAACAAGTGCCTCCTTCACTGTCTTGTATCCTGCCAGGACCACCACTTTCTTGGGTCCAATATAGACAGTAAAGACTGATCCATATTTCTTCGAGAGCTAAGAAAAGCAGAATATGTTCAGATTTTCCTTCTAAAAGCATCTCAGAGAAACCAGACAAGGTAACAGAACTGAAGAGGAGATCCAACAAATGATGCTTGAAGACAAATACTCCAGTAACTTTCTCACCTCCAGTAATGTGTTGTAGGATCTCTTTGTGTCCAGCTGCAGCAGATTCCCCAGCAAAGGAAGCGGTGTGGGTCCTGGAGGCTCCTTTCCATGTTCTTGGGTGCTGAAGCTGAACGAGGAGATGAAATAGATGAGCAGTAGGACTGCCACAACCCCCAGCAGAGAGACATCTAAGATTGCCATGATATTAAAAGAAACTCTGTCCACAGTAAGTTATTTGCAGTGAGAGATAAGTGAGCATCTTGGTGGAAAGAGGCGGATTTTATTTGTGTACCAGACAGAGCAGAGGGGCTGGACTGAACAGTGGGAAGGCTCATCATAGAAATAGTTAATCATTGCTGTTAGACTTTATACTGCTACCTATGTTCAATTGATTGATAGATAAATGTCAGGTCCGTGGCAGTTCACTGTCAAACTGTCGTAGTTTATTGTGCAGCAATAATGTGGAGATGATGAAGAAATTCTCTGATGATACCATTTTGTTTATATATAAAAAGGTTTATTGAAACAAGTACAGCATCTTCAGGAACCATGGTCTGCCTGAGTGAGACTCACAGCCAAATAGAATCCACACATCAGACACCACAGAACAACATGAGACATGAAAAATAGGGAAAAAACACAGACAGGATCATTAAAATTTGAGCATTTGTCTTATCACACAAGGACCCTCATCTTATCGCAACTCAGTATTACCTTAAGAGTTAACCTTTGGCTTAGGCATGACAAACCCAGAGTAAGATAACCTTTAAACCAGGAGACATAACATCAGACACTACACAAGTCTGTTTGGCTGGATCCTGTGTTTGTTCCAGAGGTCTTTGCATTTATCCAGGTCTTTCTGCAGAACATCGATAAAGCAGAATCTCAGCAAGCATTGGTGTTCATGGCTTCTATTGAAGTTTCCGGGGTCTCTTAGGTCTACAAACAAGTCCATCCAAAAATGAGGCATGGGGATACATTAGATTCAGAGTGGCTTTGTCCTTGTTCAGTTTATAGTGATTTAAGAAATGTCTCCCCTGTTCCATTTGTGGTCATTTTTAAAGGATGCTACAAATGAATGTCATAAACAAAATAACACTTATTACTTTTCCATAGACATATTCAAAAAAACATGTTGGTGTACCCTCTGTAACTGGAAACCACTCATTTTGACCACATAATAATCTCTGACGGTAATTAATTAATTAATTTTGGTTGGAAATTCTATATGGAATGATAGTCGGTAAAACGACAAAATGTTATAAAAAAGACAAAGCTCTGACACCAGGCTTGTGTTCAGAGGTCTGACCCAGACAAAAAGAAAAAATGCAAACTTGTATTGTTATCTGTCCTTAACACAGTAATCTATCCTTCACATAGCAGAAGCTTTGCTTTTCTAATGAAAACAAAACAGAATCCTCAGTTGAGTATTCTTAGGACCTTGGTGCTTGGCCCTGGTCACAACGTCATATACCATGACCAGATAAAAACTACTTGGAGTCAGGTCTGTTGTGTTCTCCGATTAACAGTACAAAACGATATTTTGCTACAACAATACCCCCCTTCCTCTTCTGACAAAAGACCATCATGACCCAATGCACTGATTCCCCATCGATGACCTGTAACTGTGGCTTGCTGAGCCAGCATAATGAATGAATGAATGAATGAATGAATGAATGAATGAATGAATGAATGAATGAATGAATGAATGCTTTTTTATTTTGTACATGTGGTAGTAAAACAACGAAATACACTGAAGAGAAAAAAAAATAAACAAGACCATTGAGAGTAGACAAAACGACAATAACAATAGTCAAAGCAATGAATCCCACATGTCCAAAAAGGAGTAGGGTGAAGCATAAGCTTATTTGAACCTACCCCTTCTCAACTACTTAATTAACAATCCATCATCCCAAACATATGTAGTTATACATAAATATTAAAAAAAACAGAAAAAGAATAAAGTAAACAAACATATACATATTTACAAAAAAAAGCAAGTAGTGTAAATAAACAAATACTTAAATCATTTATGAAAACACCTGATTGTTAAAGCCCTTCTTCCCTCCTATACCTGTTGAAAACCGTGTGTTTGTACTGGGTCATACTTGGATAATAGTCCGTATGCACATCCAGTCCAATTCAGCTTTATTTGTTAAGCACTTTAAAACAACCACAGTAGACCAAAGTGCTATACACAATAGATAAAAGACAGAATAAATAAAAGCTCAAAACACAAATAAAATAACAATAAAATGATAATAAATTAACAAGCATAAAACATAACAGTCATACAATAAAATAAATAAAAAATACATAAAAGTGTCGAAGGCCAAGAAAAGAGGTGGGTTTAAGCAAGGATTTAAAAACAGACAGAGGCTTGTCTGATGTGCAGAGGCAGAGCGTTCCATAATTTACAACAAACATCAACAAACTGGACTGGTCCCATAACACCGAAGCCATCTTCAGGAAGGGTCAGAGCAGGCTGTTCTTCCTGAGGAGACTGAGGTCCTTCAATGTCTGCAGCAGGCTCCTGAAGGCCTTCTACCAGTCTGTTGTGGCCAGCACATTGTTCTTTGCTGTGGTGTGCTGGTGGGGCGGTATCAAGACTGGTGAGGCCAACAGGATAAACAAACTGGTGAGGAAGGCCTGTTCTGTGGTCGGCCTTGAACTGGACACTCTGGAGTCAGTGGCTGAGAGGAGGGTGAAGGACAAAATTAATGCCATCTTGGACAATCCCTCTCACCCCCTCCACGAGGAGCTGTGGCAGATGGGCAGCTCATTCAGCCAGCGCCTCATCCCACCCAGGTGCAGAACGGAGCTGTTCAGGCGCTCCTTTGTGCCCACTGCCATCAGACTCTTTAACAACAGTGAGAGCCACTGACTACCATCACACTGACCAGGGACTTGTTATTCTTACAGCACTCCACACTGCACCTTATGTTAATTTCTTTAATTTTAATTTTTCGATTTTTCTTTTTACCTTATGTCACTTATCCAATTTTGTCACTTTACTGGACACTTATATGGACACTTTATTTGTATATCGTAGTGTTGTATTTTTGCTTTTACTGTGTTATCTATTTTTCATTTTCTGTTTGTTTCACTGACTGTACTACTGCGACACCAGAATTTCCCCTCTAGGGATCAATAAAGGAGTATCTTATCTTATCTTATCTTAATTTTGGAGCTGCAACAGCTCTGCCCTTCTGCTTAGTTTTAGGTACACTCAGGAGCAGCTGATCAGCTGACCTGAGAGAGCGGGTGGGACAGTAAACGTGTAGAAGCTCAGAGAGACAGAGGGTACACTATATTGCTGCCATAGTCCCATTATCTGTCCCGAAGTCTGTTCATAGTCTCATTGGTATCACACCAAGACTCTTGACACAGATTATATCATTGTGAACGATGACAGACGGATTGTTGTCTGTACAAGCCACATCATTCTTTTTGGCCCTGAGAGGGCCAAGCCACAGGGCTTTAGTTTGTTGTAGCCATCTACATGCCATATGTAACTGGGCCCCATGGAGTGATATGTATGTCTTGTAAACCTCCTGCGAGTTCCCAGAGCGATTCCTTGAGGATTCAGTTGCCTCAACAGCCTCATAACTACATCACGTTTAACACGCAGCTTGTGTTTTTGTTTGGGAACTTGCCACATGATCCCATAGCGGAACAATTGCCCTGTTCCTCGCAGCTGGGTCAAAATGGCACGCCTCACCTCAGGAAGTGGAGAGTAGTTGCGTCATCTGTACAGTCCAGCTTCTTTTAAATGCGTCTTTAGTATACACATACTAATTGAAATTTCATAATTAGTCCTGAGCATATCCAGTAACACCTCGTATATATGTCCTGAATCAAAATATTCTTGGATAGTGGCAGCTACGTTTGGGTCTACTGTAACATTCATGCTTGGAAAAACACACCGCAGGAAGAATAACTTCTGGTTCAAAGCCGAACGGCGTTGCTGTTGTGTTTAGTGATTTGCTGTCGTGTTTAGTGATTTGTTGATGTGGTTTGCACTTCAGGACCACTGTACAGATTGGTCTTTGATTATGAAAATGAAGCTTATATGGTATTATATTCTGAAGTATTTATCAATTATTATTTAATTAATTGTCCTCATCTCTGACCTTTGGTAGACTTTGGCAAAGTTTTCAGCGCTCTAAAACTGTCACGCCGGCCATGTACAACCCCATGTAGTGGCAGCTGGTCGCTGTTTTCTCTCCCTCTTTCACTTTCTCCTGCTCTCAGATGGGTGTGAGTGAGGTGTCGTTGTGGCATTCGGGCAGGTGCTGGCTATTGGATAGTCACCTGAGTGTGCGCACCTGCAGCGGGGTGTTGTCGTCTCCTGAAATTCATAAGCCTGGCTCTGATGACTAAACTGACACCAGGCCATAACCAGTCAGTCAACTCAGGTCTCTTTGTTTTCTAGTCTTGCTTGTTGCTATGCTCTGTACGGAACTCCATTTCTACCCATTTCAGTCCGTGAACACCCCTGCCTGAATCCTGTCTGTGTGCCTTGTCTGCAATCTCGGAGCTTCACCACCAAACCCATCCAGTTCTGTCTGGATCTCTGCCAGGGGCCCTCACTACTATGCACCTCCTTGGACCCAATTCCTGCCACGCCACAAACCTGCCTGGACACCATTCTTGCCACTCACCTCCTCCGACTGCCTAACCCTCACCCTCTGTGAAGAACTCGGGTCTTTAAACCAGCTCCACTGCAACTACAGTGGACACAGCTTGGTCTCTTTAGATTGCTGAGGAACAGGTCACACCAGGTAACTGACTGTGGAGCTGCAGCAACAATAAAACTGCCATCCTGACAATACGCAAATAAATAAATAAATAAATATACTTGCTGTTAATCACTGCCTATGTTTGTATGATTTAATTAACTCCATGTTCTGGCTGCTAGCAAACATTACAAATATAACAAACCTAGTTATCAAAGAATGAACTATGAGCTCAGCAGGCACCCATTTCTCCATCTGTACGTGATATACTTTTACTGAATGTTTCAACAGATTGATTGTGTTTTTGCTCTACCCTACAAATGACTTGTTGTTCTTGTAACAATTAACATTTTTAGTTTTAAACTACTATTTCTCCTCCATCATCTCCTGTTTGTACTGCAAAGAGCTGCAGGTGGATGGGTGATTTTAAAACTGTGTCAGGGATAAGACCAAATACAACTAAAATGCACTCAAGCGAGATGCAGACCCACGCCGGATGCTTTCCTAAACATGGTAGGTAGCCATACGACCTTGACCTTTGACGTTCTGACCCCAAAATTAGTGGGTGACCAGGGTTGGTCAAGATCACCATCTGCGCTGAGTTTGATTATCCTCTCTGTCTTTGTTATCGAGTTATGGTGCGGACATGGCCACCCACCCACACACAGACAGACAGACAGACGGCTGTTGGCGTGGGTAATAAATATGTATATATATATATAATATTTCTAATATTAAATTAGAAATATTGAGTATGAAGCGCCCCCTGTTGGAAGGGCAGGTGAAAACATTTTCTGAAAAATGGCAAAAACACAGTAAGAATACCCCTAACCCCACGGCTACAGGATGGAACATAATGCGTGTGCTGAAATGGAAATGCTGATCAAAAACCATAGGCCAAAACAGAATTCTAATAAAAGACAAAAAAAGACAAACAAACAAATCATCACAAGTGTTGAAAACACCTCTGCTACAGATACAGCCAAGATACACCTGTGCAGGCGGCCTAAAACAGAGAAATGAGAAAATCCAAAGAATATAATATACAAAGGAGGTTCACCAAAGGCATGGCCTTAGAGGAACAGAACCTGTATAAGGCAGTGATGCAAAATGATATTAAATGATATGGTCCATTATCTGCAGAATGTAACTGACAGGCAGATAAGATGATGCTGAGCAATGCTCAATGCAGTTTAGGATGAAGTTTACAGTTGTGTGTGGAAATGTTACATAAACGGGATGCTGAACATGTAAGTAGATTTTTTTCTTTTTTTTCAACACAGAGCAAAGATAAAAGCTTTCATTTTAGAAGTATTATGATGTAAATACTCACTGTTAGTAACAGACAGATCAACCCAAGAGTCTGTAACTGGTTGTCCTGATATAAACTGTCTGCAGGTGTCATGACCAGCATCCTTCACTGTGACCTTCTTTATAACCAGAGAACATTCAGTCTGTCTGATTTAGCTGCAGCTTCTATGTGAATCTTCACGTATTCAAACAGTGTTACTACTGGTCTGATTGTTGAATCACTGAAGATCCAGGTAGTACTGAGACATTTATCAAGAAGATCTTTGACATATTTACAAGGCAAAGTGACTTCATCTCCATCTCTGAGAGTGATGCAGAATCTATGTAGCCCACTGCTCCTCGTACGTATAGTTAAGATGAACTATTAATACAATGGGTTTAATGCAGAGAAGGAATTTCCCAAAGGGGATCAATAAAGGTTAGATTATTATTATTATAGAAACACCATATGGACATGTTACAATGTTGACACATTATACAAAAAAAACCCTTAATTTAAATAAGTGAAACACAACCTAACAAACATTGTTAAAACAAACTGATTTCTCAGTCATCTTTAAAGCTTTATGATGTCTATATGGTCAGATCTGAGCTCCATAACTGTTGAGTCTACATTCACGTAACACTTCTTCCACTGGCGTCAGAAAAAAATGACTCGGCTGCAACCGAAATTTCCTACACCACCAAAATAACATTGCATTTTATTAGCATGTTGCACAACGAGCTTCAGGCTGCGAAAATCTGGTCAGCGAGGTGACTCACTTCTGCATTTATGTGTGGTGTTAAACATCATGAAGAACTTTTTAAATGACTGCATTTTAATCCTTGCAGTCCTGTGAAATTACATTTGTATTAATGGTTAATACTTCTTAAAATGCACACACTAACCCTGCAAATGGGAAATGAGAAAACCACAGAGTCCCTTTTCAAAAGCACTGTATAAGCAGAATCTAATTAAACAGACTGAAACTCCACAAAGGAAAGGAAGTGTTTTTTGCCCGATGACTTAATAAGATGTTTCCTGTCACTCAGATTCAGGTCTCAGGTCAGCTGTAGTGCCAAAGTTCTCTTTTCACTTGAAGTTTGGTCGTCAGTCAGAGCTGCAGATTCTGTCCCCATCATCTGCGGGACTGAAAACTCGTCTGAAAACAAACGGCAGCAGCACATCTCCTTCGCTGGAACTCTGAACCACAAGCGGCATTTTGGGTGTTCTGATTTCTATGTAAAAATGCAGAGAGAAGAAAAGCAGAAATGGGTTCAGAAAGACAGTCACGTCTCAAAAAGGAAGTTTCATTTACTGAGATCAGGAAGTAGAGGCTGGATTGCTTTTGAAAACCTTCAAAGGGTGTGACAGCTAAAAACGATGGGATCAGAGAAGCACCATGCTTGAATTCAGCCGGATTGAGATATTTGTATCTTCATTTCTGATACATCTGCTTCAGTTTCAAGGTAAGGCACAAGTATTTTGCAAAAGTTTGTCACATATTTTTAACGGTCATGCTCTTATTTCAGCTGTGTTTGGTGTTCCTCTGTTCCATCTTGTTAACAGAAGCATCAGGACAGGTTTCCTACCTCACTGTCAGAGCTGATGATGAAGTCACGCTGCCTTGTTTAAATGCGATAAAAGCGCAGACAGAATGCAGCAGTACCACGTGGCATTTCACTAACTCCAGAGAGTCACCAGTAGCAGAGCTGGTTCAACATGGGCTGATTAGTGAAAATGCCAAAGCTGACAGACTGAGTGTTGCAGCCGACTGTTCTCTAACTATAAAGAAGGTCACAGTGGAAGACGTTGGTCATTACAGCTGCAGACAGTATGATGGATTAGATCCGCATCAAGAGTCAGATGCTGTGGTTCTACTGTCTGTAATCAACAGTGAGTATTTATTTCAGCTCAAACAGCCTCTTCTGAACAAGATACTCAAACGTCATATTAAATGTGATTAAAAGGATGAAGTTAAATGTCCTCTTTCTGTCTTGATCTCACAATATCTCCATCTTCACCAGTTCATGAGCACCAGGACGATGATGAGGTGGTGTTGAAATGCTCCGTGTTGACGTATGAAGACTGCAGACACGCAGTGGAGTGGCTGTATGATCACGACAACGATAGGTTCATAAACCGGAGGAGTTCAAGCAGATCCTGCTCAGCCTTTCTGACACTTAACGCACACCTTGATCACAACGTTAAGAAGCCAAAGTGTAAAGTGACGGACGACAGAGGTAACAGCTTTCTGCTGTGCTACTCCTCATGTGAAGAAACAGGTGAGTTTATTTATTAATTGGTTTGAACTTCTTTCTCAGTTTCTGCACGTTTTCTTACTAATGGAGAGTTTCTCAGTAATTTATCTCTATTTCGGTAGTAATAAAACACAAACTGAGGAGGAGAACATCTTTTACACATGGTGAAATTTCAGCAAAACAGCAATGTAGAGAAATAGTGTTTTGCATGTGTCTGGTTCCAGTGATTTTATTTTGTGAAATGTAAAAAGAATAATTACAAAATAGGCTGTTTTTAAGAATTTCTTAAGAAGCTAATGGATTTTCTAATGCCACAAACAAAACGTGCAAACATTTTGACAGACTTCACTTGTTTGCCTTCCATGTTGGGTTAAATGCCTTTCTATCAGCCACACATGTATACATTATAGCACGCAGGGGTCAAAGTTGAGCGTACCAAATGACACGCTGCACTGCACATGTCCTGATGCTGATCTGGCCTGGGTGGTAAGAGCTCTGCACTATGGTTCCCTGACCGTGGTGTGGGCTCCTATCGGGCTGGGCTGGGGTGGTCCCTGTGGCGGGGCCCCTTTAGCTGTGGGCTGTGTCACCTTTTGATGTGGATGGCCCCCTAGGATGGTGTTTCCTCTCCTGGTCCATCAGTGCCACACCATTATCAGAGCTGCTTTTAACTGTCTGATCACTAGGGAATGAGGGTTGGGTGGGAAATGGGCGGTTGGTGGGTGGGTGGGGTGTGTGTGTGTGTGCGTGTGTGTGTGTGTGTGCGTGTGTGTGTGTCGGGGAAGGGATTTGGTTTTTGTATTTTAATATAAAGGTGTTTTTATTTTTGCATGTAAAGCACTTTGTGTTACATGTATTGTATGAAAAGTGCTCTACAAATAAAATTTGATTTGATTTGATTTGATTTGATAGTTTGACTTTGTTTGACATTCATTTATGTCCTCCAATCCAGCAGTAACAAAACCACTCATCATCTTACAGGGCAAGATGGATACAGTATGCATTATTTGTGGTGGTCAAGTTTATTGCAACAGAGAGAATTCCTCTAAAATACTAAAGAATGTCTAAAAAAGTTTAGAAATGTTGCCGTAAATACACTGCCTACATAACAATCCAGAAATCTGCAACGAGAAATGTTTTTAATGTTTTCAGATCCTCCTCGTTGGTGGTTCTACATCGTCATGGCTGCTTCAGCAGCTTTAATAATCATTGTTGGGGTGATCATCAGACGGAGGAGAACTAAAAGCAAGAGTATGTACAGATCAACATGTTTTAGTCGCAAGAGCTTTCATAAATCTATGTTTTTGCTGTCGAAGCTGAAGTCGCGTCTTTTGTCTTTTCAGGTAACAAAACACAGAAGGATGACAGCTTTGTGAGTTTTAAAGCTTATGAATTGAATTTGTATTCTAATGTGAGTCCAGCATTCTCTTTGTAATTAGAAAGTGACTGTGATAACATTTGACTCGCTCACTTTGTTGTATACAGTACTTGGTTGTAGCAGCAAAAGTCAGTAAATCTAACAATCTATCTCAAATTTAGAATTGTACTTGCTGCTGATATTTGTGGGAAAATGTTCACAGGGTGTTCTTTAATAAATGGACATGTATGTGGATGGTAACCTTTAATAAGACTGTATGTTTTGCAGGGACTGAGCTTTAACTCTGCTGTGATTCAGCCTGCCTCAGAAACCAGTCAGGTCGCGGTGAGATCACACAGCACACCCATTCCTATTTATATCCATTTTACCTAACTTCCTCTTGCAACTGAGGGAAATTTTTGCAACTAATCTAGTGTTGCCACATGTCTCTGAGCTGTCATTAGTTGTACTATTTTCATTTTGTAGGCTGATACTGAAGAAGGTATTTCCTACGCCTCCATCAGTTACGCCAAGAAGACCAGCAGTAAAGCCAAGGTGAGCCGTCTGATTGGTTTACTGGTGTTACTGGAACCAAGAGCCATCCCAGTATGTTGCAGGATAGATTTTACTTATCACTTTTGAACTGTCTTTATACGTTTCTTTCATATATATACTTTCTTTAGCACTGTGTTGGTTTTTATGCACCATATTTTTTTTTTGTAATTTAATTTTTATTTATTTTCTTTTTCTGCACAATACTATGTATTTATTTCAACATTTCAGCGCAGTTCAATGCGTTTCTGTTCCTTTTTCTCAGCTGCACATGATTTTTTACAAACCTTCATGGACGATATATGATAGAAATTAAAGAAAACAATTACAGTCATAAAAAGGTAAATAAGCAACATCCATTCCAGAGTACAAGGTTATACGTACAGACCCCAGTCAGAACCAGGATAGTAACGTTCTGGTATAGGCAAAGAGGATTTTGCGGTACTATTAAATTTTGTTATTGTAACAACAAAGGTAGCATTGGTTCCCATCTTTTAGTAAAGATGGCTTTCTGAAATCTGAGTGAGAATGTAATCTCCTCCATTTGATAAATATCCCAAACTTTTTGGATCCAACCACATTTTGTTTTAATCTGTCTTTTAAATTTTTATATTTCTATGACTTGTCTGTTTTATTTTGCTGCCCTGTGAAACACTTCTTTTTAAAAGTGCTCTTTAAATTAAGATTTTCAGTAACATTAGGACTTCATGATTATTACTGGTCATACTGGTGTTACTGGTGAATAATAATAAAAAAAAACACTGAGTTACTAAAGCCATGTTTGCAGCTCCGATAAGAACCACTAGTGTGCAAATGACAAATCAGCCAGAAAGAGCTTGAAAAAGAGAATATTTGAAACTTTGGGGTCACTAAAAATGACAAGATGTTATTTTTGCCTTGTCATTTCTGTTTATCCATTGCTTGATCATGACGGATTTTGCATAAAGTTGAGCTATTATGAAGAATGGCTCATACATGAGGCCGATTTATATTTTTATTTATTTATTTTTTATGTAAACCATCATAAAAAACTAACAAACCTACCCCTCCATGGTGCTAAAAAGAGATATTGTGATTTGTATCAATATTAATGGATTAAATGCTAACTTCATTACACTAACCACTTCCATCATACTTACATGCTCGCAGGTAAAATGCTAAAATGCTGATGCTAAGCAGGTGTAATCTGTTCCCAACATCTTGGCATGTTAGCATTTTTAGCATTATTATATTATATGTTAGCATTTGCTAATTAGCACTCGGCACAAAGCAGAGGAAGTTTAAAATGCCATGAGTTTTATGAGCATTTTCACACAACGCATCTTCTGATCAGATCAGCAGACACAAAGGTGAGCATTTCAGTCATTGCATAAACACCGACTGTTTTTTGCTGTGCTGCAGTTGGGTACATATTATTTGGCCAATGTTGCATAGCATTGTGATGTGTTCAGAAAATGCCCTCATCATTAGGTCTATTTAAAAGCTGTTTTTCCTGATGTCAAGGAAGGTGAAGGATTTTTGGTCTACCTTAGCATCACTGTGTGGTGCCGTGTTAAAACTAGGTGCATTTTTGATATAATAGTGAGTTTTCATAGGCTTTATTACAAAATGTTGTGGTGTGATTTTGCTGTGTGTCGTTATTAATTAGTTTCAGGATGTTGTTTGTCACTCACTGTTAAATTTCATCACGCTACACTGTAGTTTGTTGTCACTTATGCCGTGCCCATGTGCTGTTGTGTGTAGTTAACATGTTGTGCTGTTTCTGTTTTCTTCCCCGTGTTCAGGGTAAAGATGATGATGAAGAAGAGGATGCAGTGATGTACAGTAGCGTGAAAACCTCTCCAGAAACCTCCATTGATCCCAGCAGCATCTACGCTACTGTGAACAAATCAAACAAAAAAGAGAAAGTAACAGTATAGTTACATTCATTTTACACAGATTGCAGAAAAAAGCCCCTTTCAGACATTTACTAGATGCACTAATCTGAAGGCAACTGAATGTGTTGACGTCTTGTCTGAAGCCTGGTCACGTTTCCATAAAAGCCACATTGCCAGTCTTACTAGGTCCAACCTATTAACATTTCCATATCACTTTCAACATGGCACAAGTGTAATAGCTTAAAGATACGTTATACTCGCCAATAATTCATTCATGTTTTGTCCCTCAGCTGTTAACAGGAGCTGGAGTTTGTTTCTTCCAACTGTTTAGAACTTTTTCCTTCCCATGAGTTTATTTAATACCTGCAGCATCAGACATTCACATGTGTGTCTCAAAAGAGAGACAGTTGCCCACATTTGCACATGTAGCAACAGCTTGGGTCAGGATCTGATAGCAGGTCACACTGTGTAGGTCTTCACCTCTGACAGGTGAGCTGTCATACAGACTCCATTGACTCCACTATAAAATTGCACACGCAATTTTTAAAACACAGCCAGCCCTTCCCTCTCTTAATGTTGTAAAAAACATTTTGTCCAGAAGAGGGGGTTGTACAACAAGTTACTACTGCAAAGGTAGAAGCAGCACATTATGCTGATTGGCACAGAAATAACACATTTTGCTCAACAAATTTGCTGCAGTGGACATTGTTATTATTATTATTATTATTATTATTATTATTATTATTATTATTATTATTATTATTATTATCATCATTATAGTGATACATGTACTGTCAGCTGGTTGTTTAAAGATAGTCATTTTTTAATCAGTGATAATGTCGTAGGTGTTTCAGTGAAATAAACATTCCCTTCTCTTGAAAAATTATATTGTCATCAACATTTACAACCACATTTGGAAAATGTATTAAAACTGATCTTCTATCTATATTCTGTAAAGTGTGTGGATGTATGTTTGTTGTTAGAATTACTATTTTGCATTTCATTTTGTTCAGAGCTCTTCTGCTATGCTCTAAACTGATCTTACTGAGAACTGCTAAAATTTTGAGGCAAAATCAACAGTTGTAACAAGGTGAACAAAATCCCATTTGTTGCAGATATATCACTTGTTGACCCCTTCGTCCATCAAAACTGACCAATCAGAAAGCGCCATCATTTCCAAATATGGTAGAGAATACTCTGAGACCCGCCCCTCTTTGTTAGCTCGACCAATAGGAAGCCGCGGAGCGTTGGTACTGCCGGGGAGACGAGCAGCGGAGAGATACAGGAGAACAGTCGGTCCCCGCTAGTAGGACCGTGTTATCCCAATGATTAAATCATGTGACGGATTAAAGAAGCCTTTCTATCATTATGATGTCGGGTTTTCTGAAGAGGTAGCTGATACCGAGGCGCCCTGCAGGCTGCTGACAGGGAGGAATGCACAGAAGAGGTAATTTTGCCGGACTGGGGTGGTGGGAGGCAACGGCCCCCGCAGTGTTGTCGGTTAGGTAGCAAAAACACTGTCACTTCTGGACAGGATTTTCAAAATAATATAGCTCCGCGGGACATGGATAAGTTTAGTTAATATATCTCCTGCATTGCTCTTAGTGATGCATTTAGAACACTTATATGAGAGTAAGTGATGAGTTTCTGAGTGTGTTGCAACGATTCCTTGTATTTATTGTTTATATTAACGAGGTTGAGAAACGTACTGCTTTTATTTCGAAGCGGAACATGTTGTAATTGTAGCGCTGCGACTGTTAGCGCTGGCTAACTTGACAGATTGAAGAAGAGGTGAAGTTACAAAGCCTCGGACCAAAACAAGACTTTACAGCCAGGGCTGGACAACGCCGCCTTGTTATGAATGGGACCCACCTCTGCTCAGCGAGCTTTCTTCGAGTCAAATGCCTTTTAAACCGCCACGTCCGTCGTTTATGTGAAATCGGAGCCCCGGTGGTAAATACGGTATGCTTGAATTAATAACGGTTGGGATATTTCAGCGGATGCAACCAAACGAAAAAGCCTACCTTGATATGAACTTGTCTGTGCTCTGCTAACTTTCACAGAACGGAGTTTTTAAGACATTTATGCTCTGCAAGATTAATTTAATTTGGTGTATTCTGTCATTGTAAAAGAAACTAGCATGCGTTAGTAGAGACCTTATATTTCTTCAGGTGCAGAGACAGCACTAGATCTTCAGTTGTGTTTGCATTTCTGTGTACTTTTGTGTTTTCAGTTTTCCAGCTTTCTTAATAAGCTGCTTGCATGATTCTTAATCTGGATTTTATCAAGTTTCGTATGACATTGTTGTGCTAATCTAAGAGGCTATTTGTGATTTTAGAGCTGTTATTTCTCCATACAGTGTTTTGAGGGCCTTTATTGTGGGATTTCTGAAAAGGAATTCAGTCTTTGTTGCTGCTTTAGAGAGGATTTTGTCCCCCTGTGGAGATTTTTATTCCTGCTGTCAGGACTTCATACTCCACCTTAGCATTATCATTCCTTTTCCTAAATAGGAAGGGTACAGATCTTCTCTGGGTGTACCAGCTCAGTGGGAAGTAACTGAGTAAAACACTACTTTGTCTGTTAGGTACTGTTTGCAGAAGTATTCCTAGCAGTTAAGAAATTCTCATTTACTGTAGACCTGCTTATAGAAGCTGATAGAAATTCATGCTGCATTGTAAGCTTGGTTTTAGGATGCAAAATGTGTCCTGATGAAGCTGACGTTTCTGTTTTCTCCCCCCTGCCAGGTTATCCCTTAAGATCAACATGTACTGTCCAATGCTGACTGACAAGAACAAGCTCTGGTAGCCCGAGGAGGATTGCCTACCCTAATTTTTCCTCCTCCTCCTGGGATCAATGACCGGACCCAACTCCCCCAGCCGGACCGGCACCTCCCCGGCCAAGCTGAGCAGGCACGGAAGGTCCAAGAGCACCAGCTCGCACTGCCTCCTCCGCTGCAGCACCCAGGAGGAGTCTTCTGCGTCTCCCCCTAACAACAGTTCCCGATCCCCTGTCGAGGAAGAGGAGAAGGATGGAGGGGTTCTTTTCTATGTTAACCGGACTGGTTTTCCCATTGAAGGCGTCACCTGGGAGAGGATGTGGTCCCATGTGGCCGCTGTGCACCCCGAGGGCCAGGAGATGGTGGACAGGATACGAAATGCTGCATACCTTCCCAAGGTAAGCCAGATGTGACCGGTTTATCTCTCAGTGCTTTCAAGTTGTAAACTGGTACAAAGGTGATCAGTGCATCTCAATTTTGGATTTTTTTTATCTGAAAAGTATAACCTGAAAGACTAGCTGCATTGATAGCAATAGATAGTTTAAGTCCTGCCTCAATTTCCTGCTTGGATCTTTCTCAAAAGCATCATTTGTTGCTAGTTTATTTCCATATATTGAGCCACTGAGTGAGTCTGAAGGCTTAGAAAACTGTAACTTCAAAACAGGCCATAGAATCAATTAAAACCTTCTCTAAGAGGCTAGTGGGGATATGTCCCGGGATTTTGATTGCCCTTGTCTGTGTTAAATGATTAAATTTCATTGTAGGAGTATGCAATCATTTGGTTAAAGTGAAAACATGATAAAATCAACACAAATGGACATGGGATGTGTTCACATGACGGCAAGATGTTAGACATTCATGGAAGCGCCTTCAGCGTTGTCAGACTCTTTATGAAGGGTTTCTTTGTGGAGCCCTCTGGGATTCTTGGTGGCCGCTGTAATATGAAGGAATCCAAGGGTCTCTTGCATTTTCTAGTGCATTGAAACGGTGCTGTTGCTCTCTACTGTGACAAGATTGGATAGACGAGTTTGAGTACTGCTCAGGTTTATTCTCTTGGCCAAGTTGAAGTTGTATCCTCACATAGCATGCCTGATATTTGCTGCACAATGTTTCCTGTATCAGCTAATGATAATTTTCATGATCAGTTTTGCATGACTTGTTTTAGCCCATAAAATGTCAGATAATAATGAAAAAATTCAGTTACAATTTATCAGAGCCCAGGGTAACACTGTCTTCAAATATGTTTTTTTTTTACTAATTCAGTTTTTTTAAAGATAAAAAATTATGACACGGAGCAAATTGTTGTATTTGTCAGGCATAAACAAACAGGTGCTTGGTGTTTTACAAATAACTAATTATCAGTACTGTTATTGTTTATTTTTAGTTAATAATAATGCATCTAGTTTCACACCTATTAGTTCTATTATTGTTTAATCTGCTGGTTATTTTCTCAGTTAATCCCAGTGAAGAAACAGCTGTTATGATTTCTCAGAGTCCAGGAATCTTGTTTTATTTGATCAGGGATGCAAAATCCATAGATGCTCCATCTTTTATAATGTATGACATAAAATCTTCACATTTCATCAACTCTAACTAGAAGTTTGTTATTTTTTGCTTATAAGTACCACACAGCTAGATTTGTTGATTAACATGGAATCATTTTTAATAGCTTACCATTGTAGCTAGATTCTTCTACTAAGTGTTTCAGTAATATTGATCATTTTGTAACAAGTGTGTGTATCTACAAACTCTTTTCTCCTGCTGTGAGTACTGTTCAACATCAGTGAGGAATTTGTAATTTGAGTCAAGGCTTTAGATGATTTGTCTGCTGGTCAGTGACATAGTGGTTGTCCGTGGAGAAGTGTGTGTGTGTGCGTTCACAGATCTGTGGCTAAGGTGGTGCTTAGGTGTTAATGTCAAACTGTTTTCACAGTTTGTCCCGGAAACACACACTCCCAGGTGTCCACACACACACAAATGCATCACATTGCCATGACAACAGGTGTGCTAAATCGAGGCACCATACCTGTCAATTGAGATTAAATCTGCTTTTTGGATTAGTCAGACTGTGTGTGAGTCATTGTCATTTCTCACTCACACACATGCAGACATACCGTCATAACCTGGCTGTAGGTTAGAAAATGTTGCATTTATGCTTTGTGAAGACAATAAAAAAGGAGCTGAAACAACACAGACAATCAGGTTAGAGAGTGTCTTGAAAACTCATGTTCAAAACCCTGTCCCAGTGCAGGCTTACATTGACATTAAAACCCCAACACCTCTCCAGGGCTGTGTTGCTCTACAGCTGATCCTGAACTCTGATAGCATTGTAGAGAGTTCAAATGCAACAAAGAAAGTTTTTTATTACTTACAGTGACTTTGGCTTTACTCGACACAATATAAGAAACTTCAACCACCAGCTATCTTTGATTAAAGGAAGAGTCAGCTTAATATTGAAGTCTTGTTAACATTACGTCCAGAATGATGAGTCTACTTGATGCTGAACTGTTTGAGTAATCTATCAAGCACAGTACCAAATATGTGCTGGTCTCATCTTCCATCTCTGCTTTATGTTATTGCAAAATCTTTTTATATAAGTTTTGACTTGACAGAAAAAGATTCCCTTGGGCTATCCAGTTGTTTCTGTTATTTTACAGGCTGAATTATTCATGTAAAATAATCAAAAGGTTAATCAATAAAGAAAACAATAAGTTACATCTTTAACCAAAGTGTATTTTGAATTCACAAGAGGGAAGCTAAGAACATAAATTCTGTCTTGGTCATCACTTACATACATGCTTTTGAAAATTCAACAGCAACATTAACAGTAGTATTAGTAGTAATAGTAGCATCAGTTGAAATGGTGGTAGTAATGTCTTTCCTTTGGCCATTTGGTCATATGTTGCATTAGTAAAAACAGCAGCCAGTAAAACACAAAAAGGTGTTAGACTGGTTTTGCAGGAAACACCATGCGTATGATATTCATCTCTGTCTGTTGCTCCTGAGGCCCGTCAGCCAGGGTTGTCCTCCATAGTTTTCCCGTCAGTGATTTAGATGAATGCTTGTTGTGTTCCAGGCAGAGGAGGAGGGAATCAGGTTGTTGTTTAGCTCTGCTAATTGGCCATGTGGTCATTAGTGACCCGGTTGGCTGGCAGCACCAAACTCCTATTCTAGACAGACGGACAACAGGGCGATATGTGCTCGACAACAAATACGCTAACGTAGTAAAACTGTGCATTCAGAATGCGCATATATTTTCCCTGTGTCTGTGTTGTTTACAGTAGTCTTTGACAGTGGCTCATTGTGATTTCAAATTTAGGAGAATCAGTATGGTAATGAATATCACAAAAAACTCTGACAATTATAACTATGGAGCCACTTGGAAGCTTTTTCAGGAGGGGAAAATGTGGGAAAAAGCAAATTTTTCAACTTGTGTCTTGATCTGTGATACATTTTTTCTTATTAAATTAAGCTTGACCACTATTCTGTATGCACACCTTGTTTAAAATCAAGTTGCTTGATTGAACTTGATTACTGCTGTGTGTAGTACTCTATAGTGCTCTCTGCTAGCAACTGAAGTGTCAGTTGGTTTATGTTGCAGCGTTGTTGATATGCAACCTGACTCTGGTGTGTGTGTGTGTGTGTGTGTGTGTGTATAAAGTGTATAAAAGCAGGTGGTTACCACAGATACAGTCGCTGATGCCCCACATGGGTTAACTATGCCGTCAGGCAGAGGAGAAGGTGGGAAAGGGAGAGAAGTAAGAGGAATGCCTTCCCTGTTAGGACAGTGTGTTAGAGGGCAGAAATGTTCAGTTAGCTTGTGTTGATCAGAATTAAGTACGGCAAGCCAATTTAAGAAATGTTGACTTGTGAAATTTATCACAGCAGCTGCTTGTAACATTTAGATGAGAGACATTTATAGTCATCACAAAACACACTGGACAAATGGTAAGAAAAACACTATGATACCAATGGTTACTTTGAAGATGCAACATGAGGTACCTTGAGATTGACTTAACACAGTACAGGGCTGTGTTATTGTCAGTGACCAGAGGCCCTGTTGTCATTCTCCATGCCCTCATTAACAGAGGGCATGGTGAATGGTCTTGGCACAGCAAACAAATAATCCCTCGAATAAATCTGGGTGGTGGATAATCTCTGGATACCAACTGGACTACCTAAAGGGCTTTCACTGGGAAACAAAGCTGGCTAAAACTCCCCAGAACAACGATCTATGCTGCAGCTGTGTAAACAAAACTAGAAAGACTTATCTGTTCGTGTGGGATATGAATTCAGTATGGATGAAATTGAAATTATTAAATGATGTGGAGTCCTTTAAAGCATTACTATAATTTAATTGAAATTTTGGCCAATGCTTACTTCACAATCTGTTCTGAAGGTTTCACTTTTCTCTTGTTAAATAATCTGATTTGAACTGAACAGCTGATGTTGTCAACAAAGAAGTAGGATAAAGTTGTTTGTCGTTTGCATAATCCATTGTTTTCCTATTGTTCTGGAGTAAAATGTTTCTGTTCAAAGTGTGACAATAGGATTTTTTTTTGGATGGCAGTAACAAATTCCATTTCTACTGGACATTTTTTAGAATTTGCAGCCGCAGAACGAACTCAGCAGTGTATGGTAACAAGAAAACAGCAATTAAAAAATGCCACATCTGTCAGATGGCACAGAAGTAATACATTTTTGTGGGGCATCTTAGTGAATACAACATTACACGTCTCAGGGTCCAGATTAAGCCTGTGCTGCTGGAATTTACATCGTGTATTTCTCCGTGTGCTGAGTATTTTCAATAGAAATGGCATGTTTTGGATTGGACATTCATATGTATGGACTCCTGCCAGCATGGATTAGCTTAGACAGATGTGCTATGAGGCAAAGAATTACAGGCTGCAGCATTACAGTAGTCCTCCAGCAGCTTCAAGCCACTGTTAAGTACTGCTGTCTGTACTGAAGTAGTGTAAGTCCTCAGAGAAAAAGCTGCCATCACTCTCACTTTATGTACAGCTAAATAAAAAGCACGATTGCAAGCAACAGAAAGTCTCACGTTGATACTCAATCAGTGGTTCCTTAGCTGTCTGTTGTGAGCACACACACACACTTAGACACACTCGTGGAGAGAGAAAGGCATTCCTGGGGATGTCCCGCTCTAAAGATATCTTGACAGCATGAAATATGACCTGCCTCTGTCTCTCCCTCTCTTCATCTTGCCTCGCAGTTTTTAATCTTTAATGCACACAGAGCAAAAGTGCTGCAAAGGTAGCAGAGGACACTGCTATCTGTTGTATCTTGTCACCTCGGTGACACTCAAACCCAGCGTACCTTAATGATACAAAACGACGTGTACCTGCCGAGCTATAAGAAAACCAGTCATTTATTTAGAAGGCTGTACCAGTTGTGTTTTACTTGTAGTACCAGGCAGATTAGATAACTGCTGAAATAAATTCTAAATAGTTTTGCGCTTGTAGTGGCTGAGCAAAGAAAGTGGTCTAAATTATTTGGCAGTAAGCTGCATTTCTGCATCTTCTTAGCAATCGTGTTCAAATAGCTGGCTTTATTGGGAGAATTACCTTCATTTACTTATGCCTTTCTTCAGTTTTCCATTGATTTTACTGTGCTCTGCTTACCCTTTGTAAGTCTTTTCATTCTCTTTCTACCTTCTACGGTTTATCCCCCGTTTGCTTCAACCAATTCAAACTTTAAAACGTGACTTTATGTCTCTGCATCTCTGGTTTCAGTCCCTTTGTCTTTTGTCTCTGCTGCTGGGTGAAACAGGTTAGGCCTAAGTGTCGACTGATTAGCAGCCCAGCCGATTATTGGGTCGTATAGGTAGCATTTTTCTGACTATTGGTGTCATTATTTTTTGAACCATTTCCAAATAAAATAAGCTAATTTAAAATTGTGCTACTTTTTCTTGCTCTTTAGTCACACTTCTGCGGTCATGATCAATGTCCTGTTGATTACACGCACAAGTAATAACCTATCAACACTGAAGAATGAATGTTGAGAAGCTGTCTTTTAATTAGTTAAACAAAGGCATTTCAACAAACGTTTGTATTGGAGTTTGTGTTCCTCTAAATTTTGACATGCATTGGTAATCACCTAAAGGATATTGAGACCCAGTGGATGTAGATGACACAAGCCTGCCCTCTGGCACTGGAATGTAAAGCTGGGGATGAAAGCACAGTGGAAGTGATGAGGAGGGAGGACTGAAAAACAGCAAGGTGACCTAAGATTAAATAAAAGGGGGAGTGACCGAGAGGGGGAGAGACGAGAGAGGAATGGAAAGGGAAGGCAAAACAAAAAGGACATTTTGAGACGACTACAAAGAAGTAAATAGGAAGGGTGGAGAAGGAAGAGGAAGAAAGAGAGGAGAAAGATTACAGATGAGAGGAAAACAGGAAAAGAGGCAGAGACAGATTAATTATCAGTCGTAACTGGGGTGATGCTGATAATTGAAGCTCTCCCAGCTGAACTCTTAATGGAGAGGGGGCGGGTCGCTCCTCCTGACACCATGTCACTGTACACAGTATAATATAGTTTATGTGTGTTGTGTTTTGTACACGTGCACAACCCTAATGGCCTATACGAAGCGTTTCATGCAATTTTCAGGAGGAGTGGCATACGAATTTGCTTTTAAAACCTGACGCAGAACCCAGGAATGATATGAGTCTGTAAGGTCAGATGTGTGTTGGTGCAAACTGAATATGTAACTTCATCATGCAGCATTTAAAACAGTGTTTTTAGGTAGTGGCTCTGCATGGGAATTGATGGCGGCAGCAGAAAGATGGCAGTTCTGTCATCCCACTGTAGCAGAGAGGAGAGGATGATAAAGGAGAGATCACCACTCATCTCACTCCCTGACCCAGCAGAAAGCAGCTTTAGAGTGTGTGTGTGTGTGTGTTCGCTGATGCAGCCAGTGTGTTACGTCTTAGTGAGGATTTCTCTACATAAGAGATTATGTGGCAATAAAACCTGCTATTTACTGGTCTTGGCTGGTTGGCAGACTGGTTGGTGGACTGAATGACTACTGACTGGCCTGATGACTAGAAGAGTGACCAGTTGGCTGATTGTTTTACTCGCTCTAGGAGTTGGTGATTGACAGTTTGGCCGGTTGGTCTGTTGTCTGCGTTAAGGCTGATCGACTCTTTGTCCAAATCAGTGGTTAAATGGCTGAATAGCTGCTTTTGCTGTCGTGCCTGTACAGTTTTCAGATTCTGTATTCACCATTATGAGTATGGTTTAGGTTTTTGTTGTTACTTACCAACCTGATCAATTGATTTGATGACTCTCTCTCTCAATGTGATTGGTGATGTCATGACTAATAGCCTATCAGCACTTACATATAAATGTTGAAAAGCTCTTCTTTAATTTAACATGCGTAAAACAAATAAACAAAGGCAGTTTGTGTTGTTCTACATTTTAAAACTTGGATTTTCATTTTTTCTGCAAAGGTATGTCGTTTCCAAATATTTGTTATGGCTACTCTTGATTATTAGTAATTAGTATTGGTATTGCCCATGAAAAAACATGTTGGTTGTTCCCTTATGTTTAATATAAGTTCAGATGTTCCTCTGCAGTCGTTAGCTTGCTTAAACAAATGTTTATTTTGCATGTGTAAATGTATATGGGTAGTTTTAGCAGCAGTCTAGGCCCAACACACTGTGCTACTCTAGTTTTGCATTTAAAATTGAACAAAGTCGCCGTAAAGCCCAAAAATATGCTTCGGGCCACGCCGCCTGTGTAGACAGCTGTATTGATTAAAATAGAAGTGCATCTATTCTGTCACACGCACACGAGACCAACGACTGAGGAATGTGGCCGAAATAACTCCAGTGTAGAAAAGCCATGAGTCTATTTGTAGAAATATCACACTTTGGTTATTGGGAGCACCACATGTCCAGTAAGTTTCATGCATGTGTCTGACTTAAGACTAGTAGACACTTTTCTTTCTTTCTTACTCCCATTTTATGGAAAAGAAAGCTAAAAGAGAGAATACTGGAGCATGTAAGGCTCTGCCACAGTGTTGTCCTGTTGTTGTCCTCCTCAGTTCTCCCCCCATGCTGTAAATAAAGAGTGAAGCAGAAACCCACAGGAAATGATAGGGGTTGTGCTGTGGTTCACCCTTCCTCCACACATACACACACAAAGATATAGCACACAAGCTGCCTGTGTGTCAGAGGAAGTGTTGGTTTGTGTTTCAGTCTGACTCACTTTCTGTCGGTGTGGTCACGTCCTTTCGTGAATCCACATCTGTGACCCCTGCTTCCTCTTTGAAATGTTTTTTTTGTTGAGGTGAAACAGCTGTAAACAGCGGCATGATTTCATGTTCACCACATGCCATTTCTTACAATGTGGGCGTGTGTTGGCCCAGTGGCCTAAGGTGTTGTACACCACAGAACCCAAACATTCTGGGTTTGAGGCTGACCTATGCCATGTCTCATCTTTGTATCACATGGCTGTTAACTATTTATACATTAAATGCATTTGGTGTTTTCACTCAGATTGTAAAAGTAATTTTGCAGCCTCCAGAAGTAGCAGTATAAATATTTCTACTGTTGCTCTGCTGTCTAAAAGTTGTTATAGATGACTTTCTAGTGCTGACAAGAATGAACATTTTACTGTCTAAACAGATTTTTCGATCAGTTCTGTGTATTAAATCATCTGCAAATGTTCACATACAAAGAAATAATAAATACTTTATCAAGATATTTGACGATATTCTGTCCAAATATAGGAATATTGGCTGTACCGAAGAGAGATAAGCTTCCAACAAGGTTTCTGTTGCTTTACAATAATATCAGCCAAGTTTGAGGCTTTCCACAAGCAGCCATGTAGTGCTGCTGATAGCTGAAGAATAGCTTCCAGGCAGATGGATTGATTTCTGGTGGTTTGGAAAGAGGGATCTACTCACATGCACCTCTGTCAGTCTTCACTGCACGAATTCAGGTCTGCGGCTTTAAATGAATCCTCTTTTAATATGAGGGTAACATAAGGAGGTGACTAGTGTAGCTGGTGTGTTTTTTTTTCCTACAGCCTTGGAACATGAGCTGTAATGAGTCACGGGACATTGGGAATGTAGATTTTTAAAGATGGTAGAGGGTGATTTCAGGGCTGTAAACGTTACCACATGTTGATTTGCTGGAAATAATGTGTAAAAATCTTCTTTCTCCCTCTCTCTCTCTCTCTCCCTCTCTCTCTCTCTCTCTCTCTCTCTCTCTCTCTCTCCAGCATCCTGTTCCCTCAATTCCAACCTTCAAGCCGTCCATGTCGGTCCCAGACTGGCTCGTTGCCATCCAGAACTATATGAAGGCTCTGCAGTATCCTTTATCAATAAGACGCTACACATCAACACATGCTACACCTGTCACGTGAAGTTAGTTCTGCTTGTGCCTCATTGTATTTGATGTCCACCACAGACTTTAAATGATCAAAACACCAGCATAACACCACCTTCAGGAGCCCTCTGATAGCAGGGACAGATCCACAACTACTCCTGACAGTGGTGTTGTCCCCTAACATTTCTATCAGATACAACCACACAGGAACCCAGTTCTTTGAAATCAAGAAGAGTCGTCCTCTGTGTGGGTAAGTGGACTGCAGCTTTGGAAGTGACATACCAATTAGCACAATTTAGTAACAGTATTATTAATAGAACAATTATCAGACTTTTCATGCATACATCTCATTAGCATGTTTGCCACACTCCTAGATCATTTTCTTTATTTTATTTTATGAGGGCATTTTAAAGCATACTGTCATTTGATCATATGTTTTGAGTTAAAGTAGTAGATGTTGAACCAAATGGAGTCAGCCATAAGTGAAAGCTTTGTTATTTGATTGCAAAACAAGCTTGAATGATGACAACAAATCATGAATTGAGGAAGGGAGGTTACTGTGACCCATGTAAACGCTTTATTTAAGTAAGCAGCTTAATCTGGTTACTCCCAGTAATCAGCTTATGATGTGAACGTAGTGATTGATGACATTTTCTTGTCATCTTACTGAAGAGATGTGGACTGAATCAAGGTAAAAATGTCAACAGAAGAGGTCTGGTACTAGCTCTGCATGCACACAATCTAGTAGTTTCTTTAAATCAATCTAAATGATTAGTTAGTTGAATTAAAGAGCAGCATGCTGGAGTGTTGAATAGGGAGGCCACTAACCCTGATCTCTGATTTCCCTGTTGAAAGTGAGAAAAGAGAAGAGACATCACCTACATAGCGCTACATAAAACGATTTCTTTGCTGTTTCCAGATATGTAAGCTTGTGATGGAACATAATTGTATGCAACTCATGGCTACCTCTATATAAGATGAAAAATATTCTAATACTGAAGGAAATGTGACTAAATTGTATGACCAAAAAAAAGCAAAACTAAAGTCTTGTGCTCAGACTTTGCTTGCTTTAATAATAACATATTTATGGACGTCTTTTCTCTTTGCTTCCTTCCTCGTCACTTGCTTCTTGTTCTCTTTTGTTTCTCTTCCTTTTGCCCTTCTATATGTCTCTTCTACTTCTCTTCATTCTTCACCTCTCCCTCCTCTTTCCTGCCTCCTCTCCATTCCTTTCCTTGTCCTTCCTCTTCTTCATCTCCTCCTCATCTCCCCCCTACAGGTTAATGGAGACAGCAAGAGAGATGATCAGGGAGTCTTTGCCAATCAAATGCCTCGAAGCCGTCATCTTGGGAATGTATCCTTTCCTGCACACACACATTCAGACACACACACGCCAAGCAAAGGGCCAAAAGGTTATTTTGTCTATCTGTTGGTGAAATCAATGAGACATACTGCTCTAATGTCCTAATGCCCCCCCCCACCATCGCCACCCTTTCCAGCTCTTACCGTGTTGCTTGGCAACAAGCCCACTTCAAAGTTTAACCCCCCACCATACACACTCATACTCACAAGCTTAGTATCATCCAGCAGAGCTTACATTTTAAAGCAGTAGTGTATAGCTTTGTTAGAGCTTCACCGTTGAATTCTGAGAAAAACCTTTTCTTTTTGTAATTCTGTCAACATGTTTAGTTGCCTGTATTTTGATTATTCATTACTGCACAAGAAGAGAGGCTCTAGTTGGACTACAATAATCTATTTCTAATATCTCTTGTTCTACATGTACATTGGGCTGATCCTTTATCCTTGACATTTTGCCTGTCTTTAGTTGCAAGGATGCAGATTTACTGCATTTTCAATGAAATTTCACATAGATTATTTATCGTGCCTTGATCTGAAATGCAAGCTCTGATGCAGACATCTTGAAAAGCCCCAAACTAGGGCTGAGCAGTTAACTGAAATGTTATCAAAATTGCCGTAAGGACAAGTGCAATACTGGAATTGTTGGAGCTGCAGTTTATTTATTTTGATAAAGGTGAAATGTGTCGCAACAAACCATTTTAGACAAAGAATGGTGGGGCCATTGAGATGCAGTTTCTATGGAAAAGAAAATGATTATTAATATTACAATATATGTTAAAATAATCACAATATGATTTTTTTTTTGGCATATCATAGAGCCTATGCCAACCCCACAAATTCCTGGAAATGTTCTATCTGGAACTGTACTTGACCATCTGGTATTTGACAGCTTGGACTCATGCAGGTCCGAGAAATGCCGGATTTGAATCTGACTGTGAGACACAGACCTGATCGGCACAATTTGAAAGCTGGTTGAAGTCAAATTTTAATTTACATTATGAAACCAAAACTTTGCCTCTTAACAAATGTAACCCTATGAGCCTTCTCTGCTGTGACTAGTTGTGAAGAATATAATCAGTCCTTCTTACCAAGATACCTGGTAAAACACTTCCAGGTTTTCTGCTGTTTCTTGCTGATTGAAACTGCCTGGTTAATCCATTTGGTATTTCATGAGACGCATTTAGAATCAGTGTCGCAATTTTGTGGCATCAAGCAAAACAAAGATAACTTAATATAGGTTTTACATAGAATGTTAAATACACGTAGGTGGCTGCAGTGATAAAACAGGACCCAACCAACTGTATAAGGCAAGGATCTGAACCTGTATGGGTCCCGGCATAGATCTTGGGTACAGATGAACCCATGAAGACCTTTGCTCAGATGCAGCATCAAGCAAACATGTTTGATTGTATTTTCAAGCCCAAATCATGGTCATTACAAAAATGCTGTTAAGGTCAAGGCTGATCTTGTTTGTAATTCGGCAGTTCAGCCTAATTTAACTGTTGATCTCATTCTTTCTAAATCATAACACTGCTGATGGATTGATGGTAAATCCATCAATCAGAGTCAACAAAAACGAACCGGTTCTAGCAAATCTGAGGATTTTCTGCTTCTCTCTGCTTTATAACTGAGAAATTGGGTTTTTGTCAACATTTTTAAATAGTGGTTATTTTAAAATCACTTTTAGTGAAAGCATACATTAAAAAATGTATCAATTATTTTAAAAAACAATCTGAGTAATCAGCAGTGACCATAATTATTTGCTCTACCTGAATCAGAATTCATTTAGGTACTACTGCATTTAGTTTTTAGCTATCACATCACAGCCAACACCGTTCATGACGACTGTGTTAATGACTGGATTTACAAAGTAGATTAATGGATTTTCAAAAGCATTTTTTAGATTAAAAAACAAAAAACATTAAAAGATTTAAATGTTTTAAATGGTACCTTCCTGGTGGACTTCAGAGAGTCAACAGATGGGAGATTTCTGCCTCTCTCTTTCTATGAATGGATGGTCCAGTTTCACATGTGCTAGTTTCACAGTGGCTTTTCTCGGGGGCTGTCAGGGCGGCAGCTGACAGTGACTTTAATTGAGACTGGCTTTAGTCTACAGATGAAAGGAGGCGAGACCGAGGGAAATTTACAGAGTGACAAGACCGCCATAGAAAAATAAACTGAGGCTGAAGAAGGGGGTGAGAAAAAAGGAGAGAAAAAAAGAAATAGGAGTCAAGAAATACACAGAGTGATTTTTTAGCCACTTCATGCCCTTCAAACCTCCGTGTTGCAGTCATATCAACAAGGGACAGTGCATATTT
This sequence comes from Dascyllus trimaculatus, assembly GCA_024666655.1. Taxonomy (NCBI): domain Eukaryota; kingdom Metazoa; phylum Chordata; class Actinopteri; family Pomacentridae; genus Dascyllus; species Dascyllus trimaculatus. The sequence continues at coordinate 8,532,599 of CM045455.1, read as the reverse complement.
GTACAGTGTCACCTTTCGTTGCGCCCAGAGGTCATCCACACTAATAAAAGAGCAGGCCCCAGCGAGAATTGAACTCGCGACCCCTGGTTTACAAGACCAGTGCTCTAACCACTGAGCTATGAGGCCTTACCTGGTGGCAAAGTGGATGACCGATGTTTTAGATATCAACAGCAGCAGTGGACACACCTTTGGTTGCAAGCTACTGTTGACATAATGTAATACCAGCCTAACCAGTTGACTCTGTAAATGACTAATGTCTCAATTATCTGCACTGGAATGTAAAGTCAGTGAATGTCATAAAACATGCCATGAAATATTTTAGACAGCAAAAAATAACGCAAGATAGAAGCAGAGGCAGAAAGCTGAGACAGGAAAGTGGGGAAGAAAAAGGGGATGAATAGCAACTGTTGTTGTAGCTTGTGGCAGTTGGAGCTGTCCGTCTGTCTGTTTGTCTGGCTTTGGTCTGTCCTGCCACTGGCTCCTTTGCTTCCATGTTAACAGAGGTCTGAATTCTCTCCAGGATCTCCGGGGTTTATCTTGGGTCATACGAGCTCAGTGCGGGTTGTGTGTGCATGTGTGTGACTTTGATGTGTCTCATTGTATTAACCATCACTGTAGGGTTTTGCAGACTAAGGCCTGAGCACAGAGCACCCTCAGTTTGAAAAGAATCATAGAACTCACTTATTTCTAGAGAAGTAGAAACGAAACAAGTTGGGTAATAAATAAATGCTTTGTGGCGTATTTCATTTGTAGAATGTTTAGGGGTGCTGCTGTTAAAAAATAGGAAATTGCCTTCTATAATTTGTTGCCACAAAGGTAGAAGCACCCGATTTATTGCATAAAATGTGCTTGAATTATATAAAATTAGGATTCCCTTCAACTGTAACTACTGCCTAGTACAAGCTGACAAAAGCCTCACACTTGTGTATTATTTTGGTTTTATAAATAAAGTTTGATTGATTGATTTGAATGCCGTTCCCTGGACTGTTACTGAGTAAATTCAGAGCCTGGAGTTTGCTTATGACGACGACCAGGAAAGCACATGACTCCTGGTTAAAAAAAGACACCAAACGTAAAGAGGATTTCATGCCTTTTCCTCTGTTTTATTATCTTGAATCTTTCTGCTTTGAAATTTACACTGCAAGCGACTGTGGAGAAAAACTTGAGGAAGAGAGGGGGGGAGGTTGGTGAGAGAGGAAGGGACAGAAATATGAGGATACAAAAGGGGGAGGAAATAGTCATAGAGAGAGTGAATATGAAAATCCATTGGATTAGCTCTGCATTATATCCACGGATAAGGGTTTCTCAGTTACCTCTGCTTTTTAAAAATAGAGCAGTGAAATGTGGTATTTGAATGGTTTGGTGTTTCATTAGAACACAAACCTTTTGAGAATGTGAACTCAACTGGCACCTTATTTTTTGGTTTACAAATCATGGATGGATGGATGGTGTGCAAAATAGCGGTAGGTTCTTTTAGAGTCACAGGCTCAGTCAGAGAGAGCTTCTGCTAGCAGTGTCTCATGTCCTTTGTCACAGTAAGTGCACCTGTCTAATGAACCATTCATTGGTCAGGAACAACAGGATGTGCTGTGAGTCATGGAGTACTTGGGAGGGAAATTTTCGTGTTTCAGTTAATTCTGATAAAAAAGAATATGTGTGTACACATATGGCTCTTTGGAGTCAGCTGTGGGTGGAGGAGGTCAGCACTAAGTTTCACTCAAACATAAGAGTTTGGCTTCTTGACATTAATCTGCTGCTTTTTTAGTTGGTAGCTGATATTTTGTGGTTGTGAATAAGACAACAGAAACAGAAGTGAGATATGAAAATTGTTTACTGAGTAATTCTACAGTTTCATTTAGCAGATGCATTTATCCAACGGGACATACATCTGAGAGTAGATACAACACAAGCAAGGATCTAGGTACGTAGGCAAGGCAATATTAAGGACCTTACCTAAGGGTCCTCATGGAACACCTATGCCCAGATTTGAACCACCAGTCTCCCATGCCAAAGTCAGGGCAATATTGACCCTGACTTTGGCATGGTCAACTAAGATATCTTGGTATCTTAGTCACCAAGATATCCAGCTGTCATCTGGGTGTCTTGGCTACCCAGGTGTCTTTTTTTAACCAGGAAGTCGTGTGCTTTCCTGGTCATCATCATAAGCAAACTCCAGGCTCTGAATTTACTCTGTGAAGTGTAGTTTGGGGGATGGCATTCAAATAAAACCAAAAGATTATCCAAGTTAGCATATATTGTAGAAATAGCAGATTTTTTTTCTGACCATTAAATAGCTGCTCTCAGTTGCAGCACTATAGTTACAGTGCACTTCTTTGCACAGTGTTTAAATTCGTCTGAATGATTCAACAAGCGCAATATGAAGCAAGTTTGACATAGCCAGACTTTCTTTGTGTTAGCTAGATCAACAAAACCTAAAACCCCACTCAGAGATAATCAACATCACAATGGTGGTTATCAACTTTATTGTTTAATCTCATTTTCTTCATCAAGCTGTGTGTGTGTGTGTGTGTGTGTGTGTGAGTGTGAGGATTAAGTTGTTGTAATGGAGAGCTAATAAGAACAGAAAAATGTTTAGAACAAAAAATGTCGTTACTGCAAATGATGCAAGACATGAATGCTGGTAGCAAAATGTTAATCGTGTAAGTTGATGCATTTAGTATGCCACTCAGTGCACTTTAAAAGCAGCTGCTTATTTTTAACATGGCAGCTGCACATTAGAGCTTTGAAACTTACCATACCTTTACCATAGTACTCAAAATCTGACACCGTCTCACTATGAAGAATGTGTGGAATTCACTTTAGTTGAAATGAAGTTGATGTTATTGATTGAATATTCTCTGTACTAAATACCAATAGACTAAATAATGTTCTTATCTGTGTTCTATTAGCTGCAGTAACAGCAGTGTAAAACAGAATTGGCAGCAAATCAGAACAGAGCATAAAACATTTATGTGTTTTCTGCATTACTAACTGAATGCATGCAGTTTACCATGGTCACATAGCGCATACAGTTTGCCTACTGTACCTGCACGGCTTCCTTCAGTGGTTTTACTAACATACAGCTCAACAGGTTTAAATATATGGCTTATTCCCTCAGCTAAGAACCTATTGTTCAGAGAGAATACGGTCGGGAAAAGAAGTGGTACTTCTTACAACTGGTGTAAATCATGAACTCTGAACCTACTCCAGAGCAGATTGGTTGTGCAGCATCAGTTATGTTGATCTAGCAGGTTAAAAGAGAGCCACTTTCATTAAGTTGAAAACTCTGGCTTTAGGCTCAACATACCTCACTAACCCATTTATCTCTCTCATAGTACACCCCTCAGGACAGAGATTTTCTTAGCATCTTTACAAAACAAAAAGTCAATTTCTACCAAACTGTGCGTGTATATTATTTATACTTGTTGTACTATGAGTACAATTATGATGTAGATGAAATGAGGTCTTTGTAATTGGTTGTAATGAAAGTGTAGTGTTTAGCCACAAATCAAACCAGTGTGTATTATTCCAAGCATTTACATTTAGGTTTAATCACTTAGTGTGAGGTTTGGTGGTTTTCCTCATTCAGCAGGCCCATCCTCCCTGTCCAGGTCTGTGTTCTGCTTTGGGGCCACAGGCTTCTCTACACTGTGAAGACTCACACACTGAAGCACATTGGTACGCGTGTGTGATCAGTGGTCTAGTTGTGCGGATGGCCTGTGTGAATATTTAATGAAAACACAGCAGTGCTGTGGCATACAGGCCGGTGCGAAGACAGACAGGCGCTCTGGCCAATGACAGACTTCCATGGGCAGGATGGAGCAGATGGCTGGCAACCGGCCGACAAAGAGATTGTCCAGATCTCTCTCTGTGTGCGTTTGTGTGTGTGGTTGCACAGATTGCTACCGTTGGATCCTTGTCAGTGCTGAACTCCGTGAAGCCTTGCAGTCCACAGCATGACTAAATATAGACCCCATTCAATATTTTACTGAAAATTTAATCTTTTGCATTTAGGAAGTGGAGATTACCTGGGTTGCTGGATTTTATAGTGTTGTGGAGAAAGAATGGGAAAACTGGAAAGCGTGGTGGACATTGCTGTATCGGGAAGAAAGAGGAGATCGAAGTTCAACAAGTGCACTTAATCATAAAACCTCTCATAGTGAGTCACTAGACAAACCAAACACATACCCTGAGCATGTGTCTCATCATCTCCTCTGGCTTCCGATGGTAGCAGAAAGATCATCGCTCTGTCTTTGTTTTTCTTGTTAAATAAGAGCAAAACACAACAATGAGCCAGACAGATTCAGTTAGACAGGCGGACTCAAGCCCACAAACTCTTGCAGTTTGAGACTCATTGTTTACCCTGTGGCATTTTCATTGTATTGGCCTTCTGAGAGTCAGACTGCATCTAATTTCACATGACTCAAGCTGCTGTGCCACCTCTGCTGTGCCAAATCCAAACTAATGCTCTTGTGCTCCCAGGTTTGTGCTCAAGTGTTGTTGTTTTTTCAGCTTTGTAGTCAAATGTGCATCTCCAGTGGTGCAGTCAAAGTGCATCTAGATGATTTCATCTAATAAATGCAGTCAAGTATTAAACATGGGGAAATACAACATTGCAGACAGCACGACAAGGAAAAAGTTTGCAGAGCTTTTCTTAACTCCTGTTGACCAGCTACCTGACCAATGGGCTGACGTCTCTCGAGCGTTTCCCTATCAGCTTTAAGACCCAGTTTTCGGGTCACTGCTTCCACCATGTTGTGCTGGGCGTCTACTGCAACGGCCGCTATGGATCGCTGGGTATGAGCCGCCGCCAGGACCTGATGGACAAACCACTGACCCACCGCACTCTGGGAGAACTGGTGGCTGAGTTTGAGAGCTCCTACAAGAGGTACCAGCACACTCTAAAGAAGGTAAGAGAGGACAAGAAGCAAGGAGGTTGGTGACAGGTCATTGAGATAGGAACAATAGAAAAGAGAGTTTTCACACATTTTACTATTTCTGCCAGGTGAAGATTGGCCTGTACGTGCCTCACGACCCCCACGTCTTCCAGCCAATCGAATGGAAGCATTTGGTGCTGAATGCTGCCCGGCTGGGAGCTCAGGAGATGAGGAAGGAGCTGGAGAAGCACGGCCGGGACATGAGGATGAAGGTACAATCTATATACACACAGATATATAGTCTAGGATTTTATAATAGCAGTGTTGATCTTTTTTCTTTTTTTCCCCAAGTAGATAAAACCATACATGATGTTCATAACCTGATTAAAGTTTTATTGTTATCAGTTAAGGTTGTCTGTTTCCTCCAGACCGCTTTTGTTTATCAAACCCCATCATATCCATCATAATAGAGGTTCACATTGGTTTGTTTTATTAGTATTTTACAATAGCAGATGTGAATGCACCAGAGTCCCAGGTTTAATTATTATTCAGGACAGAAATACTGTTGCTGGTAAATGGCCACACTGAAATGTAATTTCCCTGATAAATAACACAGTCCTTTCATGAGCTTCAATGTAGTTCTGTTAAGAGAGCAAGAAAGTGCAGCCTGGAACAAGAGAGGAAAATTGGCAGCATCCGGCAGGAAAAAAAAAAAGACCGACCGCTCACAAACCTTTCAGTTCAGTTTTATTTATATGGAGCCAATTTACAACATAAATTATCTCAGGGCTTTTCACATAGTAGGGTCAAAGCCTTACAATGTTATACTGCAGAGAGAAACACAGCAAATCCAGTGACTCCCTTTGAACAGGCACTTGATGACAAACCACAAAATACGTCAACCAGGACTGTAATAACTAAACATTTAATGGAGAAAATGATTCATTTGCAGAAATAATAGCTGAGAACAGTTTCCATAGAAAAGACCAGAGTGTCTCTTAAAATCTGCTCAAGAGACAAACTTGACCTTTTGAAAAGATGTGCTTTAAATAAACATACAGAAAACAAACACAGTTACTGTTTATTGTCAGATGAATTACGTGCTTTGCCTGTTAGTCAGGTCCAAACTTAAATTACCAAAGTGACTCCATGAATTATTGTATTCTAGGTTTAAGTTTCCTCTGACTTAAACCTCTGAAGCAAAGTTGGCATGTGACTGTTTACATTGGTTTTTCATAATCTTGAGTATTAATCATTGGATTTGTCGGGTTTCTCTTAAAAATATGGTCTAATAATATTGTTATTATGTGAAGTATCCTGAGGTCATATGTGTTCTGTATTGGCACTCTTTTACTGTAATAGAACTGAATTGAACTGAGTGGTTCATTATTAATCTTAATGTTGCTGCCACTCGTTTTCAATCTTAGTGCCTCTGTTTAGACAGACTCCAGGCTGAAGTTTAAACAGCAGGCTCTCCTGTTATCCAGGCACTTAAACTGGGCATCAGCACACACTCACGGACATGTTTTCTTTTTTAAGAGTGAACAAGGGAAACACCTTCATTCTCTTTTTCCATGAGGCTCAGAGATGGATGTTGTTTCCTTTGGGCTGAACGTGGAATCTAAACTGTCAAGAATTATTGAGGGCATGATGGGGAAGGAAGGAATGTGTGAGTGTGCACGAGTGGGTGAGGGAGGGAGGGAGGGAGACACAGAGAAGTGGGCTGTTTGAGGTTAAATGTTTAATGAGCCCTAGTAGTTTTTCTTTTTTAAATTTAATATCAGTTTATTTTTTGTTTGCCTTTTTCTATAGAATTTGCAATCAAACGAAGGCGCGTTATGAGTCTGTGTGTGTGTGTGTGTGGTTGCGTGAGAGATGCCGGTGTTGGTCAGTGGTACAGTATATGATCTGTGATACATGTTAGCAAGATATGTAGGTCAGTGATTGCAGCTGTCACACACGCACACATGAAAACACAGGCGCACACGCAGTCAGACTCTGGTCAGCTGTGTCGTGGTGTGTGAGACTTGGATATAATCTCTACTGTACTCCAGAGAATGTGAAGTTATTATAGACAGGTTTCAGTATGTTTGTGTATGCACTTATGTACTTCTATCTTTAGACAAACCTAATTTCATGACAGTGAAGGAATTTTGTTGGTCTTCTGCCTGAGGGTTACAGCTTGTTTTCAGGGGTTTCAAGGTTAGTCGCAGGTTTGTGCTTAGGTTATGGGTAATAGCTGTGGAATGAAAAACTGTATTTTAATGACAGTCATCACAAGTGTGCACTTAAAGTGTGTTTGGAATGCAGAAAGCTCACTGGAACATATGTAATTTAGTTGTTTGCTTGCATGTGAAAAAATGCAATACTCTCACCTGCATATCCTCAGAAAGGCAATATTTAAACTAAACATAAGGTTGAACAGAAGATGTAAGAAGCTAAGAAGTAGATCAACTGAAAACACAAGGCAAAAATAATATTTTATATGTTCTTCTAATTAGAGGTGAAATTTCAGCCTTTCAAAAAATAGCTGAAGTGCCAAAAAACAACAGTTGAAGGCCATGCGAGGCAGGAAACCCACACAGATCCATATATCTATCGGGAGAACATGATTAATGTGACCAGCTGTGGAATATGAGCTGCTTCCTGGCCTTGTCTTGGTCCAGGAAAACTTGCCATCCTGTTGTTTTCTTCTCCCACTGAGAACTTAATGATAGCTTCAAGTTGCTGTTGAAAACTCGCACAAGCCCTCATTTGTAGCTTTTAAACTGCAGTGTCTCCACGACTCATCTGTCACAGCAGTTTTTTGGAGGTTGAAGAAGATTTGAAAAAAGAAGAAAAGTCGTTTCAGCACACATGCACAGTTGGAGTGTTCTTCTGCTGCCCCATTCATCACGGCTGCACTGCATTCCCTCCGGCTGTATAGGAGCAGTGGGTGTTGCCTTCATGCCAGCATAATTTCTATACATTGAAATGCCAGAAGGAGTTCAGTGATTGTTTGTAAGAGTCAAGCAAGATCCTGTGGTCTGTGCTAAACTATTTTCATTTTCTACTTTTGTTCATTTAAGTGATTTTTTTTTTAGGTTTTGGTTTGTTGTTTAGACATAAGCAATTTGAAGATGTCACCTTGGACTCCAAAGAATTGTGACTGCTGACTGACAGTCACCTATTATAGAAATGATGCCACTTTTACCATTTATGTGTACTGGATTACTTATTACATATATCTATAATTCAGCTGTCAGATACCTACAGTTTAATTCTGACTAGCTGTAACTCCAGTTCAAGTAATGTTTAAGTCCCCTCAATTCATTAAAATCTACATTGTCCTTTTTCCATGTCTGAAGTTAAGTTTTAACTAGTTAGAATGATGTTGAAAATATCTCAAACTGGAAATCTGCCCAGTCAAAATGTAATTATAGATATCTTGCATTAGAGTTTTGACTCAGCAAAATGTCTGTAATTACGTCAAAAGTTACGGCAAGTCGAAGGTGGAGGCCACTTGCTTTGCAAACATAAAATGACACTGCAACTGTGATCACATATGACAAGATGTTTAACCGCCACATCAGAGCAGCCTGAGACTGAAGTTCTTGTAAATTTTGACCCCAAGTCTCCAATGAATGAAGCTCTTGTTCTCCACAAACGTCTTGCTGATGTTTTTATTTCACCGTATATTCTAGGGATCTTTTCCACCACAGCCCGTGTCATTGCAATGGGATGCCTTTAGGGAGCAACACACTACAATACAGATTATTCATAATGACATTTGAGATATCTGCATCTACTATAAACTGAACTAGTGATATCTGTAACTGTTGTTTTTGACTGGTCCAGATAGCCTTATAGACACCAGGAGTAAAAATTCCGACTAGTCAGTGTAATTGCAACTAGTCAAAATGACGATGATGTCTGCAATGGTAATTCTGAATAGTCAGACTTAGCTTTTAAATGTAAAATTGCTTGTCATAGATGTTTGATGCTGGGCTACTACAGGAGCAAAATATGTTGTTGATGGCTCTTAAAGAGAATAAAATGCTCTGTTGAGCTGCAGGTCCATGATATTTTTGTGTAATGAACCTTTTACATTATGTATTAGTTCAGTGTTCAGACCAACAAGATTAAGAGTACAATTATCACTAACATATTGATATTATTAATGTTTGCTTTGTGTCTGTGTTGTTGTTTTTTTTCCGTTAGATCCTAAAATCATCCAGTGCCCAGTCACCAATCAAGGAGCGGAGCCGGGGCAAATCCTTATCACCACGGCGACGACAGACCAGTCCCCAGCGACGCTTTACACACCGCAGAGACAAATCGTAAGTGTTTTCCATTCCTGCACTGTTTGTGCCCCAGGGAGGGAAACTCAAAGCAGACGACACATGTGGCCTTTTACGCTCTTATCCAAACCATTTTACTGTTTTAGCAGATATGACATTCTTTAACGAGGGAAGGTTTCCAAACTTGGCAGTGAGTTCACCAGCATGACTGGCGGCGGGTGTTTATCAGGCGTTTGTCTGGTGTTTCTTCTTCCTCTCTCTTTCTCTGACTCTGCTCTTCAGCTTCAAGGGACTTTAACTGATGTGTGTGTGGGCTGGTTTGTCACTTTAAAATACGCCGCTAAACAATTTGTTGTGCGTGTTTGGGAGCTCAGCATAATGCAGGACCGCACACAGGCACTGATCTAAAGCTACAGGTGACACTGAGGGCAGTTTTTGTGTCTTTGTTGCCAACAGCTCAGCATTATCACCAGGCAGACGAGTCCTTGTTCTGTCCAGCTGACACTAGGCGTTGTCATTGTGAAGTGTGTGTCTGTGCACACCGCCAACAGTCAGCGGCAGAGTGCCGCTTTTCCTTTCTGAGATACAGGATGTATGACATCGGATGCTGCTGGTCAAACACTAATCCTTAAATACAATAGGCGAGAGCATACAACCAAACTCCATGTAGAAATCTGAACCTTTAAGGCTCCCTTGCTCCGTGGCCACTACACGGAGCAAGGGAGTTCCATGTTTTATTTATTTTATTTGACATTTATTTAACCAGGTAGTTCTCATTTACAAACATATTTAATAGTATGACCAAAGATTTTATTTGAATCATTTGAGACTACCTCTTAATTTGGAATAAATACAGTCCTGCAGCCGGTATGATGGATAACTTGATTTTTACAGGATTTTTATTGCACAAATCCCCTTAAACTTGATGTTTCCTCTTTATTTCACTGAATTCCTAGCCATGGACATTTTTTTCTAAACTGAAATCTTGGTTTGTAAGAGTCAAGCAAGTCAAAACAAAACATTAAGAAAAGTCTAATGTCATTATTTGTAGGAAAAAGACTTCTGGATTAAAGAGTGTGAGAGGCTAGGATTCCTTCAGGATTAGCAGATTTTAAAGACGAGTGACTCATCAGTCCAAGTCACTAGCAGGGACACTTTGACAGACACACACATGCAGGGCGCTGAGTGTGTTTGTGTGTGCTGTCAGCTGTGCGATGGGATGTAACACAATCTGACTCGGGCGACAGCTGCAGCCCAGCCGTACTGCAGAGTCACCACAAACATACTCAGACGTGGCACCAGAATTAGTGACATTCCCGGTGTTGCTGTTTGACGTGGCACTGTGATGACCTTTCATATGTGAAGTCATAGCGCGCTTCAGTGTGTAATTATTTAGTGATCAGTGCGTGTTTGGGGTGTAGAAAATGGTAGCAGAAAAAGGGGGCTATCCATTTCGTCTTTTCAGTAATGTAACATGAAATCATCTTCTCCACTAAAGTATAAACAACTATACCACTTATATATATATATTTCAGATAACTAATTCTAAAACCCCAAATGCAATGTAGCTAAATATTCCAGTAGATAATTAAGAAAAATTGCAGGTATTATCTCACCTTACTAAGCTTTGACATTTGCATTAGTGTGTGTTTGTTTACACTGGTCATTGTTACCGATTTAACCTTTAAATACAAGTTAATCTCTATTTTTTACCGTTTTCTTAGATAATACATACTCGAAGTACATCACTTGGACTAGAGACAGTTCCATGTTGGCAAGCAGAGAGTGTCATGGAGGTTTAGCTAGCAACAGGTACCACGACAGAGACTTCTGTGGCAGTAGATGTCCTCCAGCTATCATTAATATAAGTTATATGATCTGTCTCACCACAATTTTTCCTTTTATGTGATTGGCCCCAATATAGATCTGTGTCGTCAGCTTGGGACATCCATAGTAAAGTGAAGGGATTCGGATACTGTCTGAAGTGACTGTATTTAAACTGTCAGAGCTTGTATTTAAAGTCATATACCTTACTTGCAAGACATTTCATATGTTGTTTTCACGTTGTAATTTAGTGTCAGTACATTGGCACATGCTGCATACAGTTCATTCTTTCACTGATCCGTGAATTTGTAAAATTAAAATGTGTAAATCCGGTCTGATCCACGCAGCACTTGGTCTTTGTGGCCAGGTTTGACCTTTGTGATTTTCCTTAACATTGCTGATCTTTATCTCCCAGGTTCACACTCCTGTAATAGCCAACAGTTTTTCTGTCAACAGTGTTTATGTGCTTTTAAAGGGTCTTTAAGCCAAACACTAAAACATGATTTCCTGCCTGTTCATGGCTCAACGTCAGCTAAGTCGGTGCTATAAATTCTAAACACTCGGCATTAATTGTGCAGTTTATTGATCTTCAGTAAATCTGCACTTATCTGTACTGGGAATCTGCAGGTATACAAAAACATACACATTAAAGAGAGGGCTTCTTTTTATTTCAAATAAGATGTGAAAATGTGAAAAAGTGAACTTATTTGTATGAATCTACTTCTTTTTCCTTCAGGGTTCAATTAAACAAATTGCTATCGGTTCAGAGAACCAGTTAAAATGAACAGGGCCCAGCAGAACGGCACATTACCACTTGAAACCACTTGAATGTGACACTTAAAAAGCTATTACTGTTATCAACAGAGCACTTGCACACTTAACAATACGCTGCCACTTCAAACCGATGCAGAGACAGTGTAATAATCTGCTGCTGCTTTAAACCGCTGAGAGCACAAACACTTCAAGAGCAGATGGTTGTTTTATCAGCCCGAGTAAGACGATTCAAATACAACACAAACAACTTACAGTGTAATAGCATTAAAAAGGAGCAATTAAAAGTACAAAATCTGATGAAATACATTAGAAACGGGATTAAAATGTAATCCTCACAACATTTCTCTTTGTGTGAACCCCCCTTTGAACAGAGATGGTGAAAGAGAATGTGAGATCGAAGGATAGAAAGCAAACAAAATAATTAGGCAAAGACCAAAAGAAATAGAATAAAGTAGAGAGGGCAAGATGAAGGAACAGATGACAGACAAAGGAGGAAGAAAATAAGAAAAGAGGAAGGGGAGATGAAAGGTTGGAAGAAAGGAAAAGGTGTAGAGGGAGAGAGAAAAGTGGAAAGGAAAAGAGGACAGGGACTGGAAGAAGACAAGAAGAAAGAGAGGAGGAGGAATAAAAACGCTGTCAGCTCTCCAGATTGGCTTTAACAAGTAACACTTCGCCTTGATGTGTCAGAGAGCCTGAAAGCTTTCAGAGCAGAAATAATAAAGAGAGACGGAGGCAGACAGAGGAGGACATGATGTTAGAAGAGAGGGCAAGAAGAGAAGCAGGACAGAGAGAAAGGATTAAATCTGATGACTTGTGGCTTTTAGACCCTTTTCCTAAAAAATACCTAAGAATCTTCTGTTATATTTTCCAGTCATCTTTTAACTATGTTCACACTTGTTTCTTTTTTTTAAAGGTTTGTCACCAAATTGCTTTGCACATATTTTCACCAATAAAGTATTTTTTACTTTATAAAACATTTGTAGTCCCAAACAGATCGCGAGTATTTATCACCATTATTCAGTGATTTTAGGGACGTCATTTTTATTGCACTTTCACCTCACAGCACTGCTTTCACTTCCACATTGTGCTTGAAATAATCTTTGCCTGAATGCAGACCGTCTCCTAGAGGCAACATATGAATACAATTCTACCCAAAACATCTTACTAACTGAACATCTGCTCAGTGATAGACACCAGAATTTGTCAGTCTTCCCTGAATGGTTCACATACTGTGCACAGAGAAGCTTCTAGTCTCCACACAGTCATCTTCATCCCTTTCTTATTCTGGTCTTTTTTATTCTATGAAATTCTTACTTTCCTTGTTCACTCTGCAGATTGAAACAATCAGTTGAGTAGTAGTTAAGTTAGGTGGTATTTAAGACTAAATTCATTGGTTCAGGTTCTCAAATGGTGATATTTACTAATATTCACAGTCTTCGGTAGCCTCGCATAGCCAGACTGTTCTGTAGCATCTCATTATCATGCAGTTATTGAAAAGAAGACCACTCTAGCTTGTTTGTATTTTGTTTAAACCAGTCACCATCATTAGCAGTAGTGCTACTCCAAGGATGTGGAAATGGAGTCCCCTCAAAATAGTGATTGGGGAATTGTTTTGGTTGAACATTTGCACGCAGGGAGGTGAGCACTGGCGTTAAAATGGCTGATTCACTGAAAATAACTGGCAGAACTGTCCTGCTGCATGATCTAAATCCTCTACAGAACTTGAAAATTTCACTGCGTTTCCTGCAGTGAAGAGGATTTTGAGTGCAGTAGAAATCAGATGGCAAATGGGGAGATGAACGCTGCGTAGTGAGACTAGTGTAACAGCAAACTGAATACAGTTGGTTTAAACAAAACACACAACTAGACTGTTGTCTCTGATCAACATTGAGGGAACTTTTCTTACCTAATCAGTTGATAAATGTGAAAAATGTCCACTAGTCAATAAGTTGATATAGTACTGGACAGACAGTGATGAGTAGCTGTAGCTCTCCTGAAGCTGTGAGAAGTTGGAAAGATTATTCCTAATGGCTACATAGTTTGGAGGCAGCTGTCCTAGTTCAGCTCTACTGCACAGCGTTAAGATCAGCTTTTACAATCTGCCACTGTACTCTTAGTATGCAGCGTGAGTTCAGCATGTTTATCTGCTATCTTTCAGGCCGGCCTCAGTGGAGAGGAAACCTCCAGAGCTCAGCACTCTCAATGACGGTTACCAGATCCGCATCTGATCCCCTCCATTCACCTACAAGACATCTCCAGCCGTTTCACATCCGTCCAGATCCCTCAACCACCCCGATCCAAGAGTGTCCACCTGCCACCAGCGTTTTTAAGACAGAAGTCACTGCAGCTGGAGCAGCACAGGTGGATTCTTACAGACCAGGTGGATGGTGAACACACAAATACACGTTACAGGAGCTTGAACATAAAGGAACTTCACTGTCACTGAAATTCAGAGCGAAAGCGATTGTTTGTCTGGTCTTAATATTTCAGTGTTTACTCATTTAGTAGCAGTGAATCCTTGATAACAGCCTCATCATCACACACAGAGTGGCTGCTCTTTTCTTTCACATCGACACATTTCAGTCATGTAGCTGCTCAGAGAATCAGCGTAGAAGTGAAATCTGAGTTTGTTTCTAGAGTTCCGACATTTCAATCAACTGAAGTGACCACACGTGTCAAGTAAGAGCTAGAACAGGAGGTTCTGAATGCAAACAGTTGAAGGTATTAGTTAGTGGTTAAAGAGTCAAGTCGCCATGTTGGAAGAGTCACAACAATAAAATGTAGAGTTCTCTTTGCACAAACTTCAACTAAGAATATATTAATTTACTGGTTGTTTTGACATCTTAGCTTGTAAAAGGATCAATTATAGTAATACAACTTCTATGGCACAATTCTACTGCTAAGAATTTAAGCGGTTATGTTTCATCAGGGATGAAGGTGGTGATGACTTTACAGTTTTGACAATTTGTTGTCAGTTTTCCAACATGGCGGTGTTCATAAAAGAAGGTAGAGAAAAGGGAGGCAAAGCCGACGTGAGATGACAAGGAAGCACGAAATACACAGGAGACACAAGCGCCCATGCTAAATTAATTTAAACTGTGGATTCGTCTTTAAGAATAGCAGAATGTCCTGACAGCTGCTCGGCTGACAACTTTGTACTTCTGCACACTGAAAGTAATCGGTCATATTTCCCTACCACCGTGACTTCTCCTGACCCCCCGTGAACCGACAGCAGTTTTAATAAGATGACTAAGTGGACTTCCATTTACAGATTGTATTGATCGCGGCGGACGAGTTTAGAATAAGGAGAGGGCGTTCGATAAAGTATGCAGGGAAATCAAAGACGCAGAGTCAATAGAGAAGAAGCGGGAGGATGAAAGAGAGGAGGATGGAGGAAGTGAGAAGCGAGGGAGCGATAGAGAGACGATTCACTGCAGGAGATAGAATGATCATTAGAGCACTGCGGCAAACCTCCTGTCCCCTCTTCCTCTCAGATCCCCTCTCCTCCTCCTCCTCCTCCTCCTCTGCCCTCTGTTGACACATAACTGCATACATTACTACAGCACTGTCTCTGTTCTGAGCATCCGAAAGAAACACGTCATGGAGAAAAATTGAAAGACTCAATCCAATACTGACTAGAGATGGTTAACAGCCCCAGTATTTAATGCCAAAAAGACAGAAGCCGTTTGCTGATATTCTGTACTAAGATAAAAGGGCAGGTTCTTCTGTCAACTTTATTGCTATTTTAGCAAATAGATTTTCCTTGTTATTTATTATGCAACTGCAAGGAAGAAAACATCTGTTGTTGGAATTAAACGTAGCTGCAGGACTTTGTTTTTTTTTACAAGTGCAGTAATCACACTTTATTAAAAATAACTATCAATGTTGCTAAAGTTCCACAAACCATCCAGACATGTGGTTCCTGCCCTGCGGCGTAGCATTGATGGGGGGAGAAAGAGTATTTAAAATCACTTTAAGTACGTGTTGCTAATTGGTGCTTTAGTCTCGTGCAGTACTGGATGCTTTTGCTACCCAGAGCCTTTGTAAGATGATGAATTGAAAAATAATAAATACTCTTTTACTGAATTGTTCACACTCACGTCCACGCCTAGCCTGTGGTCACAAGCTAGAAAGGCTGGGAACTACAAACACCAGCTTTCATTTTGTTAGAGGACTGAAGCTTCAAGTGTTACGCAAAAAATGCAGAAATAGTAGAAAAGTCGGGAAAAAACACGATTTTGTTTACAGATTTTTTCCTCTTTTCCATCCCCTTATTTACCAGCGACCCCTTTAAGTGTTTCAATCCCTGGCAGGGGGACCTGTGCTCTTGTTATTAATTGTATTAAAGCATAATGTACATCGCCTGAGATTAAAATATATAAAAAAGAATGAACATGAAATATAGTAGGCTTAATGAGAACTCTGCAGGCTAAACTCTAAACACATTCTGCTCTGATCTCACATGGAAAAAATAAGGTTTCCTATATCTCGATCCAAAATTCAAGCATGAGTATTTCCACAACATGCTAGCAGAAGCCTGGTGGAGCTCTGTAAGTGCTGACCAAGCTCAGCTGTAGCCACCACCAGACCTCACACAGTAAACTAACTTGCTGTTGGCCAGCTGGCTGCTGCCAACACAGCTGTTCCACCAACAGCTGGAAAATAAAATGATTCAGCTGGTCCAAGATCAGCTTCAGCCACTTTGTACAATCAGGCAAACAGTCAGTAACAAAAGCCTCCTTCATGACAGACAGAGTGAAGTAACAGTCTGTGCATTCAGGCAGCAGGGTCAGGACCCTTTGAGATATTTGGTCACAAAATGACAAAAATAATTCGTCAGGTTTTAGTCTCAATGAAAATTGTATTTTGGTTTAGTTTGGTTCAAAAATTGCAATTGTAAGTCAAAGTGCAAATCCTTTACAGTCAGTCACTCTCAGAGCAGTTTGATGAATCGTCTCTGTGAAGCCAAGTGACCAGTAGGAGTTCCTTCAGTACTGTATGCACTGTTTCACGCTCATCTGCGTGATGCATCATAGGGATGGTCCAAAAATATCCAATCGAATGTGATTGGCTTTTGGATTCTCCTGTCGAGGCCTTCAGTGAATCACCACTAAGAAGCTTGAAATCAAAGAAGCTTGAAACCTCACATCACACACGTCCAGTATGACATCCATAGTTGAATTAACCATCTGATACAATAACAAAACACACTCAAATGGTAGAACACCACATATCAGAACCTGATATTTACCTGTATTCAGCTCTTATCACACAGACATTGTTAGACATTCTGTGCTTAGATACAGCTCATCTTTATGTACATTTACAAACACCTATGTTGATTCATGTTTGTTGCATCCACAGAATGTATTGTATGGGTTTAAACCTCAATGCTGAGAACTGTAAAAGTCAGTTTTAAGCAACAAATAAGATATTTAGAAGTACAAGGACAATTCTCTGTCAGTGGCCCCAGACCAGCTTGAATTAAGGGGTTAAAATACAGATTTTAATTTAGATTAAAGTCACGATTGAAACCAGCAACTTTGTGGTTTGGCTGTTTAGAACTGTATAGATGATACGATTGTCTGCCTTCAGGATACTTGAAAACACAACAACTGACTTCTATAGTTTTCATCTAAAGGTTTAACTAAGGCTACATCCACACTGGTGTGATCTCTAATAAACAAACTCCATTCAGCATAATTTCAGAAGCTAAAAACCTGGTGGGTATCACTTTTTGACCTCTCTGTTTTTGCACATCTAAGCTTAGATGCAATCTAAACTAAAACAGGGGATCAGCAGCATTTCCAAAAGTCTGTATTTTATTGGTACTAAAGCTCCAGGGTCATGTGGACGCAGCACCAGTTAAGCATTTTAAAAGTGAAATGTCATGGTGTGGATGTAGCCTGACAATGGTGTTTCCCAAAATAATAAAAGCATGACAATTATCTTTGCTCAATTAGGCTGCACTAGAAAACTTAAGATTTTGGCGACCCAAAGTGGCAATGACGGATTACTAATAACATTTTGAAGGATATCACCACTCAGAGGTCACTGAAACTCCCTGAATGATGCTGGTGTCCAAACTTAAACATCTGGGAGCTAAAACAGCAGACGGTGTCTCACCCTGTGAAGGTTTTAACATCTGGTAGCACTACAGACCAAGGTGTTTAGAAGTGGTCCTTGCTTTGTTTGTATTTGACTGATTAACATTTAGTGGGTGAAAAATTATTTCAACATATTCATAAGGCCTTAAGGATACACACTGTGCATTTTGGTGATGAGTAGTGGAAACGGCAAAAGAAAATAGAAAATCACAGGATACATGATTATTTTCTGCTGCTACTTTGTGCTGAACCTGGTGCTACTTTAAAGGTCCAGTGTTTAGGACGTTATTGGCCTGTAGCGGTGAGGCTGCAGACTGTAACCAGCTGAATAAACATCGCCTCACTGTCAACTTCCAAGCATGCCACTACAATGGATGCTAAAAAGGCAAAAGGCCTCTGTCAGTGTTTTATTTGTCCATTCTGGGCTTCTGTAGAAACACGGCCTTGCAACACGATGGACTGTCTCCCTCTCTTGATATAAAGGGCTCATTCTAAGTTAGCAAACACACAGGGACTTTAAGTTCTGCACCTAAATCCTACAAACTGGACCTTTAATTGTACGTCTAATGGAGCAAAGATGATCTTAAATACTTGTCAAATTTTGGGAAAACACCAGCATGTTTTCTTGGTCATGTCAGTGGTCCGCAGGAGATTTTCAGAAACCTGTTTCTAGATCCTGTCATTTGATTGTTTCATCGCTTTTCTTTGAATGTTTCACGAAGTCCTCTCAGTCACACAACAGGTGTGTCCCGTTGCCAACTCAAAACCACACACATTTCACCCTAGCTTTTTGTTTCAACAATAAGCTATGCACGCGCTGTGTTTTAGAGAGCAGGTTGCAGCAAAAAAATATAAATCCTAGTCTTCCACAGTTCAAATGTTGGAGGAGGAAGGTGTTTGTGGCTCGACTACATAAAAACAAACCACATTTTTAACCGTCCGTACAGAAACAAATCATTCAGAATGATTCTACTCGCCAAGTAAAACCACAACCTGCAGCTTTCTCTCTGTGTAGATCCAGTCTGAGCCATGATCACAGATTCAAGGTGCTGTGAGCAAAGCGGAATATTTTTACATGTTTCTGATGTTTGGCCAGCAGTGGACCAGCACAGCCCAGAGACAGAGATCTGAGTGTCACATCTCCACCTCTGGAACAAACCAACCAGCTCTACGTGTGAATATTTCTACTCACGGTTGTGTGTTGATGCTTTCTAAAGGCTTGGTGTTTGTTAGCATACAGAAGAAGCACAATGCTGCTTTTGCTTTTTTGAGTATTCAGTCTGTTCCACAGCAGAGTTTGGTACAGACAAAAGAAATGATGCATTTTCTAAGTGAAGAGCCTCATATCTCGGAGTGCATTTTTCAGCAACACTTGTTTTCAGACTGATCTTGTATGTTGATCTGGCTCTTGTATTTTTGGAACAAACTGAGGATAAACACGTTCGAAGGGCCTAAGTTCACTATGACTGAAGACATGGGGCTCAGAGTCAAACATCGACACTGCAGTTCTGGGTTTAACCCGACAGTGATAAACTACCTGACTGCTCAGCAGGGACACGCGACCTGTGTCACGTTAAAAATGGCAACAAAGCAACCTGAAGCAGCGATACTTGATGTAGCAACTGAGATCTGTTGTTCTTTCAGTTTGCAGTAGACGGTTCTGTGCTTGAGCATTTCTCTTACTGAATGTTTTGGGTTTTCTTTTCAAAGGTGTTTTGATGTCCAAGAGTTTGATTCATCGATTGTACACTATGATTTTGAATGAGGAGCATTTGTTTAAAAAAAGGACACCTTGTACTTGTAGCAGGTGTTCTTTTTGAAGGCCTTTGATTTGTTTCCAAGTGCTGATATCACGTTTCTCAACTCCCTACTTACCGTACTGCAGTGGTTCTCAAACCTGCTCTGTCATGTTCCACCTCAGAAGCTGAAAAAAGTTGGTGTAATTTTTCTCAACCATTCAGCCGATCAACAGTATTGGAGGAGTTACTGATAGAAACAGAGCCAGCACCACAGAACCACTGCTGTATTGTAAAAATAAACAGTAGTATTCTCTTATATTTAACTTTTCATCATGACACTTTTACCATACAAACACACTGGACACAGATTAGATTTAGAATTTTCTGCTGTGACGTGCCGAAGACTCATTTTTGCCGCAGAGATGTCAGAAATCTAACTTCTGGTCTCTTTCCCCTAAAACTGACGATGACTTAACAGAGACGGAACAACACTACGGCTGCTTAATTGACAAAAATAAGTACATTTAGATCAACTTCACAGCCGTATAATTTTTAGGGCAACATATCCAAACACCGCTGAAATAGAGTGAATTGATGAACATGAGAAAGTGTCTGTTTAACCAGTGCCTCATTAATCAGATAGGATATAATTGTACTTAATTAGTATCTTTGCTGTGAGTTTGCAGGAGTTGCCCGTTTGCTTTGTGCAACAACAAAAAAAGGGTGACATTCACGCTCACTACAAGTATTCCCTTCTTGTTTGGATCACTGCTTTGGTTCTTTTTCTCTTGCCTGTTTCTCGAAGTGATTTTCTCGTCATGAACCATAAAAAAGCAGACAGATGTGCTTTGTGTTGCGAAGAACAAAGGGACAGCGAGCCTTCTTACAAACTTACGAGTCCAGTGCGACTCGTGATGAGCAAAAATTTATGTGTGTGCGCGCGTGATTCGAACCCCAAGCCACTGTAACAGTATTCAGCCAGCATCTGCATTTGATCGAACGGCTCAGTGGACTGACTGGAGCCGATGGATGGAGCCGATGAGCCCCCTGTGATGGTGTTGAGACCTCACAGAGCCGTGGAGAACTGGCTAATACACACACACACACACACACACACACTGTTGCTGTTGTTTTTATTGAGCGCTGTTGAGTCTGTTCAAATTTCCCGTGTGAATATGCAGCGTGGTTTTTGTATTCTGTGGAGATCAATAGTAGGAGAAAATGTGAGCCCCGGTGATTATTGTAACTCTCCTACTGTTACAGTATAAATGGTCTGATAGCAGCTGTTTTTATCAACAACTGTAGCAGCATGTGTTCTTTTATTAAATAATCTATGTTTTTAACCCTGTGTGTGTTCTTTCATTGATCGTACTGATGTATAACTGAGATGAGCTAATGATGGTGGCATTTTAAAGTCATTATGAGCTCTAATAATATTGTTATTATTATCTGCCACAAGATTAAAACCACCTGTTTAGCTCAGCTCAGACTCACTGAGCTCTCGCAGACCTCTGAAGGTGTCCTCTGGTATCAGGAACCAAGACGTCAGCAGCAGATCCTTTAAGTCCTGGAAGTTACAAGGTGGAGCCTCCATGGATCCCATGTTTTTTCAGCAAATCCCACAGATGCTGGATTGGATCTCTGAAATCTGAGGCCAAGTTAACATCTTGTATTCTATCTTGTTCCTCAGACTATTCCTGAACAATGTTTGCTGTGTGGCAGAGAGTATTATCCTGATGAAAGTGGACACTGCCATCAGGGGATACTGCTGCCAAGAAGGGATGTATGTGGTCTGAAGCAATGTTTAGCTACGTGCAGCATGTCAGAGTAACATCCACATGAACACAGGATCCAAGGTTTCGTCTGTGAAGATTCTCAGTCATCCAGGTCATGGTTATCCCCGTAGTTTCAATCGTAGCATCTGGACTTGCTTGACTTTCTTGAAGGTGTTTCACCTCCCTTCCAAGAGGCTTAACTAGTTCTAACTTGCTGACTACAGGAACCACTTAGAGCTGATGGAACCGCTTGGATGAGAGGTGAAACGTCTTCGAGAAACTCAAGCAAGTCCAGATGCTACGATTCAAACTACGAGGATATCCAAGGTTTCTCAACTGAATATTGTTTAGAGCAGTGGTTCCCAACCGGTGGGTCGGGACCCAAAAGTGGGTCACGAAGCCATTTTTAGAGGGTCGCAGAAGCATGCCCCCCCAAAAAAGTAGATGTATAGTGTCTTTTATTTTAAAGGACATGTTTCTTATGACACAGTTTGCTTTCAATAGCAGGATATTTAGTGATGTTGACACCAGTAGTTGCCCACTATTACCTCTAGATTTGGCTCTTATTGGAGAAATTTATGCTGAAACATCCCAAAAACACACGAAAAGGTGCTCAGAATCTGTCAGTATGGGCCAAAATATGCACCAAACTTGTCAAAAGCATCCAAATATACCAAAATTAGCAAAGAAATAAGCCAGATTTTTCATAAGTTGTATCAAAATGTGTTGAGACTACACCCAAATAAACCTTAATTTGTTAACACGAGCAGCAAACTTCAAAAATTTGGGTCGCGACCGTTATTAGTAGAAACATAGTGGGTCCTGAGGCTGGACCAGTTGAGAACCACTGGTTTAGAGCATCACACTTCCTCCACAAGCTTATTTTCTTCCCATAGTGCATCCTGCTGCCATCTTTTTCCCAGGTAATTGATGCACAAACACCCACGACCCCTGGTAGTGGAACAGGTGCGCAGGAAAGAGGAACTGTTAAGGGGAGCAAAGGCAGTTGGTCAGGCCAAACAGGGACAGTGGTTGAACTGGGACGGTGTTGAGAAGAGGAAGCTCAGTTGGAGGGACTTGTGGTGTATGGAGGAAAGTCGGATTACATTTCTGATAGAGGCGACATACGATGTCTTGCCAACCCCCCAGAACCTAAGACTCTGGGTGAAGGGCGACCAATCGTGTCCTCTGTGTTCAGATACGGCAAGTTTAAAGCATATTTTGTGTGGTTGTAGAATTAGCTTATCACAAGGCCGGTATACATGGCGGCATAATCAGATGCTGAGAAGTTTAGCTGCAGGCATTGAAGAGAGAAGAAAGCAGGTGAATGCTGGAGGTTCCAGAAAGGAGAGGTCAGTTGTGCAGTTTGTTCGAGAGGGGGAGAAGAATAGAGGAATTAAGTCAGGGAGGAGGCAGGGGTGTGGTCGCCTGGTAGGAGCTAGTGATTGGGAAATGCAGGTGGACTTGGGAGGAAAGTTAGTCGTTCCCCAGGAAATAGTTTGTGCTAATCTGAGGCCGGATGTTGTTTTGTGGTCAGTGAGTAAAAAGACTGTATTTCATTGAGGGAACAGTTCCCTGGGAAAATTCAGTGGAGGCAGCTTATGAGAGGAAGAAGACTAGATATGCTGACTTGAAGACAGAATCTGATCAGAGAGGATGGAAGACCAGGGTTCGCCCATTGAAGTGGGGTGTAGAGGTTTTGTTGCAGGGTCAGCTGTTTCAGTTTTAAGGGAGCTGGGAGTGCAGGGGCAGAACTTGAGGAAGACGGTGAGGGAGATGTCAGATGAGGCTGCGAGATCTAGTATGGATTAGGAGAAATAATAGTAGTTGGGGGGGTGAAGTCCCATTTTCCCTCTCCCAATAGGTAGAGATCCAGGAAGAGGAAGTAGGTGTACATAAGGTGAGGGAGTGGCTTCTCTGTGGGACCATGAAGCCAGCTCAGGTGAGTTTGTGTTGTAAGGTGCAGGTTTGTTTCATTTGTTTTGCTGTTTTGCTTGCCTTCTTTCATTATCACTTAGCACTTAGCAGTTGTGTGTGGCATCTAGGCCTAGGGTAGCATTGTAGCATTTGACAATAGCTATAGCTGTAGTACTGTAGCAGTATTTTAGCAGTTAGCATTGGCATTTAGCAGTTAGCATTATAGTTGAATCTGGCTGTGCAGTCTCTTTGTGAGTGGTGAGGTTGTCAGTGGTATATTTTAAGCAAGTAGTGGTTAGCAGTAGCATGTAGCATTTGCATTAGCTAAATGGTAGCATCGGCACTGGTCACTACCTGGAGCATCTCCTAAACGGGACTGGGTCAGTTGAACGTGGCAGTGCTGTTTGGATTGTGTAGGAGTACTGTGAACTGGCCTCCTGGAGGTGTCGTCGGACTAAGTAGGCGAAACACCATTGAAGGGAGGTTTCCATCTGATGACCCCCAGAGACATGTTAGGAATCACTGCTCACTGGTAGGTATAGAGACAGATTAGGGATCCTAGGTCCTTCATTGAGTCTCATTCCTTTTTTTAGCGCAAGTGTCTTGTGTTTAAATTAACTAGCAATATGGTCAATCTACTATAAAGCACATTTTATACATAAAAGTTGCGTTTTTTCACAATGTACAAAATCCAGATTGTGTACATTGTGGTAATGCTGCTTGTATTATGTGAAACAATGACATGACAATAATGAAACGACCACACAAAACAAAGAATCTGAGCCAACTCTGATGTTCTGTCTGATGCTTTAAGGAACTGCTGAATGGTGAGTTGGTTTATTGGCTGTTAAATTGGTGGAATTATTTTTGATTCATCATCCTGAAGAGCACCAGAAACGGCAAAATCTATTCGCTGTCAGCAGCAGGTAAAGCTGCTCATGGTTGATGGGATGTAGTGTTCAGATGAGAAGATAAGGAAAAGTGATGCGAGTTCACAGTTAAAGCCTTCAGTCTAACAAACCCTCAGTGGTCAGCAGCAGCAGAGGTTGTATAGATCAGTAATGGTGTATGAATTTCAATGAGACAGCTGCAGCATGAGCAGACAGCAAACCTTCCTCAAACACACCCAACTTCAAGAAGAACAGAGTAGTAGAAAGAGGAGAAACGTGAGGAAGCTGCAGCAGGAACGACCACGAGTGATTCTCCTCTGCACAGCACACTACAGCCTGATACAGTAATCTGCTTACGTTCCACTGCAGATGTGAGAGTGTGTGTGTGCTTCAGACAAGCACATGGAGGCAGCAGATTTATAGAAATAATCCTTCATTTCTCATCTATGCTGCAGCTCAGGGACTGAAAGGCAGAGGAGGCTCACCTCACTGTGTGTGTGTCAGCAGCTTAATGTGATGTAAGGTTTGCGTGTGTGTTGTCAGGATCAGGCTGTTGAGGTGCCGGCAGAGCACAATGTCTGGAAAAACAAAGGTCAAACTGAGCCTCCTGATTGGTTTTGAGTTTTTGTTTGTTCTTCACCTTTTACTGTCCAGTCGCACAAATCACACCTGCAGGGGGCTGATCGCTCATTTTCCGATCCCTGCTGTGTTTTTTAGACCAAAATATCCTGATGGCTGGAGTTTTTCACTGCTCTGCTTGTATTTACAACAGTGCACTGCTACAACCAAACCACCCCTGTTGGAGCAAGTAAACCTAGACAATCCCAATCCCAAAGCCAAGAACAAGAAAATGAGTCCTGAAGTGATTTTAATTTGCAGCACGATGACCACTTTTCTACTTAAAGCCCATCAAAAACACTGATTTAGATGGGCAGTATTGTTAGAATCACTATTTATTACTAAATATGTAACGGTCAGTTCAGTTCAGGTATAAGCCATTCTTATTTTTATCAAGATTTTTTAAAAACCTGTATTTATTGCGTTTTTGTTCAAGTATAGCATAAGAACCTCTGCACACAAACAACAATTAAAACAGGGCACATCTTTACATACAATATAAAGTTGATTAAATTAAAATGTGACACAATTGTCAAACTCCAGTGTCCCTTCTTGACACAGCCTGCAGCTGCCCACAATGTTAAAATGCCCTCTGTCAAGAGCATGTGTAATATATACTAAACAAATACACGACTGCAGCATTTCATGACATTTTATCCGTTCTTTTTAATACGAAGGAATAAGTATTGGCTGTTCCAACATGCATCATCTCTATAACAGAATGGAGGTGACTGTACTGGAAATGATAATGTGCAGAGGGATTATGAACCTTAACCACAAGATGTTAGATGTTCTGCTCTTCCTGAAGATCTTGGTGAAGTTGACAGACATTTTTGGGAAACAGGATCATGTTGTCAAAGATCCTGAGCTGGCTGAAGTGATTTTTTTAGACGACTGAAGATGTAGTTGTGGACACTGAAGTACGTGGCTTTGGCCCTAAGTGACACGCAGCATCCCGCTCCTGTCCTTCTCTTGTCATCTGTGGCATCGTGTCATTTGAATTAAGTTGCAATTTAGGGTGGACTTTCAGAGTCACTGGTCGAACGAGTGTCTGTGTGCTGGTCACTGTATCTGATCAGTGCCCTTTAAAGACACACCTGAAGAGAGTGGAAAAACTCAGTGGTCAAGAATTTTTCACCAGGTTTTGTGTACAGTTCCCTTATTGAATAGCAAACAGAAATGAGATCTTTAAGCAGCTTTTCTCCAAGTCAGAGACGACTCAGTTCATGCTGTTTATATTTTTGTTCAGTGGGAAAAGTGCCTTGTAGTGACTCTAAAATTTTAGATTATTAACATAGATCACATTTTAGACAACATTTAAGTTTGAGCTCTCCAGCTTCAGCTGATGTCCACATTCAAGGCTCAGTAATTTGCCCCTTTGTCGTAACACAGATTAAACATTGATTAATGTACACTCACTGTAATGTGCAATTGCTTTAGGAAGATGAACCAAATCTAAGCTTAGGTTCATTTTCCCAATTGACACAGTTTGCATTTAATTCTGTAAACTAAACGCTCCTCATGTCAGCTAAGACAGAGTCGTGTGAAAAACACCTAGAGGCAGTAAAAATATTGGTAGTGAGTAGTAATGGTGAAAAACACCCAGACACTACTCCGGGGTCAGAGGGTGAATACATGCAGTAGGGTTGGTCATGTGCTGCACTATCACTGCTCAACACACAGAGCACTGCTGCCATCTAGTGGTCGGACACAAACTCCAAAGGCAATGTCCTCTGAAGCACCTGCTACAAGACGCAAGCTGAGTTTGTTGTTTTGCAGCCAAGAAATTACATGAGCTGAAAACTCACATGACTCTCTGCAGGAAGGAGCCTCACAGAGCCGACAGACACCAGATTTCATCAGTGACATATCAGATATGCAAGACTGATGACAGAAATAGTCAGTGTCTATGATTACTGAAAAACTAATAGATGAATGGATTTTATAGTGTCTGGCTGTACAATCATTACTAATTACTGGTTCTTCTTAAAGTCTGGCCTGAGTGGGAATATTTTGCTCCTCAGTCAACAATATGGTGATGTTTGCCATCTTTTAAACTCTAACAGCGTCTCTAACTCCAGTATCTCTTTCAGGACTGTCCAGGTACTGAGGTGTTTGTCTGCTTTGGACTTTTATGTAAATATTAGACTAAGTGCCATCCGTGTAAATAAGGGAGGCTGAAACAGAGGTTTTGAAGCTCGGCTCGTGCGGCCTCCAGTATAAGAACAGACATGAGGAAGCCTGTGAAGCCTGTTGAGATCCAGCCGAGCGCCTTGCTGCAGTGCAGAGTGACGCTGAGAACACCGAGAGCTCCGAGTCCTGAGCAACACAGTGTTTCAGAGGGGAGCCGAGGTAAACGATGCAACCATTTGTCACCATCACACACGCTGAAGTGGAAAGATGTGGGACGTGTTCTGCAGCGACACACTCGATGTCCAATCCATTACCCAGCCACCTCCATTTACACCCAACCACGCCAAGCAGCAGTGTCCCATTATGCACTGAAAAAGCAAAAACAGCTCTTTCTTATTACACTGAGGAGGACGTGAACTGAAAGAAAACAGCTGTCGTGTCGTTTAAATAGTCATTCCTCAGAGGATAAGTGAACAGGGGGGGAAACTGCCAACTCCTATTAGATGTGAGAAGAAAAGCAGCCATCTTTCCTTAGAATCAGGCATTAAAGTAGTCTCATTACATATTCAGGACAGGAGATGACAGAACCCACATATCTGACAACAGATGGTCCACAAAATCCAGGTTTTCTATTAAAGTCAGTACAACTTTGACTACTGAGATTAAACTCTTCTATTTTTTCAGTATTTCATACATCCTCCTCGATATGGTGTCGCACAAATTTCTAGAAAGATGTTCTGCTATTCCTCAGTTTTTTTCCAGTTGCTCTTTACTTGAGTTGTGATGTTTCTCTCTGTTGGTCTTTAAAATACCTCAGAGCTGTTCTACTTGATTCGACATACTTGCCCAGGTCATAGTTTTCACTTTGTTCTTCTTTAGAGACTCTTGCGTGATTTTAATTGTCATGCTTCTGCAGACTAGGGGTCATATTGCCATCGGGTATTCTGGCACATCAACAGACAGTCCATCTGTAAATGTCATCTCCCCAACACCTTTTGCACTTTCATATGATCACATCCCCACCTCTGTGCTTCACTGTCAGGACTATGCATTAATTGTGGTAACCCTGACCAGCTTCACAGCAAATGTGCCAGCCCTGTGTAAACCAAATAAACGCATCTTGGTCTCATCTGATCACAGTATTAGCTCGCAAAATTCATCTGGCTTCTTTTCATGTTGTTTAGCAGAGTTTACCTCTGCATGTCTGTACTTCAGTCTGCGAGAGAACATGACCGCTGTGTTCGCCTGTCGGGCTCCTGCAGTGTTGCTGCATCTGGCACCACCGGCTGTCTGCTGCAGAACCACAGACGTCTGTGAAACTGCCTCTGGTCTGCAGAAGGTGAAGGCTCTGGGTAAAGACGTTGAGGTTGTGGGGACATGACAGCTGTGGTCGCCTGCATGGGTATTTATCTTTGATGCCATCCATAAAGGTCGTCCGAGCTGTCACAGAAACCGATTTCCTCTGATAGCTCCTGTGCCTGTCCGTCTGTTTTTCAGAGGTAGATTGAGCAAGTAGTGCACTGTAAATGGTGTCATTTTAGGAGAACGACTGCTGCAGCTCTGATTAGTGGTGCTATGGCTTGTTCAATACCTCCTGCTGCAACAGTTTCAACTTTCCTGGAGCTTTTTCTATCTTTGGGAAGTCAGACACGCACAACTTTTGGTTCCTCTCCCAATTCTTTTCCACGTGGAGCCATGGTGCAGACGCAACCAATACGTGCAAAACTGAGAAGGTTCTAGTGTCCCTAGCTCATTTCAGAACCATGTTGATGCAGTTAGCCTGACTGGAATTACAGGTGGACTTTGTTTTATATCAGTCATCACAAGTTCTCTACCTTGTCTGTCAGTGACCTCATGTGTATTCACGTTCACTGAGTTTCTGGCTTGAGGCTTGTATTTCTGATATAGTCTTAATAAATCATTTGTTTTTGATTGTTCATGGACACATTCTGCTTGTAAACGTACAATATGATGCAATTCAGAGGTGATACAACTTTAAATCACTTCATATATAAATGATATTGCAGAGGGGCATGATCTGGTTCATACTATAGGCTTGTTTTAAACTCAGAAAACATTTCAGACACATAAAAATAATAAAACAGCAGCCAGATGTAAAAATGAAAATCTTTTATTTACAAACTGTAAACATCAAGTCTTTCCAAAATCCTGGAAAAATACAGAGTCCTTGTTATTTGTTGAGTATGTACAAGTTTGAATTTACAGCACAAAATGCTCTAAATTCATAGATAGTCCAATTTCACTGTCCTTGCTGGACAAAACAAGAACATTTACAGGTTGGATCTGCAGGTAAATCGCAGAGAGTTTTAGTACTTTTACAAAGTAAAATAAATTATAGAACCTCCATTTTTAATTATAAATATTCAAACTCAAGCAAATAATTACCTACTCTACTGTGTGCTGCTTTAATTTGTATGAATTTTATGGTTTTTGGCACACATTAGTACCAAACTGTTACAAAACCATGATACAGGAGCAAGTGCACACACAATTTGTTTTCCAAAGCATTTTTAAAAAATAGCCAATTTCAAGCTGAATTAACTGAGCCCCCTTGTACAAAATAAAGTTATCAAGTATCGTTCCACCTCAGCAGCACTAATGTTAATGTTCAGGTTAAAAAAATAGATTTAAAATCCCTTCATAGATTCGCATCCAGAAAGAAAGTGGTACTATGAAAGTAAACTTTATATACCAGTAAAAACTTTAAATGTGAAGGCCAGCTGTCTCTAAAACCTGAAAGAAAAGGCTACTGCACATTCTACATTCGAAAAATCAAGTGAAATATTCGTATCAGAATGATCGATGACAACACATTCAGGTGATGTTTACGGATCTGTACCTCTTGAATGTTTCAGGAGCAGCACAGGAAACAAAAACAGGCAGGTGACAAACTATTAGTGAGCATAAATTTACAGAATCAAATGTAAAGTTGGTGCTTTACATCCTCTTATTGATGGGTTTTAACAACACGTGCTTTGTATGAAATGTCATCCTGCTTCCTAAAGACGATCCAAACATTACATCCTTCCTTCTGTTCACGAAAAGTGTGCAGGGTTTCATGTTCTCTTCAAAATAATGTTTTTCAAGTTAATGTGCAGGAGCAGAATTTTACATACAAATATATAAACAGATACTCATTTTATTTTCACTTTTAGTTGCATTAACCGCATTTAGTGGATCAACTAAAACCGTAGGATGATATATCTTATTTCAACTGGATATTAGACTTTAAAGGGGCAAAGTTTCCTCTTGGGAGTTTGAATTTTACCTGCAGCCACTTAAAAAACATGTTGCTC
Organism: Dascyllus trimaculatus; assembly: GCA_024666655.1. Classification (NCBI taxonomy): domain Eukaryota; kingdom Metazoa; phylum Chordata; class Actinopteri; family Pomacentridae; genus Dascyllus; species Dascyllus trimaculatus. Next base: position 8,502,348 of record CM045455.1, on the reverse strand, counting down.
CCTAAAGATAATCAACTCGCCAACGGAAACGGATATTTTAGCACATAATCCACGTTTGGCACTTCATCCTCTTTCTTGTTCATGTGAGTAAAAGAATTCTACTTGAACATTAGTTTGAATATTATGTGAGTGTGTGATGTTCATTTATTAGACCTCTTGAACGCTCCCCTTCTTCCCTGACCTGAGCACTGTTCTGACTGGCTGTCCTCTGTCGACCGTGAGGAGTCCAGGTCAGTGCCGAAAGCGGAAGCGAGCGAGGAGAGGCAGATGGTCCGACGAGTGGTGCTGATTGGGCAGACCCATGACTTCTTCCAGCTCTGACTGGCCAACCAATGACAGCCTGCCCAGCAGCTTGAGGCCCCGCCCACCAGGAAGTGAAGGAGGTGGGGTGAAGTCTTTCAAAAGGAAACAGAGAAAATGTGACTGAGATTAAAAGATTAAGAGATGGAGAGGAGGGAACAGGAAATCAGGGAGAGAAGAAGAAAATCCTGCCCACAGTTTCTGCAAGTTTCGCCAAATTTAATTAATTTGAGACGTTTTTAATAACATCACATGACATCACTATCATATATCGAAGTATGTCGGAAAACCATCAGAATGATAAGACGTGCAATCATGTATTATTTTACTTTTTAAGGACTTCCCAGCAGTTTACACCAAAAAATGTCAATTACATAACCTGCAGAAAGTGGGCAGATGGATGAACCAGTCAAAAAAAAGGCATAACCTAATTATCAATCAGCTTCTCGGTCACTGCAACAGAAAGGACAGGCCTGAGGGTTCGGACTGAAGCTCCTCAAAGAAGGCAGTTCAGTCCACTGAGGCAACAATCGTATTTTTACTTTACACACACAGCCCACAATTAGATAAAAAAACATCTTAGAGAAACTTCTTATAGAAAAAGTCATTCCAATTTATGGCTTTTTATTAATTTCCAACACAAATACTGTACAAGGCAGAAATAAGAAGAATGGTGGGTAAAGGAAAGAAGGTATTGGGGATGTACTGCACCTCAGTAGTTATAACTGGGCATTTTTCACTGTACACCGTCTAACAGCAAAAGTCAGTGTGAGTGTGTGTGTGCGTGCGTCAGTTTCAGTACCAGGAGTGTACAAGATGTAATCCACCGTCATGGCCGTGCGGGAGTGACAAGTAGTGATCTCAGGTCTCCCGTCAGGCGTCAGCTGGTGTCGATAGGACGACTGCAGCTTCAGGCTGTGCTCAATCCTCGCTCTGTACAAAACCAACACAAGGTTAATGTGTGCTGCAGACTCTGCTTTACACACTTGGAACAGGATCTGTGTTATTTATCCAAAAGCTGAACAGAAACCTGGTTAATATTTAACAGCACAGATGCTCAGTTAAGGAACAGACTGATTATTAATATATAAAAGCAAATTGTGATGGTACCAGATTTTCCCATGTAAAGACATTAAATGCAGATTTTAGAATTCTTTCACCATTTGTGCAACATTTCAAAACTTAATCACTTACAGGAATTTTGCAGCTGTTTTCATAGTCCGATCAACTGATTATCACAACTTGGAGAGAGGAATGAAGGAAGGTATAAAGACCAGAAAGGAAGGGAGAGATGTTACCTGCTAAAAGCAGCAGCAGCAGTTTTAATGGCGAGATCCTCTACAGACAGGTTAGAGATTGCTCCTTCTACAGCTGATAGAGAGAGATAGTCTCAGTTTGAAACTCAACAACATTCAACTTAATCTGAATTGAAACTAAACATAACTATCCACCTAGCATCACACCATGACAGTACTATCTTCTTATCTAATTCTCAATGATGAAGTATACTTCCCAAATATTAAACAATTCCTTTAGAGATGTTTCAAATATTGTTAGCCTCACAGCATAATTGCCTACGTCATATTTTAAGATTTTCAGAAAAGCCATCTTTGTGTAGCGCAAAACATTCCCAAGTCAAAGAGATCACTTTGGCAGATAGTGATTTTGAAATGTAGGGTCATAGGAAATAATGCAATCAGCAGTGTTAGAAGAGTAAAGTTATCCTGATAACACAATTCGGCCAAAATATGATTTGGGCAATTATGCTATGAGGCTAACGATGTGTTTTTGTTACATTCATCAAACCATGTTAAACTGAACCACGCAGGTACTTTAATGAGCAAATACTGGCCTGAGCTCGAACTTCAGACAACTTCACTACAATGGGTCCAAGTCTGAACTAAGATTGTACCGCTAGAGAATACTAAACCACAAATCCGCGACTATATCCACACTTGAACACACATGAAAATGCCTGTCATATGACCAGTCATGTACAATGGATGTGCTGATGTAAACATTACACAGAACGTTGACTGCTCTATTGTATTTTTTTAAAACCAGAGATTTCCTAGTGGAGACGACAAGATCAGCAGCACCTGTAATTTGTTATGCTTCTTGAGTTAATCACTGGTACTCTAGGTTGATGTCTTTGCTTTCAGGAAACAACACAAAGTGAGAGTAAAGACCCATCCACAAATTGAACATGAGGGTCTGCAACATTGATTCCAAAAGTCCCAGTTTCTGGCATTTAAAAACCACAACACAACCCCAGAGTTTTTAAGACAAAACAGGATCTCAAAAGTCTCCATTTCAGTCTCCATACTTGTTTAGAAGGGTTGATGCTAGACATACATGCAGCAGAGGTTCTTCTATATAAACGTATTAGTGTGCTTGTAGTCCTAATCTGGAGGCTACGTTTACCTGTAGGGCTGGTGGGGGAACACTCAGCAGTGGGTTTGTTCTCGTACTGACACTGATGCGTGATTCCCAATCTGTGAGACCAGATTGGAGACGTGAGGAGACGCTGACCTCTGGGACTGATCTCCTGACCCGACACCTGCTCAAACATACACAGAAACACAACAAAGGTCAGCCTTTAATTACAGACACTCACTGACTGAATTTGAATTTACCAATTGTTTGTGCTGTAACCTGCCAGAAAGTTTGTAAGGGTCAAAGTAACTTCTAAAAACCACAACCTAAAACTACAAAATATTCAGCTTGTATTGATATAGAAAAGGCAATCTTTACATTTATGGACCTAAAAAGCCACAAAGACATTTTTTGCTGGACTTCAGTGACCAATAAATGATCAGAAATGTTGAATAATATTCAGTCAGCAGATTAACTGTCCCAGTAGCCCTTCACTGTGTCTCACCATGCCAATCTGCAGTCCCCTGTAGTCCAGGCAACCTGTGGTTAGGAAGTTGTATAGTGGACTCCAAGGTGTGGAGTTAAAATCCCCACACAGGACAACCGGGTTGGCCGATCCGTCCGGGAGGCGGGACAGCTGACCGATCTCAGCCAATAGGATGGCCAGCTGGGCCAGCTTGATGTCACCTCGGCGAGGGTTGTAGAGAAGGTGAGTGTTGGCGACGCAGATGAAAGACGAGGGATCTGACTGGCCGATGGTGTCCTTGGGTTGCAACTGCACAACCAATCCCACATTGTCCCGGTCGAGGAGGGCGTCACCAGGACGGAAGAACTCGACAGGGTTGGAGGAGAGGAGGGAGAAGCGAGAGGCCTTAAAGGTGACGGCACAACCGTCTGGTTTCCTTCCTGTTCGCTTCTTATACTCACAGTGGTAACCTGACACACAGAGAGACATACAGATAGGTTAATACATACACAAATGGCAAAAGAGAAAACACACAAAAACCTACATTAAGATACACACTAGTGCTGACAGATAAATCATATTTTAAAAAAAATATGTTAAAGAGAGCCACCGGAGAAACTAACCATTATTTCTTACTCCAGCTGATTAAACTTCACGGTTTAATCGGCTTCATGGGAAATCATTTATTTCTTTATTCGATCAGTATTGGTTAGTCTATGTCTGGAGTGTGTCTGTCACAACATTCACGTGACAGAGATTTAGGAACTTCTCGGTTGAACTGCAGGCTGTGTTTACGCAGAGCAGAAAGAACACAAGTATGGCAAGAATTTTAAAAAGTAAGTTGTAAATCTTCCATAGTATCCACCATTTTCCAGTAGTGGTAACACCTGTGGGCGTTTGGGAAAATGAAAAATTTCAACTTATGATTTATGGTATTATAACTTTGTCATACTGCACAAAAGACATTTCTGAGTTCCGTGTACTTCTAGTCATGGTTGTGCTGTTTCCATAGAGGTGCAGGACTTTATGTTGCAGTGAAAAATGAGGCCACAGTGAGGACAAATGTGACAGGAGCAAAATCTGCCCAGAGGCTAGCCCTGACCATCATCACTCACTGCGGAACCCCAGCAGGTGATTTGTTATTTTTTAACAGGGAGAATAAAATGATAGGAGCAGCAATTTGTTCCTTCACCAACAACCAACACACATATGCATCTGGACCTGCTATAATGTTTTTCACGTGTCCAAACTCAAAATACTCAAAGACACAAAGACAGACACACACATATAGACACACACAAACTGAATTCCTACCCAGTGCCTGTAGAGCAGGTTTAATCTGGTTTTCATAGTGATCCTCCTGCACCTCCTGAAGACACAGGATCTGGAAAAAGAGGATTTGTCATTAATTTATACTAAATAGTCACAAGTATGTGGACACACACTTGCTGTTGCAGTTTGTCATGGTTTGGGGCTCCATTAATGCTACAGAATATAAAGATGATTTGGATTATAGTGTTCTTCAACCTTTGTGGCAAACGTTTGGTGTCTCTTTCAGTATGAGAATGCCCCAGTGCAATAAACCAGAAATAGTTCAGGCCTTACTGCTCAATATCAGAGGTGGATCCCAATGGGCAAAAGTCCCTGCAGTGAGGTCCCAACCGATCCCCAGGCTAAACATATTATTTCAGTCTGATCACATCTCATCCACTCACGTCGGCGTTGTGCTGCTGGATCTCAGCCAGCAGGTTGGGTAGCCGGTACTCCCAGGGCAGGACGCCGGGGTTACAGTGTCGGTACAGGTAGGCGTTGTCCTGCAGCAGCTCCTGGGACAGGATGTTGTAGGACATCACTGAGAAATCAAACACCGTGCTGTCCCCTGGTGGCTGGAGGTCAGAACTGCAGGGCTCCCAGTGTCTCTGCAGAGCTGAGAAGAGATGAGCAAGATGGAGAGAGGAGAGTCTGACTTAAGACAAATTCCAGGTTTTTATTTTGAAATAATAAAGATCGCACTGATGGAGAATGTTTACTGAAGGACTTTACATTTTCTCTAAATCCCACCTGTAATCATCAACAAAAAAATAACGAAGTTGAGATCTTAAATTATGTAACGTATATGTGGCCCAAGACTCTCTGAGAAAGTAAAATTTTCATTCTTTACAGAGAACATTTGGTTTCTTTGAGTTTATTCAGATTTTCATTGAAGCTGTGAGTTACTTCACTGAATAGGAAGCTTTTCTTAGCTGGTCTATTCATGGACAGTCAGCTTACTAAGGTGAACTGTCTTCATGAGACTATAAATGAACTAAAGCCAGCATCTACCTCCAAAACTGGATATAAAACTGTGTGTGTACTTTGACAAATGGGTAGTAGAAATGGTAACAGGCTTAAACCCTGTAAACTAAATGAGTCAACTTACTTTTCACAGGCTGTGAGACTCCAGGTGGAGGAGGCTGTCTGTTTGCTCCAGCCACCTGCCAGGGGTTTGGGGGGTGAGTGGTGCTACGAGGATAAGAAACAAGCCCCGTCCACTGCCCTCCATCACTACCTCCATCCCTTTGCTGCTCCGCTGGCCCCTTTGTGTTCCTATGAAGCCCACTCAGCTCCTCAGCACTCCTATTTTTAAACCAGGGGTTGGGTTTGTGGACTGAAACTGTATCCTGAGTCCTGGACCCTGCAGTTTGTGAATCTTTCTGCTGATGTTCCCTCCTCCCTTGATGCGAAGATTCTTGTCTACTGGCACTCTCCTTTCGCTGCCTGTCTTTATTCACAGTTTTAGTCCTTTCTACATCTTTATCTCTGCTGTTTTCCCTACTGACATCTTTTCCAGCTCCATTCTTTCCTCTGTCTCGGCCTCCATCTTGGAACTGGTGGTTCGGCCGGAAGCTGCTGGCCTTGCTGGAGCCCTGGTGATGGTGCTCTCTCCTGGAGCCTCCCTCTTTGGACCTGACTCCTGTCGCTCCTGGTGCTCCTCCTCGGTGTCCCTCCCTTTCTTCAGTGCTCCTCTTCTCCTCCACACTCTTCCTCCGTTTGTATGGAGGCTCTCTGTCTCTGTCAGGACGCTCCATCATGCCGCCTGCAGAGGTGTAGAATGAACGCCAGCCTCCTCCAAAGGGACCAGGGTTGATATTCAGAGGGTGTAATGTCCTACCAGTGAAGACCTGATGGGCTGATGGGTGGGAGTGGGGGAGTTGAGGAGGCCAGGGTGGAAATCCCCGCACAGACGACCATGGGTGAGGAGTGGGGGGGGAATGGGGGAGGTAGAAGGAGGCACTCCTGCTCCTAAAGCCGGCCCGGGAGAGAGCAGGATGACTGCGGGGAGGGAGGGATGAGCTGAAAGAGCTCAGCCGGCGAAGGAACATGGGGTGGCTGGAGGGAGAGATCAGAAAGGAGATTATAAAGAATTCAACATGTAAAGAAAAACATCAAACATTCTCTGGTTGTAGCTTCTCAGTTGTGGCAATCTGCAGCTTTGATTTGTGTTATGTGATAATACACAGATCATATTTGGGTTTTGGATTGATGCTTGGCCACACAAAACATTTAATCAACAAAACAATAATAAAAAAAAATCTGCAGATTACTAGACAAAAGAAATGCTCACTAGTTGGAGCCCAGTTAACATGAGAAAGTAGATCAGACATGAGGTAAACAGATGAAACGAAGATTATAGCAGATTTGAGGAATGTAAGCAAAGCAGGGCTAAATATAAAGATATATATTTCAAATTACCTGTCAATCTGTCAATGATCTTTAAAATGAACAGATTACTGGTTTACTCTATAAGGTAGGGCTACACAAAATATCGTCGTACCTTCAACACTGTGATGTGTGCATGTCAATAGTTACATCACCAGAAGTGCAATATGAAGTAAGGCAAATTAACTGAAACACATCATGCTACAGCTTGCTGCTTGACACAAAAAGAAAACTCACACAGCTCTCATTTCCCAATCTACCAGAGAAATCCGTCTTATAAAATATCATTTACTCCAACTTAAGGCTCCAATTTAAGGGTTTGCCGAGTTGTTTTTTATTCATTTATTTGCTGTGCTGAAATGTGGGCACCACATGTGAACAGCAAAAAGCATGGAAGAGCAGAGAAACACTGAAAGGTACTTTGTCAGTAGTGGTTTTGCAATTGCTGAGACTACACCAGGAAAAATAACGTGGCTTGTGTGACCATTTAAATAAACACCACAAAGCTTTGTATGATGAATGCAAAGCCAGATCTAAAGGCCTTCCAAAGCAAAAAACTATTCTTGATGCCTTTGCCAGTGTTACACCATATGAGAGAGGTTCCAAATGTTTTTTTCAGCCCTTTTATATATTGTCTGTGTAGATATACTCCCCAAAAAGAATCACACCAATCATTGCAGAAAGATTAATTCTTTCCAAATAGAGTTCTTCAAGTCACCTAATGAAAATACTTGTATTTTTTCAAATCACACCAAAACAAAGGATCATAGTGTCAGTTTGTTTCTAATAATATACAGTCCTACTATAATCACCAGAACATGGTGAAAACATTCCTTGAGGCCCAAGTATTATTGTAGAAGTGCTTCCTTTGTGCGACAAACAGTCTACAACTTCAGCTATCCAGTTGACAGTCCCTCAAAAATAGAGAAAAGCAGCAAACTGTCAAAATGTCTTCCTGTTATTTTCAGAGTTAATCAGTTAACCTTTAATCTATCCAGCCAACAAAATGTGAAAAACTTCCTATCATCATTTCCAAAAGCCCAAAGTAATGTCATAAATATTTCTGTTTGGTTCTCCAACAGTCCAAAATCCAATCAGACTAAGAGGTCTAAATTAACAGAAAAGACAAAGGCTGAAGACAGAGAGGCTACTGATATGATTGATGCTGACATTAAACATATCTATTTTTCTTGTATTATTAAAAAAAACAATTACAGTAAAATAATTGTCAATAACTGAAAGTAAAAACAGTAATTGCAGGATTAGCTAAGTTAGCTGTTAGCTGCTTCACTGGTCTACTATGCAGTCTCGTCTCTAACCGGACTGAGAAACCTGGAACACTTTAATTTAATGTATGTTGATTTAACAGTGAATTTCAACACAAATAAAAGGCTGTCAACTCACAGAACAAACCACACATGACAAGGTAATGCAACATTCGCGATAAATACAGTCCACTGTGTGTATTTAAAGTTAGCAGTTATCTCCCGTTGGCTGTTTTCAGCCTCACTGACCATGAACACATCTAAGTCTAAATATTTTCTAACTCTGAACAGCTGCTTCACTTCAACTCACATCTCCTCGTAGAAGGAAGAACCATGGTTTACGTTTCTGCTCGGATGCATGAAGATAAATTATACCGAGTAAACATTGTCGAAGCTTTAACTGAAACTCTGCTTTAAATCTAAAATCCAAAACAAGCCGTCTCAAAAATATGACGTAGCCACATACGTACAAACTGGGCGCGGAATCCTGTGATGCCTTCTAGTACATCGACAAAGCTCGTGTTTTCCAAAGTCGAGAATAAAACATTGTTTTAAAGTGCAGTCTATGAGTTGGACGGACACAACTTTAAAAAAGCACAGATTGATTATCATTAGCAGCCCGCGTTGCTTTAGAATACAGTTACAAAAAGACACGTTGTGCTGCTACGGCGAATAAAGAAGATAAAATACCAGGTATCGCTAATAATAGATCATTTTGAATTGGCTTAAATAACAAATATGCTAAACAATACAACTGGAGCAAATGTTAAATAATTACACGAAAATTACTGACCACCTCAGCCCTCAAGAACTGTTCACACCGCAATATAAGCAGCCAAACAAAATGTCCTGTACTGTTTTAAATATCGGCGGCAGCCCTTCGGAGATTATAAGATTTAACATCGTATTATTTTTAAGTTAAACGCCTCCTTTCACTGAATTACGATGAGTTGTTCATGTAACTTCACCTTTCACAAGGGAAAGTAAAGGCATCACCTGTGCTAGCGTCTCCTTAGCGGTCTCCTGTTGGAACTTGTAGTTTTTTCCTCCCTCTAACTAGCATCAAATGACGGGATACAAACAGTGAACGGACTACAGCCGAGTCGGTGCAGCGGGAACAGTGGTCCGACTGGAAACATGGCTCGCTCTTGCATATATGTTTTATCAACCGTAATGAAATGTCACGATGCCTTCGTTAGCTACCCCAGTCGTCTTGGAGAGATTTCAGAAATAGAGAAACAGTTCAGACATGACATTTAGGACGTTCTCTGTATTTTCACTCGAGCTGCTTGGAGAGAATGGCCGGCGAGATGAAAAGGTCATTGTACTTACGTAAAATCGAGGCTCCTCTAGAAGACAGCGGTGTCGTTAAAAACGGGGCGACAAGACGAAATGTCAGCTTCTAATGTGCGACATGTTTTGCTGTGAGGTGTCTGAAGTCAAGCAGCGGTGGAGGATTAACAATCCGCGGCGTGGATACAGAGGAGCAGTGCAGACCCTCAGCCCACTGTACTGTACATCCTCCTTCTGTGTGTGTGTGTGTGTGTGTGTGTGTGTGTGAGAGAGAGAGAGAGAGAGAGAGAGAGAGAATACAACCTCTGTCTCATTGTGCTTCACTTCACACAAAAGCAGCAACACAATAAATGAGCTCTCCACATCTTTTTTCCCCTCTTTAGACTCATTGTCTGATGTAAAACTCTCGATATTGCTGCACTACTGAGAGCTCATCCTGATGTAAATACTTATACAGACCCATTACAGGGGAAAAATAGTGCCCAAGGATATAACTGACACTTCCTTTAGTTGGCTTTTTATGAGGCAAATAATAAACAGCGACAAACAGTGGAAATAAAGATGAGGATACAGGGTTTATGTAAACGTAAGATCCTATAATGATGCATTTTGAAAACATAAGGAGGCTCATACATCTGCTGTTTTATTCACCTCTGTGCACAAAATCTGCCCTAACAGCCAGAACAATCCCAGATAAGAGCTTGTGCTGTTCTGTAAATGAATGCTGATGAAACCACACAGCTAGAAATCAACAAAAGAATGTGCAAATATGCAAAAGGAAGCTTTTTTTGTGTGCAGAAACTCAGAGAGCTAAAGCTTGTGTGTCTCATCTCTAATAAGGAGTGATAATAAAACTCTAAAAAGTAGCTCAAGTGATGGTTGCATGAGCAGCAGGAGGCGTCGTGGAGGTGCAGAGTAGAAGCAATGCTATTAACAGTGTAGTAACAGTCGTGAGGCAGCTACAGCAGGTTTAAGTGACAGTAGCAGGGAGAACAAATGATTTAATAGTAATAATAGTTGGATAGTTGGGGTTTGGTGATGCAAAAGTGCTACAGCTTAAGTACGCTCAGTTATAGAGCTGTACCAGTACATGTCATAGCAGTACTACCTATAGAGTAGTGATTATAATTGCAGTAATCAAAAGGCCGAAACTAATTGTGATTTTCATTAATCAGTCCATTATTTCTGTCGATCAGTGTTTCCTATAGCTCAAGGTGACATATGTTCTGTCCACAACCTAATGATATTCAGTTTGCTGCCACAGAGGAGTAAAGAAGACACAGCTTATTATAATTTAAGAAGCTGGAATCAGAAAATTAAGATTTATTGTTCTTAAAAATGATCAAACTGCTTAATTAATAAACTCCATGGTTGGCGATTACTTTAAAAGTTAGCTAATCAGTTATTCAATTAATTGTTGCAGCTCTAAGTAGCTGTAAAAGTACAAACATTACAATCCTACAGGTGTCAAGTGGCAGTCATGAAATATTGTCAGTATGATTTTATATTTTTAACTGTAAACAATCAAAAGGCTTTCGTTATTAAATGTTACAGAGTGAACTAGAGTAGAGTGTGTTTACTGAAGTCAGCTGTCAGTTACCTGTCTGCAAAGAGCACAGCCATTTAAAAAAAAACAGAAACAGCCATTAGAAAACCTTTATTCAGGAGTCAAACAAGATATCAAAACGATGCAGCTGTGGGACACAAATATGACGTCGAGAAGTTTGTTCCAAAATCAGAAATCCATCACGTGAGACTGCTACTCATTTAGAGAAGATTCCTTTCACGTTTGTCAGCTGTGTCTCGACTCTTCTGGAATTTGAAATGACAAACCAAAGAAGACTGCAGCGTGACTGGAGGGTCACAGGTCTGATCTCCACAACAGCTGGGGGGTTCAGGGACAACCTCATGTCATGTCAGTGTGCTCAGAAACAAAAACAATCTCAGGTATGTGTCTAAAAAAAGCCTCAAGAGTGGACACAGTTCTTCAAAAATAGATCCTAAACAGCATAATTATTATTGTAAATCCTCCAAACCTGCATGTTAATTACATAATACTATGCAACTATGGGGAAACAGGTGGAGTATTGATGTGAGTGAAGGTTTCCTCTGGTTTAAAATGTGTGGAAAAACAACAAACTCGTGTAGAAAAAGTCTCACATGCACAGCAGCACTGCACAGGGGGGGAACAGAGAGGAACAGCTGCAGCCGCTGCTTCCTTTAGGCAGAAAACGCTGCAGAAATCTGCTCATAGAGGAGCAGAGGAGCAGATATTAGGACATGTGCTGCATTCATGCTGCTCTCTTTGTTCCATGTTTCTTCTCACTGTGCCTGCTTGTCTATCTGTGCACCTGTAGCCCTTTACTGTGCCTCTGCTGCTTCCTCTGTTTAAATCTGCTCCATCTCCAGTGGTTTTCCTCTGTCATGACATCTGTCTTTGCACCTGTGGCTCAGCCCGGGTTTGCTCTAAATTCCAGGGTTTGTGTTTCCTCTTGGGGTTTCCCTCCTTGGTGTTGCCTTTGTTTGTGTTTTCCTTTCTCTTAAATCCTCTTCCTCCTGTTTTCTGCAATCAGATCTGCTGACAGCAAAGAAAGCAACAGCCGGCAAACGTTTAACAGGGAAGTTCTTGTCGAAACAGCAAACAAAATGCCTCATACTCTCTGTACACACAGAGATATCTCATAGTAGATAATTCGATAAGCAAACCTATTTAAGGAGAATTGTAGAAACGATCCCCAACAATAACAACTGACGTCTCCATTTAGACAAATCTGGACTTAACTATGTTAGAACGTTTGGTTCTGTCATCCTCAAATCAGGGTGACTCTCAGGTACATTCAGTTTTCTTAGAACTTACTGAATATGAGGTTTAACTTAGGCCAGTTTCCACATATGAGATGATTTGACTCTGCTTGTTGAGGCAGATCAGAGCTTAATAAACAGTGAATTAAGATTTTGTGCTGTTTGTCGACTTGCATGGTCTCTGCAGCGTTCCAGAGGCCTGTACTACGAAGCATAGTCAGGATATCTTTTCGTTATCCAGCTTCACTAAACAAACACACTCTCACCTGTTACATGAAGCCGGTCGTCAACTTATTAAGTCAAACCAGGGATTCTGAATCAAGAAATGTGTGCCTTTATATGTGGGAGACTGTCGGCTCCAGATGACCAAACATGTTCAGGTCTGGAGCTGCAGATTTCTCCCAAGAAGAACAAACTATAATCCTAAACCAAGAGGGAATTTAAAAAATATAATAAAGAGTGAAAGCAATACAGCTGCTGCAATCAAAGCAAGAAGATGGCAAACAGTATTACCTGCCAACATGAATTTCACTGCCCCAGCATTAAAGGCACGACTAGATCTCATTGTGGAGCCTGTTCTTCTGGTGTGTAAGTCAATTTTAGCCTTATTCTCTCCACCCTGGTGGAGGTAAATAGTTTTGGGATCGAGTAAGGAACACATATTTAAACACAATTCAAACTGGTGAGTAGGTTCACTGTCAATCTTCAAGACTTTAGTGCTTTAATCAGTCTCTGTTTAAGGATTATATTGAGGTCCGCAAGAACAATTAGATGGCTTTGAAACGTCTTGCTGTCAACGAAAAAATAAATAAATAAAGGAAGACTGGAAGACTCTATAAAATCTGGCCCTCCTGTGAGACATTCTCACTATCTGTGCACTGAGCCTCACTGGACCTTCTACAACTGTTGAGGCCATTTTCCAAGAGAACTGATGGGTCAGTAGGAGGCGTTTTTATATGTGTTATCTGGAACATAATCCACTCTGGGGCAGGTTAGGCGTTGAGTGTGAGTTAACTGGTAAGAAGTGAACTACTGACAACCAAGAGTTCGACCCAAAGCTACCTTGATAACTTCAAATCCTGCTTCATAGCACAGACCTCTGATCACATCCCAGTAAGGATCCTATCAAGATGCAGTAAAACCACTGACAGGTATTTGACCAAGTAAACTAAAATCTTGAGTTGTGCTCGGTTTTAATCCCCAAATTCTTAAACAGCCTCAAAAACAGACACTTTCATTGCAAAAGATTACACAGCAGTTTTTTACCCCAAGCAGCGTTTCTGTCCACCTCGACTCTTTGACAGTTCAGGGTTTTAAGGTGCACTTAGTTTAACTCCCCACCAAACTTTTTAACAGCCTTAAAAATAGATAGTTGAATCTCCAGGCAAACCGACACGGCGCTCATTTTTAATGCCTCCTCTCCTCCAGCTAGTATTTCGATCCAGCGCACCTCATTAATAAATCAGGATTTTATACCTGACAATGTTCTGAATTTCTTTTCACTCTAACATTGAGGGGCCCTGGAAAGCCTCTGGAAGTCTTCATCAGCTTTCTGTTCCAATATCGTCGATGCAGCACCGTCACATGATTGCTCATGCATGTTTAGTCTGTGCGAGCAGCTGACTCTGCCCAGGTCTTTGAGGCGCTGAATGGGAGTGACAGGGCAGGTTTGTGGAGGTGAAAGCTCTCAGTCAGGGGTCAGGAGAAGGGCACCTCCCATCTCTGTGTGTAAGCGCTCAGTTCACAGGGGCTGATCACCAGCATCCGGGAAGAGTCCATCCCATCCAGAGCCATCTCCGAGTCCAGGCAGAACCGAGACACGAGGTGCTCCAGGTGAGTCCCTGACTTCTGCCATCGCTGCAGGGAAAAGCACAAAAAATTACATTTCTAAAGAGAATGTTTAACAACCTTAAATTAGAGAAGTTCATATACACTCAAGAAATTTACTGCTCACTTTAACAACAGCAAACCAACAACCAGCCCTAAGTTTGGTTTGTAGCAGGTTCACTCTGCCTGCTATTGATCCACCCCCTGTACTGCAGTGAGGAGATGCTGCTGGGAGGATCTTATGAATGCAGAAACCTGCAGCCGACTAAAACACCTCTGAAAAGGTCTTCAGTCATGCTCTGCAGAGCAGCTGTATTACTGTATGACTGAGCAGCAATATGCAGAGAAACATGAATCTGACAATGACGGAGCTGATGTCAAAGTCTTTTGCATACAAAGTAAGAACAAATGTCTCGGAGCTACACCTGCAAATGCTGCACCGAAGAACAGAGCTCACTGACTCAATCCACATAGTACATAATATACAGAACACACAGAGGAGCAGTCACAACCAGGCTGACTGAAAAAACTCATCTTTTACAAACATAGAAAAGAAAAAAGCTGTTGCAGCAAAAGTCTCAGTGCAGAGACCAACAGTGATCACAGGTCAGCCTCCATCAGGGCTTCTGACAGAGAACCAGGCCTGAATTAGAATCAGATTTCAGCTTCTAGGATTTAAAGAAATAGGATTTTCAAATCTGCTTGTTGATTCCAGGACAAATTGTCAGCTTTAGAGTCTTTGCTTTCAGCATCGCACATGATTACAGTTTATATCAAGCACCAGAGCAAAACGCAGCCACACAGAAGGTGCTGTTGTTTCCAAAATGTGCAGTGACTGTACAGAAATACAGTCATACAGTTCCTGCAGCTATAATATGAAGTAGTTTCTACAGTGATATGTTAATGTAGGAGACAATCACAGATATGTATTAACACCATAGAATCATCTGATGAGAGAACTTTAAGAGCAACTAAACAAAAGCTCAAACATCCAACGCTCCACTTGTGCATTTCAATGTAGACGAAACGGATCTTTTTCTATAGTTTGTTCTTTACAAAAAAGAAATCACAAAACACCGAGTCAATCTGACAAAGTTTATGACAGCTGCAACTACATAATTTATTATTTTATTTTTTACTCAAATAATGCTTCAAGAGTCACAAGTACTAGTTGATAAGAATCAGACTCACAATTATTGCAAACAGTTGATCTGAAAACCTGTGACTTTGTCTGGGATAAGTTATTATCATCTTTATTATTCATTTAAATCATGTAGCAGACATGTTTATTCACACACATGCTTCAGTGGCAGTGATGAGTCTTGATAAGACAAACTTCTACTGTACCACATCTAATCACCTTTGCTGAGTATATTGATAATAAAGTTATGATAAGGTTGATCAAAGTTCTGATTGCTTCCATTTGTAATGGGTCCTGTGATTCCTCTCAGTCATCACTAGATGGAGACTTCTCCTGACTGTTTCCTTTGATCCAGCAGCTCTTTGACCAAACAGACACTGGCAGAGTGTGCGTTTACTTAGGTGTGTGTGTTTGGGTGTGTGCATATGTGTGTATGTGTGTGTGTGTGTGTGTGTGTGTGTGCATTATTCATAGCTGGATTCTTTAGCTGGAAAAACAAAGCCGCAGATATGATCAGACATGAAAAGAGGCTTTTATCTGGCAGTGGGTTTGAAACCCAGTCATCAGAGAGCGAGAAGAACAGATTGACAGATAAATGAGGAGAGAAAGAGTGATGAAAAAACAGCAAAATAGCAATTACGTGTGTGTGGGCCACTTGTGTGATATCTGTATCTTTGTATGTGTGTGTAATTAGAGTGTGTACATGTATTTGCTTGCATATGTGTCAATTCCTTTGTGCCAGTGTGTATGTTGGTGTGGAGCAGCCATATTGTGTTCACTGCGCCTCTGAAGCGTATCACTGTCATGTATCTGGATCTCGTAAGGCCTCGTAAAAACACCGGGTTTGTTCTGTAGAATTGCATTGTGGGTCTACTGCGGTGGTGTCAAGATGACATGCTCATCACACGGCAGCGACGGGCCACAGAGCTTTTTAATTGAAAAAAAGAGAGAGGGGGATAATTAAAAGTAAATCAATTAGTATTCACCTCATTACTGACTGCTGCAGCTGCTGACATCCAATCTGAGAGTAACCCGCCTCTCTTTTAAGTACTGTACATACATTAAAGCTCACAGCCCTTTTGTTCCTTCTCAGGTTGACTGCGGTGTGATGGAGCCTGATTCGCTGCTCTGGGATCAGACTCAGGTCATCACTGGGTGAAACAGACACAGCTGAAGCCTCCTCCTCTGGGACTTTTGCTGGTATCAAAATTCAGGTGAACTTTGCAGGTTTGAGATTTGATTCCTTGTCGATTCTCTCTCGAGGTAGCCAGTCTGTCTAGACTACTATGTTACATAATACATATGTATGCACCTGATCAATATTTGGGTGGCCTTTATATTTGCAATTCTCCTTGGTACACTTGCTCACAGTTTGTCGAGGCACCTGGCAGGTAGTTTATTTCGAGCATCTTGGAGAACTTAAGACTGTGAATCGATACAATTTCAGTTGTCTCAGTTAGACATTCAGTTTTAATTATTTCAGTATTCTGTTTAAACTCCAAATATATTTACATTTAGGTATTATAAGTAAAGGAATTGTTTTTCCCGTGCAAAGAGAAGCCCTCACACTCCAAATTATTGCATGAGAGATGAATGTCAACACTCCTCTTATCTTACTTGTGCACACAATTTAAAAACTAATTTGTTTTCTAGCATAAGGCTCATTGCCTCATGATGAGGTTGTTGCTACTGTTAACGCTGAACATCTGTGGCCTGACCTTTTTATTCCTGTGATATTGGAATATTTACAAGGTCTAGTCCAACAGATGTGGTAGATGTAGGAGCAGAAATGAGTGCCGGGCAAAGCTGTTGGTCATTTCATGCTATGTAGTGTTTCACAGTGTAGGACAACTGATTCTCTATAAACAAACCACACATGGACATGACGGCGTCCAGCATGTTAAAATGTTTTTGTCCTCTGTGGCCCAGTTTGACAACTACTGCAACCTACATGCTTTATGATCCTGTGTTGGTTTGCCAAGTCTGTCTGTGGCCCACGGATGACGGATTTAGCAACAGTGACGTCAAGTGTTGGTTTGTGGACGACCATTGTGAAGCCTTGTGTTTGGAATTTGGCCGTCACCATCTTGGTATTTTTGGAATCACAAGTGATGGACAAGGGACGGATCTGACTAAATAAAGAACTCCAGCACACTGTGCACACCATAGACTGCATTTAAAGATGGATGCAGCCACTTTGAATTGGACTGTTGACTTGGAGACTCAAGTTTGCTACTTCCTGGTCAACACCTTGGAGTTTTTGGAGCAAAAAGTGACCAAAGAGATGGCAGAGAGGATTGAGAGGCAGGCTTGACTGAAAACCAGAAGACACTGCCCACCCACCCAGACCACCCTGACTCCTGCTCTGCTGTTTGAAATTACTATCAATCATGACCACAGATGTACATCCATACAACCACATCCCCAAACGTTACACCTTTAAGGCCTTATTTCTATTTTATGATGTAATTATTTTCAGATAGACAACCAGAACACTAATCAGAAGAAGGTAAGTTAACAAAAAAATCATAGTAACTTAAGGAAAAATGTATTGACTAACCATTAAATAGGAGTTGATGGGACCTAGAGCATCTTGGAGCCTCATGGTGCTCAGTGGTGCTCAGTGGTACTGTGCTTTAAGGCACTTCTGCATGGGCTTCTCTTTTCAGAGCTGGTGACTAGATTCATCGTTTTTATAGAGCACATGACATCATATAGTAGCAAAACGTCACTCAAAATGCAGCCACACTGTGAAGCATACAATGGTTTATCATTAATTTTATTCTAAATGGAACTAATATCTATAAAATAAACACCATGCTGGATTAAAGGCAACTTGAAACTAAATCAGTCGGCTCATTAGTAAAATGTTCACTGATTTAATAGATTAGGTAAACAAGTAGGGTAATTTTCTCATTCATTTTTATACAATCTTCTTTTTTTAACCAGATAAGTCGCCCCCTGCTGGCTGCTAGAAAAAATGCAGCTTTAAGCACTGCCTGTCTATAAAGGTGAACCCTAAATGGCATCAACCAAAGGTTTCCAGGAAAGTGCTTTAAAGCTCAGTATGGTGTCTGGACTTCACCATCTTGACAGTCCCTGACTCCAATAGTTCCTTAATCCAAAAATGACCAAGGAGGTGGAGGCTGAGTGGAGCTGAATGGTTCACGCAAATGTCTCTGGGACTTGCCACCCACTGGTCCTAATAATACCTTTATGCCTTATGGACGGTCATGGACGTGGAAATGAGCCACAGAGACCAAAACATTTTTTTGTACCAGCATGTTAGTAACATGTTTATTTCTGCTGTAAAGTTAGACATTTTAACATGGGAGTCTGTGGGGATTGACTCAGTTTTGGAATCAGTCTCAAGTGGCCCTTTGAGGAATTGCATTTTCAGGGCACTGGCATGGCTTCATTTTTCAGCCCTGGAGGCTGGTACTTGTTTGTTTTAAGTTGTTCTCTACCTCTCTCCTGTTTTTTTGTACACAATCTACTTAGCTGTGATGTTTTATCAAAGAAACTGACATCAGCTAACATGAGCAACTGTATTATTTTGAATATAAAGTTGGGCATTTTACCATGGGGGGCTATGGGAAATGAACTGGTTTTAGGGTTTGGTTCAAGTGGACATTTGAGGAACGTCACTTTTTGGCACTTTTTGGCACTTCTGTGTTGGTGTCACTTTTCAGAGCTCTGACCATAAAGACCAAAAGCTTTAAATAAAGCAGAATTCACTCAACCTGATGTGTCTCTGAGCCAACTGACAGCAGGAATTTAAGGCACTGTGATCACCCAATCTGTCATAGTCACTATCTTGAAAGCCATAAATGTCACGTATGTCATCCTGGCATCACATGAAAGTGTACAAGACTTGAAGTGTATGTGACTGGAAGTGCATGTAAGGATTGAATTTTAATACCCGGATGAGGTCTCTCAGCGTTCTGTGGAAGTCGAAGCAGCCTATTTTTCAGACTACACCATATCGCCACACACCTTTTCCTCATGCTGAAAGGCCTATTTTCACCTTTGCTTTACTGCTTTCTCCCCCTGCCTCTCTCTGCCTCTCTCTGTGGTGGTCTGTTTAGTTCTGTCTCCGATTCTTCCTTTGTGTGTTGCTCTGTCGTTCTCAGTGTCTCTCGCCCTGTCATCCCTCCCATTTCTCTCTATCCTTAATTTAACCTCACTCTGCATTTCTTCCTCTCTCCCACTCTGTCTCTCTACCAGTCAGCTCTGGGCTGTTACACCGGTGAATCTTCGTTCTAATTAGCTATCATCGCTCTGCTTCCTGCTTTCTGACACACACACACACACACACAGCCAGGACATGTAGCGGCGCTGTGTTTGTGTGTTTGTGTGTGTGTGTGTCGCTACAATGGTTTACTAGGTTCGGTTACATGACAGAGATGCGCTTCAGTGGCTCTGCTGAAATACACACCAACACTTACATCCACAGACACCGGTGTGTGTGAGTGCTGAAGTTTTCTAGTCTTTAATTTACACTTGTATCTGATATATATATATAACAGCCTGAGCTGAGTGTCCTCCAGCAATATAACACCTGTCTGTCTGTCTGACTATCTGAGCTATGTGCTACTGTGTGTGCCTCTTTCCTTCACTTCCGTCCTTTATTCCTTCCTACTCAGACTCCAGTTCTCCCTCTAACTTTTCCTGTCTGTTTCTTTCTCTGTTCCTTCCTTCCTTCCTTTTTCCAACTCTTACTTTCCTCCATCCTCCCAACGTTCCTTCCTGTCTTCCGATCTTTCTTTCTTCCTTCAAACATTACCCCTCTTCATTTTTTGTTTCTTTCTTCCTACCTACTTGTCCTTTTCTTTCCTCTGTCCCTTTCTCTCATTCGTTCGTACTGCCTTTCTTTCGTTGTTTCTCCCTGTCTTCCTTCCTTGCTTTCTTTCCTCTTTCCTTTTTAACTTCCCTTCATTCAGTCTTCATTCAACCCTTTGTACCCACGTTTTCTCTTTTCCCTTTTTCCACCATTCCTTCTGTCCTTCCTTTGTCCTTTTGTTTTATTCTTCCTACCTTCCTTTCCTTTATTCCTTATTTCATTATATTTTCCTTCCTTTCTGTCATTCTTTTTTCCTTTTTCCTGATTTTCTTTCGTCTTCCTTCTTTCCTCCTTCATTCTGTCCTTGTTTCCTCCTTAGTACCTTCTTTTATTTCACTTCCTTTCTTTCTTTGTTTCTTCCTATCTTCTTTCCTTTTTTTGATTGTCTTTTTTCCTTCCTTCCTACTTTTCATTTAATAGGTGTTTCCTCCTTCCTGCCTGCCTTTCTTTCTTTCTTTCTGTCACTTTTTCTTCATACCATGCACTCTTTCCTCCTTCCTTCCTTTCTTTTGTCTTTCATTCTGCCTTTCTTACTTCTTTCCTTCCTACCTCCTTTCTGTCTTTTTTCTCCTATCTTCTATTATCCCCAGTTATTCCTCTAATTCTTCATTTCCTCTTTCTTGCTGTAATAATTCTATTTTGGGTTATTTTTCTCGTCTTAACCCCAGAACACTCACGTGGAGAACTGTGAGTGTTTCCACAAGAACCGACATGCTGGGTGAGAATACCCTGCCGTCCTCATTTTTGTCATTAAAACTCCAAAAAACACAAACACAAAAAAAACCCCCATCTTTTTTCCTGTTTCTCTCCTTCAGCTGGCACGTCTGCTGCACCTCAGGTTCTTGCCTTGTTTGGTGATAGCACATCCTCCTCTGTTGCTGCCTCGGGGGAACTTGTTGTAGAGGCATAAAAATATTCAGACCTCCAGAAGCCACAGCGTTACTATTATGAAGCCAGAAACCGCTGAGAAATTAATACCAAAGACTCCTCAATCTAGAGCCCAGATTTACTTTGATTTATGGTGTTTCCTGTTTTGCTTTAAGCTGCTGTTGACGTTCTGTGTTGTATACGCTGTGTGCTACAGGCAGACAGTGTGGCCATTCTTTGGACCTTCTTTTCTTTCCTTTAGCTTTCCTCTTCTTTGACATTTTTCTTGTTCTCCCTCTTCACATCCCCCCTTTTCTTCCCTAAGCTGTAACTCTTTCTTCCTCAACATCACTCATCAGCCTCCCGTCTTACTTCATTTCATCTCCTCCTGTTTTTGCCTCTTTTCTCTCCCCCCTTATTATCGCCTTTCACGTTATTGTACTTGTGTCTGTTCCTCTCCGACTACTCATCTTCACACTGCTGACTCACCGATCAAATAATATATAATAACAGCAACAACAAACTCTGAGACAATCACACCTAATAATACACAAGCATGTACAAGTGTGTATATGGTTCTTCATGTCTGACATTATCCACGAAACCAGCAGGTCTGTTTAAGAAGGCAAGAATCCAGATGGGATTAACACGAACATACACAAACACACACTGGCGCAGAACGTTGCATGCAGACTGAACAGTTGGTGAGGTGTAATGAGCTAATCTTCTGCTATCGCTCTCTCCCTCTTGACTCACCCTCCTCTTCTCCTTCCTCCCTCCCACATCCTCCTCCCTTTCTTTCTTTCTTTCTTTCTTTCTCCCCTTTTGTCTGTCTTGCTTCACCTTTCCACCTGTGCTTCTCTTCCTCCCTCTCTCTCCCTCTCTCTGGTGATTTATTGGTTGTCAGGTTGTTCTCTGCTGCAGGGGCTTCTGGGACGCCGTCAAGGTGCCCAGTGGTCAGGTAATGACAAGTGTGAGTGTGTATGTGTGTGTCTGTTAAGAGTATTTCAAGCCGCCTGTCCAAAAAGGTGTCAAGCATCTGCCCCTGCAGTGTGTGTGTGTGAGTGTGTGTGAGTGTGTACAGCAATCATCTTTAGACAAATTTAGCTTTAGATTAATTAACATTTAGATTAATTTATCAGCCATATGATGTACGGTAGTGACTCGCCCGCAGCTACACACCACCTGTCTGCCTGAACTGTGTGTGTAACCATGTGTGTGTGTGTGTGTGTGTGCAGACCTGCTTGCCATCCGCCATGTTGCAGGGCAGCAGCAGGACCTGGGAGGCAGGGAAGGTGGTGGACAGGGACAAGCAGTGCTGCTGCTGACGGATCTGCTGCCCGTGAGTGTACACCCACTCCTGGAGAAAGAAACGGAGAGTTAATCGTTTTTTTATCTTTCGTGCGTCTCAAATGTTGTTTGTCAGCTGGGTTTTTTGAAAGATGACATTTTCGAGGGCTGCTATGGCTTTGCTTTTGTTTCTGATAAGAGCTCGGGAAGATAAAGCCGCTCAGAGAGAGGCTACTAAGAATTAGAAACAGGTACCAAAATGACATTCAATACAATTTGAGTTTACTGGAGAAATGACAATAAAAACATCCTCGCGGGCCAATTATGTAGACAAGTGGTTCTCAACTGGTCCAGCCTCAAGACCCACTATGTCTCTATTATTAACAGTCGCGACCCAAATTTTTTGAAGTTTGTTGTTCCTGCTAACAAATTAAGGTTTATTTGGGTGTGGTCTCAATGCATTTTGGTACAATTTAGGAAGATTTTGGCCTATTTTTTGCTAATCTTGGTTTATCTTGACGCTTTTGCCAAGTTTTTGGGCATATTTTGGCCCATTTTGGTTCATTTTTGGGACGTTTTAGCATAAATTTCTCCAATAAGTAAGCAGAGTCAAATCTAGAGGTTAATAGTGGGCAACTACTGGTGTCACTACCACTAAATATCCTGCTATTGAAAGCAAATTGTGTCATAAGAAACATGTCCTTTAAAATAAAAGACTTTTTACCACTACTTGGGGTGGCATGCTTCTGTGACCGTCTAAAAATGCCTTCGCGATCCATTTTTGGGTCCAGACCCACCAGTTGAGAACCACTGATGTAGACACCTAAACATAACAGCGGTATGTGATTAATGCAAAGCTCATTCCAAAACCGTTGGCATTAATTTACTGCTACAACAGCCTCCACTCTTGGGGTTTCAGGCTTTCCACCAGACCTGGCTTCAGGGATTTGCTTCCCATTCAGCCACAAGAGTATTAGAGAGGCCTGGCTCACGGTCTAGTGTTCCAGTTCATCCCAGAGGTGTTGGATGGGGCTGAAGTCAGAGCTCTGTGCAGGCCGGTCATCCACACCAGAGCGGGAAAACATTTCTTTACAGACTTGGCATTGTGTACGGGGGGTTGTCATGTTGAAACAAGAAAGAGCCAAATACTAAACACTAAAAGAAGTTTGGAAGAAGACTGTTTTATATAATACTGTAGGTTGTGCCATTTACATAGTTCATTATTAAAACGAAAGGACCAAGACAAAAATATAAAACACAGGCACAGATTGAAAGTGGACAAAAGTGTATTTTTTTCCTCACTGTATGTAACTAGAGCAAGAAAGACAAATTACACAGTACATAAAGCAGGATTAAATGATTTGGGGAAGATATCTAACTTAATTTTTTTCACAGTTATTAAAATTTTAATTAAAACATCATTTTTTAAAGTCAGGTTTCAGTTCAGCCTCACATTGGTTCATCTTGGTCATTTCCTTTAACTTATATATGTTTTTTTGCAGTTTTATGACACTGTAATACACTTTTAATACAACTTTGTTTATGTCGGCAAACTGTTCATTTGTGCAGCTGCCTGTTTTGCTCAGTATACCCCAATAAAAGAGATTCTTAATCTCAATTAACCCTTTTTCTGGTTAAATAAAGATTCACTGAAAGAAAATTTGATTTAAAACATGTGATTTAACATGAGACACATCAAAAATATGGCTGTCACACAAGGAGGACGATAAAAATGCGTAAAACCATTGAGATGACAGTTTAAACTCTGCACAACATGCACCCTAAACTGCAACCTTTGCAATTGGCTATTTGCATAGTTTCAAACTGCAATTTAGATTTGAAATTGACGAATTTTTCAGCTCAAAAAAAAGCTTGTTAGCAACACCTGGACCTGCTACAACACTGAAGCATATAACATTAAAAAGCTACATACAGGTTACTAAAAACATTATAGAGCTGCTACGTTTGCTCAAGTACAGAGTCTGAATCCTTTTTTACATTGGAAATACAGACAGAAAAAGAAAGATAAGAGCAATGTGAAGATGAGTAATTAAGGAGAACAGATCATACATTGTTAAGCTGTTGAAATAAAGAGTTCCAAATAATGAATAATATTTTCTATTTGAAGATATTCTTAATACTGTTCTTATAATATACTCTCACCGGCCACTTTATGAGGTACAGCTTGCTAGTAAAAGGTTGGACCCTCTTTTCCCTTCAGAACTGCCTCATTTCTTCGTGGTCTACTTTCAACAAGGTGTTGGAAACATTCGTCAGAGTTTTTGATCCATATCAACATGATAGCATCACACAGTTGCTGCAGATTTGTCGGTTGCACATCCATGATGCCGATCTCCCGTTCCACCACATCCCATCTATTGGATTGAGATCTGGAGGCCACTGGAGTACAGTGAACTCAATTTTATGTTCAAGAAAGATGATCTGAGCTTTGTGACATGGAGCATTATGATGCTGGAAGTAGCATCAGAAGATGGTCCACTGTGGTCATAAAGGGATGGACATGGTCAGCAGCAACACTCAGGTAGGCTGTGGAGTTTAAACCAGTTGGTGCTAAGGGGCCCAAAGTGTGCCAAGAAAATATCCCCCACACCATTACAGCACCAGCAGCAGCAGCCTGAACCGTTGGATCCATGCTTTCATGTTGTTCTGACCCTACCATCTGAATGTCGCAGCTGAAATGGAAACTCATCAGACCAGGCAACGTTTTTCCATCTTCTATTGTCCAGTTTTGGTGAGTCTATGTGAATTGCAGCCTCAGTTTCCTGTTTCTAGCTGACAGGAGTGGGACCCGGTGTGGTCTTCCGCTGCTGTATTCCATCTTCTTCAAGATTGGACGTGTTGTGGTTCAGAGATGGTGTTCTGCATTCCTTGTCTTTCTATCTTCTCCAACCAGTCTGCCCATTCTCCTCTGACCTCTACCATCAACAAGGCATTTTCGTCCACACAGCTGTCGCTCACTGGATGCTTTCTCTTTTTCAAACCATTTTCTGTAAACCCTAGAGATGGTTGTGTGTGAAAATCCCAGTAGATCAGCAGTTTGTGAAATACTCAGTCCAGCCTGTCTGGCATCAACAAACCATGACACATTCAAAGTCACTTCAATCCCCTTTCTTCCCCATTCTGATGCTCGGTTTGAGCTTCAGCATTTGTCTCGACCACGTCTACATGCTAAATGCATTGAGTTGCGGCCATGTGATTGGCAGATTAGCTATTTGTGTTAACAAATAATTGACCTGGCCGCCAGGATAGCTCACTGAGTTAGGGCGTTGCCAAGTAGGCGCAGGCCGCCAGCTGCTGCAGTGAGTGCGACTCCAGCTCATCACCCTTTGCTGCAAGTCTCTCTGTACCTCTTTTCATCCTGTCTCTCCTCTATCATTAAAAATGTAAAAACTCCCCACCAAAATATATATATAAAACACAACTGAACAGGTGTACCTAATAAAGTGGCTGTTGAATGTAGTTTCAGAAGCAAAAGAGGGAAAAATCATGGGATGGGACAATATACTAATCTGTTATGATTCAATATAAACAGAAATGTGGCTTCTGCAGTATTCCAACACATGCAGACAGTGTTGTAGTAGTAGAGGTAGCACTGATGTGTATTCATCACCACGACAACAGTCAAATATTCGTCATTCTCTGTGATAGGGATGTGGGTATTAAAACATTTATGCGCAGCTATTTCAGTCTGAGGCTGAGCTGCAGGTCAGACACACATATACAGACACACATACAGGTAGCTAATACTAAGGACTGGTCAAGGTTCAATGTAACAGCGCCCTGATCTATTAGTGACCATGCAGGAGAAAGACGTGTTAGGAAAGAAAATAGGAGCTGAGAGCAGCTACAAACACATACAGTACATACAAAGGCTGTGGAAGTAGGTCAGGGATGTTATTGTAACTGGAAAGATCCGTGGACGATTCAACCTGTGTGTGTGTGTGTGTGTGTGTTTGTGTGTGTGTGTGTGTGTGTGTGCGTGCAGCCTCAGGGGACAGACAGTAGAAAGGTCACCGCAAAGTGAATCACATCTTGACATATCTAGAACACACACATGCACACGCTGATATTTAATGCATGGATGACATATATTTTAATTAAGGATTTCATAACAGTGACATCAACTATTGAATTAACTTTTTAAATTATTCTCATGTCATTATTTGAAAATAAGACAACATTCGTATGTATTATTACACATTAAGAGAAAATGGAAGATGCTGTACTCTGGGTTCTGTTACGTTTCTTTTACAGTTAGCAGTTATTTTTAAAATTAAGATTTTACATGCAAAACATTAGGAAGGCTTTAAAATATGATGCAGTGCTATAGATTTAATTCCCAGATAATGCATAAAGTATATTAAATCGGCTACAATGGACAGTGCAGTGATAAAATGCTACTTAAACTTTAATGCACCAGCAATAAGAATAATCAATCAGTAACTTAGCACGTACTGGTTTAACACTCAGAAGCAACTTTTTGCCTCACCCAGTACTTTAGCTTATAATCTAGTAATTTTTAATCACCATATTGCTACTTTTACCAGAGTATCCGGATACTTCTTCCACATCTGGCTGTCAGTAGCAAATTGTTTGGCATTTTCACTTGATAAATAACTTCTGTCGAAATAGCTAACTATTAATCTTGACCGTGTATTGGCTTCTCCTTTAATCATTTCAGCTTTAATGATTAGGAATGTGTTTTGAGGAAATATTTAACACTATATACTCATTTTTTGACTGAATTTGAAGCGACACGTCATTGATTCTTCACGACAAATCAGCGTGACTACACTGCTGACTCTCCTGTACGAAGTAACGGCGGCTGAGAGCTGATTTGGGGGACAGTGGGAGGTCTTTTCAAATCAGCTCTGTGATGTACGACGTTTCATCTCGAATATCTCAACGCTGCAGGGTTTATTTCATCATATGATTGATTTATTGAACTGCAGCAAAGAGAATGACATTGGAGGTTAATTGGTCCAGTAGCTCAATAAATCATCGCTCTGCTGGAGCCTCGCAGGGTTCAGCCGGTACGTTTACACGCACACTTAACATTTAGCCTGAACACAGTCAAACCAGTCACCTCAAGCTGTCATGTGAACAAGTAACCTGTTTACCATGTCTGGAATTGTGTTATCTTGAGTGTTTCATTGCTCATTTCTTTGCATTTTTGCCTTATTTATTATTATTACAGCACAATCATAACATCTACCTTACTGTATACTGCTCCATAAATCTTACTATAGCCTGCCATCATCGTAATGCTTATGCTTTGACATTCCATTTTATATTCTGTCATCCTACATTTATTCTATATTAACATATAGATCTAACTATTATATATTTCCCACATAAATACATATTTTTATACAAACTTCAAACATAATTTTTATCACTTTGCTCATAAATATGCATTGTGCATGAAAATATAAAAACAGGGAACTGCTGCTGATTTAGAGTATTGTTCTGTACACATGTACTTCACTGGTTCTCACAGTTTGATTTCCAGTTTTCTATAAGAAAAGGCTGAATGTGAGGGGGTTTTGAGTGGTTAACCAAATCTTCAGTGTATAGAAATGAAGCCATGTTTTAAGCAGATTCCTCCCTGTAATCAGAATCACAAGTTGCAGGTTAACACGCTCACTGGCTGTACAGTCAAACATGAAGCAGGTCAGCTGAAACAAAGCCTGCGTGCTCAGCACAAGTGTTCCCTGGATGAATAAAAGGTTAAAAGCAAAATGTACTTTGGCTCGAAAATTACAACGACACCTGCAGCTCCGTGCACCAAGCTTTGAGTGTAACCTGCATTTTTCCTTTTTTCAAAAGCCGCCTGAGCCACCTTGCTTTAACGCACACATTCACAGGCGACAGCAGAAGCGATAAAATCACAACTTCATGCTTGTGCATTCATTACATTTGGAGCAAATTGTGTTCAGAATGATGGTTTTGTGGTTCAGTGGGTCGCATTTCATGCCCGTCATTCTCCTATCCATTCAACTTATATTTCTGCTGTTATACACAGCTGTCCACCCTACCATTAATGGAACTATATAATGCATCTGAATCCATAAATGACTGACACTACAAGTATTCTGGTCTGTTTCTGATGCTGCAGGTTTACAAATCGGTCTCTCTGCTTCTGCTTTTGATTTTTTTTCCCTGTATGTGAACACCTGTTAAAAGAAATCCTCTCCTTGTTTCTGAGGAATGTTTACGGTGGGTATTTCAGCTAACTGTCCGACAATTACATTATATTACATCTGCTGGAAATTCAGTCAGTTAAAACTACATTTTCCTCATCAGCTTTATTAATAAGAAACTGGGAAGCTCCAACAGCAGCATGAGAGGACAAACAGACACATAGCAACTAATTCTAAAAGCTTCTCTTGTTATTACTGGGAATCTTTCAAATACTGTCAATGCAAAGCCAATATCTTTTTCCATGAATCATTATGGCCTTGATTGTTAAATTTGAAACCTCTAATAAAGCCTATTTTAGACATGCAGTCCTTTTCATTAATCTGATGGCAGCTGAACATGCCATCATGAAAAGGGAGGTACTTTAAGTTGTGTAAATTGATATACGAAAGGCTTCTTCACATTTCAGCACCAACCGTCGTCCAGCAAAACAACTTATAGAAAAAAAGACAGTTTGCTGCCAAAATCCCCCAAACAAACTTTGCTGCAATAAAAACAGATACTGACAGCTTAGATTAACGATGTTCCCCAATAATGAATGTAAATTGGGTTTTTTTCTCCCCCCACAAGATATTAACAGGAGCTGAGGTAGCAGAGTAATGAAGCAGCAGCGTCGCAGAGCAGCAGGATCCATCCAAGTCGCTCTAAAGCAAGACAACTGTGCATCTGTGCACATGGAACAACAGCAGTGGTAATTTCATCAAATACTTATAATTATAAATTATCTCCAACATAGAGGCAGGACTGATCAAGATCTAACACACAGAGTCACAGTTGCTGAGCTGCAGGTAAATCTTCTGTAACATTACAGTCGTCCTCAGGTTGAGTCCTGAGCTCCATCACAGCTGTATAGATGATGTTTTTATTGTACTGTTGGTAAAGCTAAAGCTAGGTTATCATCACACATGAAGAGAATAGTCAGTGGTCAGGAAGTTATAAATAAACTAGGCTGATCGTTATTTGTAAGTTAGATTTACTGTCTGTCACTGTGCCTGGTGTGTCTGAATGAAGCCATAAGGAACGTTAACAGAAAAGTGACGTATGTCTGATTAACAGACTGATGAAGCAGCAATGTTACATACTCCATGTCTGAAAGTGGCTCAAGTGTGAATATTTAGGAAATAATTATTATTAAAATTGAGATTTGACAGCTTGTAGAAGGCTTTGATGTCTGACATATGGCTGTGGGACTGATTAAAGCTCTTCCAGACCCTGGACTCACTCTGACTGTTGACTGCTGGTAGAGTTACATCAAAGACCTGCACAGGTTGGTGTCACACGCTGTTAGTTTGTACAATACCTGCCCTGGTAGCACAATACGGGTAAAGTAGCAGACCTTCACCCATCATTCAGTGCAAGACATAAAAGACAACATTCTGCTACTCAGGGCTTCTAATGGACTCCTGTACAAACCAGTAGGTGACGTCACACATTGCTGCTTCTGTCTTCACACACAGCCCACAGCACAAACACACAACATAATACTTGAATTAATAAAACTTTTGCTTCTTAAACTTAGCAGTCACTCTTGTAAAGGTATGTCAAATCATTCACTTTACAGTTAGTGTCTGAACAAACTATACCAGTGCTATCCATTTTCAGGTGAGGATGGTCTTGACAGCTCAGTAATAATGTTAATGTAAAGTAAAGAAATATAAAATTCCTTCTATTCCTTCTGTTTGAATTTCTTCTTTTAATTAGACTGACTGAGAATATTTGCAGACCCCAGGGGGAAAATGTTTTTTCAAACTGACAGAAAACTAAAATGAATTAAATTCTGTAAGTTCAAAACATTCCCACCTGGGAAAGCAGACTTCTGAACATGAACAAACAGGGATTAGGAGTCTTCCTTCAGGGCTTTCTCAAGTTCACAGGAGAGAGATTCTCATTCACACTCACATGTTTCCCAGTGGTTTTCTCTGAGAGTTTAGGGATTTGAACCAGCAACCTTCCAGTCACAAGTCGGCCTCTCAAGCCTTCAGGCAGTTCAGCTGCTGACACATTCGCTTTCTACATGTCGGCTTGTTAGACCGAATCACAGCCTCCACACTTGCTCTAAACATGGAATAATGAGAATCCTACGGGTATTAATTATAGCTGAGAGAAGGGAGAACACACACACACACACACACACACACACACACACGCTCTTGGTGTGTTGCTGTGCTAAGTAAGTAAAAAAAGGAACACAGTCAGAGCAGGTCAGACATGTATTAACACAGAGAAGAGTGCAAAATAAAAATGTATGTACTGTGTAAACACGTGGACTTGAACACACAGCTGCATGCTCGCACACACACATTCCACCTTTCGATCTGCTCACAAACACATTGTTTTGTTCACCAAAAATGAGCAGGGCACAACAAGGTCACACACACAAAGACACTCACAGCTGCTGCTCTAACCTAATTATGTTTTAGCCTAACAATGCCCTCAAACAGGAGCCTTATTTATATTCACTAATGACAAATAAGAGCAAGTGAGAGAGAAAAAGAGGAGAGCTGAGGTTAAGCAATATCTCCTCATCAATTTTAATTGAAAGCTGTTTTTTGTTGGGGTTTTTTGGGACCATACACTCACAGCTTCTCATTACAATCAGGTAAAAAGCCACTATGCAGAGAACTGTAGCAGCTTTCACTTTATTCTGATGGCATCAAATTTTTGTTTTATGTTTTTGCTTCAAACAAAATAAAACCACCACTAGTCAAGATGAGACATTACTTTAAAAGATTTACTCACATCTTTTCAAGCAATTGCAAATATATTAAACTAGTATAAAAAATGTAAGTGTAAACTTTCTATGTGTCCCTTTAAGTGTGTATTGATTAAATGTGTGTTCTTGTACACATGTCCTTCTTGAAAAAGAGAGATCAGGATCTCCGTAAGACTATGTGTTTAAATCCAGTATACATCAGTAAAATAAGGAAAGTTTTCTTTTTGATTATTATTATCATTTTCAAATAAAAAAAATATCAAAAATGTGTGTACTTTAAATATTTTTCTATATTTTATATATATATATACAGTATATAATGAAATGAAATCTTTTCTTTTTTAAAAAAGAAAAAAGAAACTGTTACACACTCAAATGCATGTCTGTACTTAAAGCTGGAGTACGCAGCTCTAATTCAACATGTTTTGCCAAATTTAGTGAGTGTCTCTTCACAGTCCACTGGCTGTCTGCTCTGTGTGTGCTGAAAAAAAATCTGGTATTCGTACACAGCCGTGCCTCTGTACATAGGAAACAAATAGAGCGGCTTGGACCGACCCACACAACACTGGTTCTGTGCACATTTGTGCTCATGCACAGGATGGGAAAAGAGACCAGTGGTAGTGAGAGGGACAACACATCTGGCTCACTATAACAATCTAAATATTCTAAATATCTACATATCAACAATGTCTCCAGAATCACAGCCTCCACCTTGATTACAACCAGTGACTGAACAGTTTGTGTAGCAGCTGTACTGCTTTTACACCAAAAAAAAACATGAACAAACGGAAAACCAGATATACTTATAGGTTCCTGTTGCTGGTAAACTCTCTTCCACTTGTTAACTGTCTTTCTTCACCCATCCCCTGGTTTCCTCCCAGTTCACAGTGGGAAGAGCTACAAATTTCTCTGCTGTCCAGACTCTGTCATTGTATTTCTAACTCCTCATCGACCTACCTGGTTGATGGCAGGAACCCCCTCTGTTCCTATGCAGGGGGCTAACGTGAGGACGGGCATGTCCTGGCCCTCCACCCTGCGAGACTCCAGACAGTTCTGCCTCTGTCTGATCACTCCTGACTGTGAGTCCGAGTCGTCTGGGACCCTGATGGAGAAAAGAGAGCTTCTTTCAGTCAAGGTGTCCACTGTGTCTGGTGGATGAGGAAATTGGAAGAGTAAAACAAAACTAAAGCTAAACCAGCACCATCAGAGGTAAGCTGATGGAAATATATATATATATATATATATAAACTCACCCCGATACTTTAATATCCAAGAACAAACGTGGAAGTAAAAAGGTTTTGTGGAAATTTAGTCTTCATTTTAAAATGCACTGACAGCCTCGGTGAAATGAGATAGAAGACCCCAATCATCTCCAGCATGGTCTCATTAACTGCATCAAGATATCACAGTTAATTTGACAGGAATTTATCAGAGTTTGCAAAAGTGACGCGCTGTACCTTTAACGAATCCGCTGAAGGCCACGATTCTCTAAACTCATTACTTCAGAAAGTTTCTCGCTGGTCTTCCTCTTTGATAAACTTTCCCAGTGCTTCTTGTTAAATTCTCAGCTGCGCTATAAACTCGGGCTTAAGCCCTGTAGCATTAATTCAATCTGCTATCTCTCTCTGTTTTAATAACCCGTTAAAGGTTATTCTGCTTTTTAAGGGTCAGGTCTGTCTTCCCCTGAGAGCAGGCCTGTTAATTCCATTCTGGGGGATTAACACCAGCCTCCAGTGGATAAATGGGTATTTAAGTGTCCGTGTGTGTGTGTGAGAGAGAGAGACAGAACGAGAGAGGAGCATTTAAATGAGTGTTTATGTGTCTGAAGGTATTTGTATTGGCAGGTTTTTGTGCTTGTAAGCAGTGTGTATGTTTTGTATGTATATGAAAGAGCTACTGCCACGGCTTAATGCTGTAAAGTGTGACTCTGTGTTTATGTGTGATTGCACTTGTGTGTGTTGTGTGCAGATAGGGCAGTGAGTCTGACGAACTGGTCCCCCTGGGAGTTTAGCCAATCAGGACAGAGGGAGAGATTTAAGACACAAAGACAGCGGATGAGGTGTTCAAAAAGACATAAAAATGGGCCGTATAATGAGCGAGTGTGGCTGATGGTGGGTTTCCGCTCGCTGTAGACGTGAAATCTGACAGATTTTTGTTCAAACCACGATGTACAAACTACAAGACATCAAGCCAACAACAAAGAGCACTGCAGAGAATTCATTTCAGTGCTTGGCTTGTCTTTTAAGTCTCTTCCAAATTAAAAAGCTTCATTTCAGTGAGGGATGGCGATACAATGACAATAAAGTGTTTGATAGAAAGCTGTATAATTTACACCTTGTGGCGTGCTGATGTTAAATCACACGCTAGCTCCTCCAGTTTATGCTTACAAACATGAACGCATGGCTGCTTATCATGTGTGTGTTTTGCCTCAAAACATGAGAGTCTGCATCATAAGATCTACCAAGAGATTTGTAATCAGATTTCTAAACTCATCTCTGCCTTGCCTGCAGCTTGGTCTTTCACCTTTTATTATAGCAAGTGTTCTTTTCAAGTGGGAAAGTTGAGGCTAAAGGTGGAGGGACTTTAGCCTCAACGTGGCATTCAGAATTAAAGCAGCAGAGACTTATAATCCTTGATAACAGTCAGCTGTGCCCCATCTTTTAAAATCCACGATCCAAAGTTGTTAAGGTGTTTTTCTGATAAAAAATAAAAACCTTTCTCAGGTTTGACAAAGCTGTTTCACAGCCACAGAAGAATATAAAGTATACATACAACTTTACACAGCATGATTAGAATCCCTTATGATGACTAAACTTAATGGTACAATCTGCAACATTCCCCCTTTGCAAGTTAAAAATAAACAAAAAAACATAAAAAAGAAATTATCTTATTTTAACAATGAACCAGACAGTAATAATCGGCTGTAAAATTTCCCCTTTCAGCTTGCAAACTCAGCAAAAGCTTTCCCTGGACAGTTAAGTCTGAAGACAAACACACACACACACACACACACACGCACACACTCACTTGAGCTCTGGGTAGACATTGTCCAAGTACCACTTGAAGGATTTGCACTTGAGCTTCTTGCGAAGTTCCACTCTGCCTCGGATACTAGTGACACACAAACACACGACAGCAGACGGTCAGATTGACAGAAAAGCAGAGAGATAAACAACAACTCAGAAAGCCAGAACCTTCCACAAATGCTCAGTTCACGATAAATAGTTGTAAGGTAACCAGGAAACAACAAAACTGATGTAGATAAAGAAAAACTAATGGTCAGGCAGGGAAATTATGCAGGTGTGTGATATGAAAATTCAGGTAAAGCCTTAAAGCTGTCATTAAATGTCAGCGTCTATCTGACAGACACTGGTGTTTCAGCACAGTTGTGTGCTTTAATGTGTGTTCCTGCTGTGTCTGTGTATGTCATACTAACTTCATTTCAATACTCACATGCCATTTGGGATAAAAACGCTGGTCTCAGAAAAACCATTTATTTTAAGACTTAAAAAGTAACACAGCAGGCTGTAGGCAGTTGGTTAAACCACTGGAGGCCAGCAAAAACAAGACTTTCAGATGGCGTGAAATTACTCTTAACGGCTAAGCTAATGTCCTGTCAGTGACTCTGATTGTGTTAGCAGTTTAATGCTTATATTCCTGATTCACAGTATTTTGGCACAACTGTGAAGAAGGACACCCTGTTGAAGTCATTTCAGACCAACACAGAAGCCGCGGTCGCTACTTGAAGCAGTTTGCTTTTTCATATTTTTTAAGGAAAGAGCTTATAATTCTCCAGGTTGCAGGTTTTTACAGCAATTTGTGCCGTATTATGTTTTATTTTCTATTTGATAGTCTGTAGCTCACATTAAGGGGCCACTGACTGTATATAAAAGATGGACGTAGCGTCTGGGTCCTAAAACAGAAGCCAACACAAAGTGCCTTAAATCTGCATCTTTTCTAACAGCCAGCAGGGGGCGACTCTTTTGGCTGCAAGAAGAAGTCTGATTGTACAGAAGTCTATGAGAAAATGACCATACTTCTCACTTGATTTCTTCCGTCAGTAACCAATTACCCAATGAGATTATGGTCTCAATTGCTGACTTCAATACTTTTTGAACACAGTATGATGTTTGCTTTGTAAAATATGATCCCATTTAGAGTAAAATAGATGACAAAGCACGGGTGGGCTTACCCTGTGAATGACAGGTGGCTACCGTATCATTGTGCATAGTGTCCTCGACTTCCTAGTAAGATCCACCCCTTACACATTATCTAAAAAGACCAAGATGGCAAACACCAAATGCTGAACTGGAGGCTTCAAGATGGTGGTCCACAACCAACAGGTGACGTAGGTGACGGCGAGTACGTCTGTCCTCAAACACTCTATGTTGAAGACACACTGATGGTTGTGAAAGGGATCATCTGCATCAAAGCTGTGGAACATTGCAATTGAATGGTATCTGTGGCAGGAAGCTCACATTGCATTGGTTTTCCAACCAGGAGAACATGCAGAACACCAGTAATATTTCAATTAGGGCTGCAATGAATGAGTAATTTCATTGTTGATTAATCTGTTGGTTATTTTCTCGATTAATTGATCAGTTGCTTAAATTATACAAATTGTGAAAAATGTAGATCAGGGTTTCCACAAGCCTAACGTAGTGTCATCAAATGTCTTGTTCTATACAGAAATAATAATATATCTTTATTGTCTGTTCCAAATAAAAACAGAAATTCATCTTTTGTCACGGCTAGAGGACAACAAAAACCGCACTCAAGCATTACAAACACCTTCACACAATAAAAACACACTGAACCCAAAGATATTTAGTTTGCAGTCATAGACGAGTAAAGAAACTACAAAATATTCACATTCAAGAGGTTGAAAGGAAAGAATTAAGACTTTTTTCTTTAAAAAAATACTCAAACTGATTAATGGATTATCAACATATTGCTGATTAATAGTTGACAACTAATTCATTAATCAGTGAATTACTGTAGCTCTAATTTGATTAGCTGAAAAGACAGAAGTGGAAGCGCATAACTCAAAAGTGTGAATGTTATGTGGGTCTGTGTGTTCTTACTCTCCATAGGATTTGCCTCTTGCTGCCGGGCGAGCGGAGTAGTAAAAGAGACGGAAGTCATCCATCCACACTTCAGCTGTACGACGTGTGTTCCTGTAACCACACAGACACACACACTTAGAGCATGGTAACCCCGCTCTGCATAAAATCAATCAAGCCTATTTTACTCTGGCTTTGTATGATGCAGTTAATGGATTAAAACCATACAGAACATACCAGTGTAAATACTGGTATGTTTCATTATTGCTACA
Source organism: Dascyllus trimaculatus (assembly GCA_024666655.1). Taxonomy (NCBI): domain Eukaryota; kingdom Metazoa; phylum Chordata; class Actinopteri; family Pomacentridae; genus Dascyllus; species Dascyllus trimaculatus. The sequence goes on along the minus strand of CM045455.1, from coordinate 8,465,909 downwards.
CACAAGCTTCAGAATGTTTTTTGCTGAATCAAAGCACATTAACTGTGTAACTATTGTTGTTTTTATTCAACACTATCTGGAGCGTGCAGGTGTGAATGTGTTTGACAAAATGCAATTTGGAACAGAGCAGCGATTCCTTAATCACAAGCAAGCTCTCTAAACAGAATGAGAGCAAACTGAAGAGCTTCGTCACAAATACAGAATCACAACTTCTGTCTAGATGTTTGGGAAAGATATTGAAATGTTGAAATTATACATGCATAATCTGTGTACGGTTAGTTATCTCCTTCATCAGCAGTCTGGAGTCTGTTTGTGATTCTGTGAGAGGCTGCAGAAAGAGGAAGGGAAGGAAACAAGTAAAAACAGATATCAGCAGCCTCCCACTGTTCACCTGCTGCCTTTAAACACACAGCTCCTGCAGAAACAACAGCCCACCTCCAGATGTGGTCTGGCTGGTCCGATCACATTCTGATAGCTGTGTGCACCTACACCTGCCTAAACATGCACTGTTCCTCCACCAGAGAGTCTAACCAGATATAGCTCATGGTGAAAACGGCGTCACATGCAGGTCAGACCACCTCCAGATGTGATCTGGCCGATCCGATCCCTTGATGACTGTGATGTTTTTTACATTTGCATTAAAAAAAATCACACGTTTGTCCTGATCCTGATAGGATTTCCAGATATATAATCATGTTTATACCAGGTGTAAATCATGCCTGCTGCTCTATCTCATCTCATCAGTTCAGTTCTATTCAACTCACTGCACTTTATTCACCCACACGGCACTAACAGTGAAGCATATTTCTCCATCTCTCATCCCCATTTACTGCTTTTCTCTCATTCTCTTTTTCCTCTCTGTCTCTCTGTAGTAATTAGCTATTAGCAGAGTTTCTGTGAGCTGTGAACGATCTCATTGAAATGACAGAAACCCTCCATTACAGGCATTACGCACACTGGCTGTGGCAGTTTAATGAAAGGGGAAGAGAGAGAGGATATGAGATGCTTGTAGGCGTATAAACATAAATACGTGTCACACGCAGGCTTACAATTAAAAGCTCTCGCTGCGCACACACATGCACACAAACACAAGGTCACAGTAGCAGGCCTCGGTGAGGGAGGAAACAGCATAATCTTTGTAATCGAATTATTAACCAGCCCTTTTTATTTAGCATATTCATAATCCAGACTGCCAGCGCAGAAGCCTCCAGCTAATTAACCGGCAGAGCAACACACGAGCAGACAACAGCAGCTTTGTTTGGGAGAACGGCGTTGATCACAAACATCAGGCCATCGTGATACGCATAAAAGTCATCATCTTCCGCACAGAACAGATGCTGCCTCGGTAACGGCCAACAGGGAGTGAAATGAGCGACTAAAAAGCCTAGCTGAAAAAATAAAAAAAGTCTCAGCGCTGGTGTGGATTAGCTGGTTGACACAAAACAATAAGTTTATATGAGCCGTTTGGCTGAGGCCTCGCTCCAAAGTGCCATTCAGCAGCAGGAGAGCTCGTTCTGGGAAGTGAACCCTCCAGATTGGCATTTTTAGTGCCTTGCTCTGCCCATTAAGCCACAAAGGGAACTGAACTCCCAACCCTGACAGCGTTAATGCCTTGCTCACACGCTGAGGTTTATGAATTACTGAACAGTTAAAGGAATAATTTGTCAGATAAATCATCGGTGTGAGGCACTCAGTGGATCCTAGAAGTTATTTGGTGATGAAGTGCTGCAATTTAGTTTTTGGTAAATGCACTTTCCTCTTCTTTCACTTCAGTTTGTCATGTAAAGTGTTTCCCAGAATGCCTTTCAGTACATGCGTAGGCTTGATATTGGCCTTCCAGTGGATATTAACTAACCAAAAGAACAATTTAAAAAAAAAATTCAACAATTGTAATTTCAATTCTATAAAAGAAACTGTTTCCCAATTACATACAATCTATTTAGTCCTTATTCCTTACTGTATGATACGATGAGTAACACAGCATGCAGTGATGATGATTGTGGTCTCGATTTCTGTAATCTGAATGGAGCCAGAATCCTCATTGTAGCCTTGATTAATCTATTTATACAAGATCAATTCACATGCATTCTGAGCACATTAGTCCTGTTAATGGATTATTGGACTGCCTGTAAACATCTTTCAGTCTGAACTGTTTGAAAGGGGCAGGGAACAGAATACAGCTTATGCTAATAGGATAATATTGTACTCGCAGCTCAAAGGCTCCCAGGCAGCTGTAAATCCACTTTAACAATGATGTGAGCAGTGTTCGGTGGCTGCGACACACAGCTCAGAGTAGAAACATTTCACATCTGCTTCCTCTGTGTGTATTCAGTCAAACACTAATTCAGCCAGCGAGAAAGTTAGCGGAGTTAGGTAAACACACACACACACACAGACGAATTATATGAATTTACAGAAAAGTCAGACGAGTTATTTGTGAATTAGGTAGCAAAGTTATTCAATCAGGGGTTTAATAAGTGCATGGGCAAAGCTAGGAGCACATTTGGAGATTATTAAAACTAGACAGACCTGATGTACACAGAATTCATCATATTTTAGCTTCTTCAGACAGGAGGACATGTTGTGTGACTGAGCAGACTCGGATAAGAGGACATCCATGGCACTGAATAAACATGAAGTTGTCCTATAAGGGACATTAATGGGAACAATTTTCATCACTAGTATGTGCTGCAATTTGAAAAGTATGGTAAAAAAGTGAGGAAAAACACCAGATGTGAATGAGATGATGGACGGAGAGAGAGGAGGTGAACTTCATTTGAGCTGTGGCTGACCAACTGAACTGTTATATAATTCTCACTCGGAGCACACTGCAAGTTTGTTTTCTATTTTCAGTCGCAAAAATCAATCATGTGAACACAATTAAATGACCAAAATCCTGTAACACCGTGATCTTCCAAATGTCAGACAAACAGACCAGATCCATTTGATCCATTCAGTCATTACACTTACTCATGATAGAGTCAGTGAGCTAAACGATTATAATGTATACCGGTATATAAATAGACAAGCCTCATTCAGACACTTACTTGATGTATGTGTTGGCGTTGCCCTCAGGAAAGACGTACGGGTGTTTCTTCCTGAAGACGTGACCCACTCTGCTGCAGGGCAGGATCTCCAGACTGCCGCCACACTGCCACACCCGGAACGAGATCTCTGCACACACCACAAACACACACACATACAAACCTCTCAAATCACTGCATTTTCATATGTGATGATACCATTAAAGTGTCATATTTTACTGTATCTCCATTCTTATCTGTAGCTTCATGAGACATACCTGATATGGACTGTATGTGTTTACAATAAGTCGCTGTTGTTTCTTTTCACGACACTTAAAACAACTGGAGCCACAATCATTTGACTGAACGCTTGAGAAACTATTTAACCTGATTTCTGGGAGCAGACTTCATGTTGTTTTTGTGTCAGTGCTACAAAAGCCTCTCCAGCAGCTGTAAGCTCTTCATGTCAAATACAAAACTGATTATCCAAACTGAGAAACTGTAAATGGAAAAGCAGTTTGTCTGTAAGATTTGTCAGTGAAGATTTAAGTCTAATAAGTTTATTGAACTTCTTTTTTACTCAGACGGTTTCACACATGCATGACTTTATAATCGACCCAAAGCTCAGTGAAGTCACATTTCTGCCTGACAAACATGAACACATTCTGTTTAGGTTTGGTGAGATTTAGGGTACATCCTGAACTGGGAAGTATTCTGTACCAACTGTACTGACACTTTTACAACCCAGATGCCCAAAACAAGCACTTAAGAGGGTGTCCAAGTCCAATATAAGAAGTCTAACAGCTAAATGTTATCACTGCGCAAAAATGATGAAGCATGTTTGGTTTGAGGATGTTTCTGATTATATTCAACTTAAGTAAACAGCCCACATTCTACTTTACCCAACGTTGCTGCACAACATTAGCTATGTCGCTGTGAAATTGTTCTTAAATCTGTCATTTATGCCCTGTTTTTCCTGTGAAGCGTTTTGTGATTTCCTGCTTTTGAAAGGTGTTATATGAGAATGATCTTTTAAGCCTGACTCCACAGCATTGTGTCAGAGCTGGAGAATGGGCTGGGGCATCGTTATCATTCTATTTTAGGGGGAAAACACTTGTTGTCGGCGTGTTTGTATTCCTCTAAGAATCTGCTCCATATTCAAGATTCAAGAGTCAAAGTTTTATTGTCATGTGCACAGTAAAGAAACAAGTTTTCTATCACAATGAAATTCTTACTTTGCTGTCCGCTCAGATTACAAGCAACAAATATAAAAAATAGTATATACAATTAAAATAGAATAAAATAGAAATAAAAAACAATGTAAATATGAACTGTGAAGTGTATTTAGTGCAAACAGGATGTGCATCTAGTGCAAAGTAAATATGTAAACAGAAGAAAACTGCATTTTCAAGTGTCTGGCTTTTTAAAGTGTCCTTAGTATAATCCAGTCAGCTGTTGAGGATTCTGATGGCAGTGGGATACAAAGAGTTTCTTAAATGGGTGTTTTTATGTGCTTTAGAGTGAAATAAACAGTCAGTGTCCTGGCTGAACATTTCCACCTGTAATCTGCAGTGCAATGATGACAGTCTCAAAAACACTATTTCAGACTTCTGTGGTTTCACATGTTACAAACCTAATCTAGAGCGCTAAGCCCAGGATGCAGCAATGGTGTCCCTGTACAACAGCATTTAAGGGAACATGTTTGGTGGAACATGCTTGAAAAAATTCAACTTTTTTCCACAACTGGTGGGAAAACAAGCAAAAACATTCCTCTTAGGCAAATGCTGGAGACATATTCTCTGGTGAACTCTTTAACTGTTTACCACAGGTAGTGAAACAGGAGGAGACGGTTGTGTAAAATATGCTGCCAAAAGCAGGTTTATTTCCACCATCTACACATGATGAGTCAGACCAGTGTCAATTAACTGGGTGAATTTCTGTGTGTACCCAGGCATTCTGTTTATTTGAAGCTCTGCCTTTTATGTTCTTTGTCTCTGTGGTAGTTTTCTATCCTGCACATCACAGCTAAATGGGCCAAGCCTCCCTGAATATTTGATGACCTGCTGACGGACTGTGATGTTTTTTTTTGTTTCTGTGTGTTTGAGAATGTGTCTGTTACTGCTGTGTTACCATTAGCATGAGTGTTGATTATTCCACATGCACTTTGTGTGTTCGTATGACCTGTTTACACTGTGCTCAGTCTCTGATGTGAGCACAACAACGCACATAGAAGGCACAACTAACGTCACTGTGTGCATGCATGTGTGTGTTAATTCACAGAGCTGGTATCTGTCCGTGAGTTCACTGGAGAGAAAGAGAGAAGTAACAGAGCTTCCTCAAAGAATGAAGAGCTGAGAACTTCACAAAGTTTTAAAGTGACTGAAGCAGAGAGACGTAGAGCGAGTACGGGAGAGAGGACGGAGAAGAAGTGAAAATTAGAGCGTGGACTGAGTTTGATGAGGAAGAGAGCAGAGATGGAAGTAAAGATGAAACACCAGAGAGTGAAAAGGAGAACAAGAGAAGTCAGCAAGATACTGAGATACTGACACAGAGCCTGTGAGACTGACAGAAACATGACAGAGAGCAAATGAGTGTGTGTGAGAGAGGAAAAACAGGCTAACAGGCTTTCATTGATCAGAGGAAAGCAGGAGTACAGCAACCACACACATACACACACACATACATACACACACACACACACACACACACACACACACACACACACACACACACACACACACACAAACACATGGACTCAGATGACTGGAGGCAGGTAACAGCAGGAAAGCCAGATGTTGCTGCTGTCAGAAGGTAAAGACTTTTTTTCTGCTGAATGAAAAGTTCACCTTCGTTCAGCTGATACCGAAGGACCTTTGAATTTCTGACAGTTAACTTTTTAACTTCCACCCTATTTATTATCAGCTCAGCTGTTCGTGATCAGAGACTGCTGTTAACATCACGTGTGACCGTGCTGTGTTAGGTTTAGGCTACAACTAGGGTTCAAACAGACTGCAAAATGGCTGCAGAGCCAGCAACTCTTTTGTAAAGCAAACATTAACTTTATCAATATTTAACCAAGATCATGATCTGTCTTTGCCTGAAAACCACCATAGAAACATGAATATCACATAAAAGCACAATCAAGCCAGCGAATAAATTAATATAAATTTGCCTCTACAACATATATTTGCTAACATTAAATTGTTACCTATAAATTTAATGTTAAGAAGACAGATTTGCACAAAACATAGTGAAGAAATGACTGTTTTGCAATAGGCTACTGCCACTCAGATTAAAGCACCAAAATGCAGCTACCAGGCATCTTCCTCCTTCTTCAAACCAAAGGAGAAAGACTGAACTCATTAAGACTTTCTGTACTGGCATGAACATGTCAACCTGACATACAGTTTATAGTAATGTACCTATCCTTTTAATATTATTTCCCTCCTCTCCCTCCTAATAAGACCTCTGAGGGCAAAAACAGGATGTATTCATGGTTGTATTGGATTTTTCAAGGACTTTGCATTAAAGTGTTGAAGAACCTTCATTTGTCACTCACTAAATTTACTGGATAAAGCAAAAAACAAACATACCTGCTTGGCTGTTTTATCCAAGGACTATTTCTGAGCTGATTTTTCTAAAAATGTACAGCTTGAAGGATTTGTTAATCATAAATCCCATGCCCTGTTGGATTTTTATTTCTGTACTCACTCACTGTACCCACTGTTTTGTACGACTCGTCATTTGGCTATGACGTCTGTTTTGGCAGACATGCAGCAGGTTTCTCTCACAAAGACTTCAAGATGTGCACGAACTTTACTTTTTTACCCAGTATAAATTATTTAAAACATTTGCTTTATGTTAATGTGAGCGAGATTGCAGCTCCTGCAATAATGATGAAATCATACCGTATCAAGAGTTAACAAGCATCACATTTGCTGAAGCCAGATATGCATCAATTTCAGTTCTTAAAACAGTTTGCATCATTGATGGTGAATAGTGTAAATGTGCTATGTCTTTAAAGAAAAATGAAACAGAAAAGAGAAGATCAAAGAGTTTGTTTAGCAGATACAGAGCTGTCACAGTAAAAAAAGCTGCTAAGTTATTAATGTAGACAAACACTTCGTTTCTATTATAGTATCCAAATATGCTCCGTTTTTTATCAATAATTGTCTGTTAGTGTGGTCGGCTTCATTTCTTTAGTAGAAGCTACTCCTAATGCCGACTGTGTTCGACTCACCAAAGTTCTCCCCGCCCCAGATGTCCATGGCGGTGTCGTATTTGCCGAGATGGTTGAACCAGGACCTGTCGATCACAAAAAGCCCACCTGCGATGATGGGAGTCCTGCCAGAGAGGAAGACACGAAGAGAGACAAAAACTGAATGAACAGATAAATAGATTGTCTAATTTGAATTTTCCTCCTGAGCTGTCTGGAGTCCAGTCTCATTAATATCACAGGACTCAAGATGATGTGATGATGAGACTCCATGAAAAATATCCATATAAATGAGAGTCTCAACAGCTTCATACAGTGTATCTGATACAAACAAAGTCTCTGTAGCATGCTATTATTGAGCAGCAAACCTGTCTTTCCAGAGAATCGTAATCTAATCCGCAAGTAAGGAGCTTCTGTTTAGGTGCTCTTTGTGTTTTCCAGAATAGAAATAGGCTTGCTTGTTTGCCATGGCACACACACAAACACTCAATCACACAAATACAGCCTGAATCGTGATTTGGACAATGTGACGAGTGAATAGCTGAAGGCCAGCACGCGTCATCAAATACCCTCTGTCTATCAACAATTATCCTGCCGCCACCGCCCGCAAATAGCAATCACTGTGTGTGTCTGTCAGTATGTGCATGTCTATATGTGGGTGGAAATGCATAAAAACCTTTTTTTCGGGCTCAATCTGTCCTTGTGTGTTTACAGGAATGTAAGTATGTGTGCATGGAGAACTTTGGAGTCTGAGTGTGAATGTGTGACTGAAGAAAGTGAGGAAATTAAATAGCATAAAATAACTTGGCAAATAAATGGATTGAGACCAGGCGAGGGCATATTTGTGTGTGTGTGTGTGTGTTCTCTATCTTTGTGAGGACCGATGAAGGCTGATCAGACAACATAACGCTGAATAGTGGGATAAGGGGCTGTTTTTTCTCAAGCTGTGTTGATCTCAGTGGTAAAAGTGCTGAAAAGAAACTAAGTACATTATTTAAAGTGCTAGCTGATGGTTACAGTGCAAATGATAGATGTGATGGTTAACGTTAGGGTAAGAGGCTATGGAATACATTATGTGAATATTGAATTCACGAGTATAGAGTGCAAATGTGTGCCTGCATGCTCCCAGACGGACATGGTGACTCGAACTGACGACCAGGTGGAGACACTTTCTATCCATCTACGGCACATGTATCTCCGTATGCATGCACACATCACCACCCATCCATCTGTGAGAACCTAACGTGTTGCCGCCACTAAAAAAAGACATGCACGAAGTCAGACAGTCACAAGTTGGCGCCGCGATCAATCTGGGTTCCTGCCACTAATCTGACTTATGAAGAGGGAAGGGTGCCAGAGTTTATTATTTATAACTGTGTGCGTGTGTCTGCTCCGTGGCTGCTATGCCTTCCCTTTGTTTGTTTGTTCATTTCTCCACAGCAAATGATTTGTCAGGCATCGATGATTTGAGTTTGTGCAAACTTGCAGGAGATTAAGTTTTTCACTGCAGCAACGATAGGTCAAAACAGGGTGATCCATTTGTTACAGCTTGCTGCAGAGAGGACCTGCATCATTTGTCATTTTAGCAGCGGAGGGCGACTTCAGCACTGCAATTAACCCCCACCGCCATGGATAATGTGATTTTGTAGATGTCTTTATTATTTTTCAAGCTTTATTCCTATTTTGAAGGTTTTAATGCAATATTCTATGACTGTGGGTCCTTTCTACCATATTCATGTATGCATTATTGAATTAAGTGCTAAACTCGTCTATAAAAATATGGCTCTACACACAGTAAATTACATCAACTTACTAACTAATGTCAATGAGTCTTATATCCATGCAATCTGTACATATATTCTTTCTATTTTCTGGATCCTGTATGTTTTATCGTGAAATACCTGATGGTGCAGCTCAAATTGGGACTTCATGATATCATCATCTTAAATTTGAAACCTCAAAGTTACACGTCAAAACTTTAATTTGTGAGGAGACCTTTTCCTTCAACAGACCTCGGATTGCTGCATTTACTGTGGCCTATTTGCTGCTGTTAAATGTCGCTGCTCTGAGTAGCAATTTGCTACCTTTCTAACTGTCAGCGCTAATAAAGCCTGTTCAGACAGCGTTCTGCCACAACATTAAAACCACCTGCCTAATATTGTGTAAGCTCCCCTCGTGCCGCCAAAACAACTCTGACCCATCGGGGCATAGACACAGAACCTATATATTATATTAGCAGTGGATTATTTAGTTTTCTATAGTTTGTGGGGTGGGGCCTCAATGGATCAGGCTTGCTCTGGTGCAGCAATCTGATGCATGATCAGACTGGGATCAGGAGAGTTTAGAAGCCTGATTAATGCCCTCAGCCATTTGTCTTGCACCACGAGGTGTTTGTGAGCAGTTTTTGTCAGTGTGGCACTGCACATTACCCTGCAGAGGGAGGATGCTGGTGTTGGGAGTGTTACTACCATGAGGAGGTGTGCTTGATGTGCAACTATGTTTAGGTGGGTCCTACCAGGTGGGTGCTCCACGGATCGGACTTTCAAAAGATGCTCGATCAGGGCACCCGTCAGTGGTTTTAATGTTGTGGCTGATTGGTGTTTTTGTTCAAGCGTTCACATAAAGACAAAAATACACATAGCTGCTAAACCTTCTATTTTTTTTGTGCCAGGCATAATAATAAAGACCCTACAGAGTCTTTATAATCAGCTTATGCACACAAAACAAAAGAAATGTAGCCTTTCAAAAGAATGGTGCTGTTGTAAGCAGACAAAAGGCAGACTTATAAAACTTACTCAGAAAAATGAAAGTGGGTTCAGATTTTTATGAAAACAAAACAGGGCCCGCACATCCAAATCAGCAGATGTATTTTCTTTTATTAACTTTACACAGGCAAATATTGCGCAGGGGAGCCATAGTGAGGAAGGTGTGGACAAACTGTCTCTGCAACTTCTCCCCTGTGCTTCTAATTGCCTGTGTGAAGTTATTAAAAGACAATATCTACCAAGGTTTTGACTGAGTGCTGTGCATTTCCTCTATAATCCAGGTGTCCAATGAAAACAAACAGAGGAAGAAAAGACACTGGAAATAGCTGTTTAAACAAACCTGTAATAAACTCTTGCATTATATTCAATTACCACATCCATAGATCTGAATTATTTCTTAGGTTACTTGAATTTAAATTAGTTTCAGCAATATGCAGCAATACATGTGGTTTTGTACATTTAAAAATACTGCAAGTAAAATACAAGACTGCTGAGAACTTTGTCTGTGCTGTGTCTGCGCTCACACACACACACACTCACACACACACACAAACAGACCACATTTAGCACCAATTAAAACGATCCATTCAAGCTTGAAAATGGGAAGTGAGGATCGGGGTTAATGCACACGTCAAACCTTTTTTGACGAAAGTTTAAGTATTTATTTATTTAACTTCCTCTTTATTTGGTTTACAGTTGGAAGATAAGAAAGCCAGAAAGAAAGTTACTCGTTCGAAACCAGCATGAACTTTTAGGTCTTAAATGAGTCTAATGGTTTCATCTGTTCATAAATTCAAATATCAGAAACCTGCTGAATTTTTTCCTCCTCCTCCTCCTCCTCACATCTTGGTACATCAGCTCCTTTTTGTCCACACTCCTGTTCTCCTCCGTCTCACTCTCCCACTTCCTCCTCCCTCCCTCCTATTTTCCTATTTGTCTGCACTCACTCAATGAGCTCTGAGGTCGGGTTAGGTACTCTCACTGTTGGGCATTTGGGTGTAACTGTGTATCGCCATTATACCATTTAAGTTTTCGTGTATGTGTGCATTACTTGATCGGCTGGGTCGGGTCGGTCCGTCGAGCTCTCTGTTCAGACGACAACTGCTCCCATTTAAAATGGAGACTCCAGTCGAAACCTGAGAGACGCAAAGAAAGTATAGTACATGCATTAGATAACACTGAATACAGGGCGAATACTATGACGAAATTAACTTCAGAATGAGGACAAAGTGGTAGTGAAATATCACGACGGGCTGGAGCTGCAGGAGTCACACAGTTAAAAGGTAATTTTCTAAACCTGCTATGCCTTCTGTAGAATATTCACCCACTGAGCTAAGGTTTCTCTCCTGGTGTAATGTGAAATGTTAAAAAATCTGCAATTAATGAAACATAGTTAGTGAGAGAACGACAGAGGAATCTATTTATTCAAATCAATAATTAACTGATAACATGATGATTTAACCATTTCTAATGAATTATTTATTTATATCATTATTTATGCAGTGCGTCAGTCTTTTGAATTATTTCTTTGTCTCTAAACCATCTGTTTCTGTATGGGTGGATGTACAAGCAAGTAAACAAGCATGTGCAAGTGTGTATTGCCTTGTGTAGGTGCGTGTGTGCTAGCTGACAGCTGCAGGCCAAAGAGTTGCGGCCACAGCACTCCCTTCTGCCCTGTGTGTGCATGTATGTACACTCCAACATGTGTGTCTATGTGTGTGAGTGTCCGGATCAATGAAAGTCTATCTTATAACCATCTTTTTTTATGTTATGAGCAACGGCTTCATCCATAATTACAATGCCCTTTATGAGACCAGCTATCACCATTGATTCTCCGTTGCGTGTGTGTGTGTGTGTGTGTGTGTGTGTGTGTGTGTGTGTGTGTGCATGCTGGACAGGGCTATTATCAGCATTGACTGGCAAATTGCTGTTACCAAGAGAAGAAGGCTGAAATAAGACAAGCTAATGGAAAGAGAGCGGGACTATGAAGCTCTTAGGAGAGATTGACTTCAGAAAAAGTGAAGGATGACAAAGGGAGATGAGACAGAACATTGTTGTTGTTCTGACTTATTTTCAGGCCATTTAGTTTCAGCTCATGTGTATCTGCAGGATCTCGTGGAGCTAAAAGGAAAAGCACTCCCCAGGGTTTCTGCTCAACATGATTAGTCTGTGATGCTAAGTGCATTAATGGACAGTCAATGATTCATCCTCAAAACCTGCATGTCAACTTTCACTGCTATTAGTGATTTCCTGGATTTCAAGGATATTTATCACTGCACTGCACATACAAATAGTTATCTTCATCTTTGCACTTATAAAAGGAGGACAGCCTTAAAGATGGCATCTATGATACAATGGAGGAGCACGGACTGATGGACATTTACACTTAAATACAATCTCTGATTTTGTTAAATGTGCATGGGAGTAAGAAGAGCTAGTTTTTCTTCAAGGCATGAAATATTTCTCCATGTTTTGTTGTTTGGGTTAAAAGCCTGACTTTAAAGCAAATATAATTATGTTTATCAGCCTGGTACCAAAAAATGGCAAGTGTAAGGGGGGGATTTTTATATACCTCACCCATTTATATTATATTATGACTTAAATTTATGCATGCAGCTCCAGGTCTTTGCATATTTTTGGATTAATTCAAGTCAATCTAATTCAGTTCTATTTATACAGCGCAAATTCACAACATATGTCATCTCAGAGCGCTTAACATAGTAAGGTACAGACCTTAGCAAAGTTAATAGGAGCCTGGCACTGCCAAGATGATGATGGCTGGAGTCACCACACAGCTTAAAACCGCTCTTCAGGAAACTTATGGGTAAGGGGTAGCATAGACATATATACATAGACGCCGCATTGACTGTGGAGGGACGTGCCTAAAGCTCCGCCATCTTGGTACAGGGCTAGCAGAGGCGGGAGTGAATGTAAGTCTATGGAGGTAAGAGGTACTCCACAATCTTAAAATAGAATTATTCACTGAATTTTCGACCGATTTCCAAACGGTTTGATTTGTTAAAAACGTCACACATTTAGCTATGACACAGGATGCTTGGATGCTTTTGTTCTATTTATGTCTGCCTGTCTGTCGTCCATGTCTGACGTTTGTAACAAACAATACATGTTGACAACTGATCGATTTATGATCACTTTTATAGTGCAGATATGTCATTCCTCTATAGACGTAATGCACTGTAGGGGCGAGTGGCACTGTACCAAGATGGCCGCCGCGTAGGCACGTCGGCTCCAATCGGCAGCAGCAGTCAACGCGGCGTCTACGTATATATGTCTATGAGGAGTAGTGTGGAGCTGAGCTGCAGGCCGCACCCGCCCTGCCTGAGTTCAACAGGTGTGGGTGTGGCTTCCAGCTGCAGGCGGCAGACAAATGTGCACCAGGTGAGCACCATTCAGTAATCAAGAGGCTGGAGGAATTTTAACAAAGCAGTGTGTGAGAGCCTGGTGGTGAGTCAAGACAAAGAGAAGGAGGCTGCACGCTTGAGGCTTGATCAAGAAATGAAGAAGGAGCCGGTGAGCTTTTAGTTCTTTTCTGTGGGTTTGCAAATCACCTTGGTCTTGTGGATGTCGACTCATTGTGCTCACGTGTACTAAATTTAGGAAGAATGTATTTAAAGAGTCTTAAGATTAAAATCCCAGTTAAAAATATCTTATATGATGTCAGTACAAGTACAGTTAAAATGTGGTGCATTTTCAAATTAATGGTGATTTGATAAACATGATTTTTAGTTAAAAGCTGTTAAAACATGTAAATGTAAAATCATTATGATACAACACTTGAAAAAGCATTTGATTCATTTTGGGTGCTTTAAATATGGGTGTTTTCTACTTATTTTCAAGGTTAATTTCTAGTAGTTTAAATATTAAGTATTGATTCTGGGTTGTGTTTATTGGTTATGATTTCTTGGGTCATTTACTTGAATTTCTTTGTTCATATGAGGTTTTTCACCTGAAATGATGCCAGGAAACATTCACAAATAAAAGATGGAAAAGAAATAAACCTGAATCCTGGTCATTTGAGTGAATTCCAGTGTAACTTCCTGATGCAAGCTGCCCTTTCAAGTGAGGGCCGCAGCCTCCACCTCACAACAGTGAGAAACACTTGAAAGGTAGTTTGATAATAAAAATTAACCACCAAACTTAAAATTGCACAACAGTGACTGTAAGCAAAAGTTGACCTTTTGAAGAGACACTATAATACATTCAGCATGTTAAATGTATTGTATTGTATGGATTTATCTTGGCGAATATGGCAAAGTGAATTGTTCTGAAGTGTTCAGGTTCGTACCTCAGATGGTTTTTGCAGCTATCTGCCACGCTAAACTGATTTGTCAGACATAAAAATTTAAAACTAATAAGCCTATAGCATCATTACATCCCCTGATGTGTGTTTCTATGTAAAGGGAAGAGAATCATCAAATAAAACTCTACAGTGGGGAAAAAGAGAGAGTACATTCAAAGATGTACTAATACGGTCAAGACATTTTATATATATGTCAAAGATAAAATCACATTTAAGGAAAGAAACTATTCAGGCTCCCTTGTAGATCTTTCTTGAGCCAGTAAGAACCTTGAGAGACATTTCTAGCAAAAGAAAATATTTCAAATGGCTTTGAGGTTCAATGCAGAGGGAACAGGTTCATGAACTCATCATCAAGAGCCTCCTCATGAATCAGAGACCCTAAGGGGTTTCCTTCTGTCATCAGAAGACGCCCCGAAGGTGCCTCAGAGCCATTTTCATTTCTCTGAGTGTAGATGGAAGAAAGTGTTTCCATACCTCCACGGAGATCAGCAGAGGCTGCCACATAGGCAAAGGTGTCCATGTTGATGATGTCGATGACCGGGCTGACCACACGAGTCGAGTCCTGGACACACAAATGACACACACGTTCATGCCGGGTTGAGGATTTAAAAGAAATAAAATGAGGTGCCAAAGAAAGAGAAGAAAGAAGAAAAAGAAAAGAAATCTTTAGAAATACAAAATAAACGACAGACAGCAAAAACGAGAGCAGAAAGAGTGAATGTGTTCCTCTGTGTGGGTCATCAAATTCTATTCCAATAAATGAGATTTTCAGTCCAGTGTGTTCATCTGTGTGTAAAACAGTCTGTGTATTCCAAGGTCATTATACTGCACACTAAAAGTAATTTCAGTCATTCAGCACCAATCATGCACACAGCACATTTACTGAGGTGAGAGTGACCGCTACCTCTATTCACTTCAATTCAGTCCCATTTTATTCACTTTACTAACATTAATGTCAGACTATTGAGCCCATATGAATTCAGAAAATACAGAAAACTCTCTCAAATGAAAGCAGCATTCATTATGAGAAGCCAAAGAAATTATCCACACAGTGAATACACAGTCACCGAAGGCAAACACACAAGGACATTATGAAAAGGTTTTACTTCGGGAGAGTTTTGTGGTATTTCCTTCTATTCATGCTACACATATGCAGGGTAACAAGGCTGGGGCTCATATATGGAGAATGTTATTACATTGAAATGGCCTGGCTTGCAGTAGATGTTCTGCTGTTGTCTTAAAAGATGTTAATTCTAGTCACGCATCCACAGAGTTAAACTTGCATTTCTACCACAA
Source organism: Dascyllus trimaculatus (assembly GCA_024666655.1). Taxonomy (NCBI): domain Eukaryota; kingdom Metazoa; phylum Chordata; class Actinopteri; family Pomacentridae; genus Dascyllus; species Dascyllus trimaculatus. The sequence goes on along the minus strand of CM045455.1, from coordinate 8,450,288 downwards.
ACATGGCTGGAAGCTGCCTTCAGGCTCACATAACACAGTAAGAAAAGTGTCATTTGTAAGTCAAAATCTTAGCACCTGGGGAAATAATCAATTAGTTATGGCTGGAGAGCATTTTATGAGATTATTTGCAGTGTGATGTCATTCTGATGATTCTCCTGCGCACCCTTTAATTAACATCATTTTCCGGTTTGCTCCACAGATGATACACTTTTTCTCGAGCAACTAGCAAGCTGCTAACTGCCCACTCAGCTCTTCAGTTTACATCAAGTGCCTGTTTCTGTTTTACAGCACAAGATTCCCAGAGTTGTTGAGGATTATTACAGCACCAAGGCACTTTTATTAACAATGGCTGACTAACCCTTAAGGTCTTTGGAGTGTTTACTTTTCTGTTCAACCAAGAGTTCAAACACAAGGTGGTGATTAATTATTTTTTTGTGAGGTTCTAACAGGCATGCTTTTAAAACTCTAGAGAGAATTAGAATTAGTGGTTTACGCTGCCTACAGTTCTTTAGAAGAAGAATAAATAACCAAATTTATCAAAATGTTAAGATATTCCTTGCAGTGCTTGAAACAAAACATACAAGTGAGCACTGCATTCCTTCTTCCCTTCTGAAAATCCAACTATCAATGATTATTTACAGGAATCAAACAAAAAAGGCAGGCAGGCTGCAGGTTAAAGAAGTTGCTGTGTTACCTGACAAAACATCTAAAGGTGGACAAGTTAACGTTTATGTAGATCCAAAAAGTGTTACTTCATGTTTGTGGCTGGTTAATAAGGATATAGTAATGCTTTATAAATCTCTATGTCACAGATTCCTAATCACTACACATCACAAAAATGTTTAAAATGGAGCTATATCCAGTATCAACACAACAAAAATGCCTATATCCCTCAACCCAGTGCAATCATCCATAAGGCAATAAAACACTTATAGATTTAGTTTAGTTATTGCCTCCTTAACCCTTAAACAGGGTCCTAAATCCTTTTAAAGTGAGAACTGGCAAAAAGTCTGCACTTGATTTCCCTCATATTTCTACCTTGATGGCACCATTTGCTCTTTACAAGGATAAAAGGTATAAAATCTCTCACACACACACCCACACACGCACTAGTACTGCCAGACTTGCGCTCCCTGTTAAATCATGGAGTGTACCTCTATTAGTTTGGTCAAACGGCTGGATGCGTCTTCAGCCAGTGATATTACAGAGCAGGTGGAGCGGTTCTGGACCATTAGCTGCAGGGTCAGTGCAAGGGGACGCTGGCTGCATCCTTCTACAGCTCCAGCCACATTACAAAGCACTGTGTCTGCTTTAATAGCTGTTAGGGTAATGACACTGTGCAGCACTCAGGGTGAAGCATTCGCGACATTACTGTTGTAATTGGATGAGTGTTATTTTCAAATCACTCTGGAGCAGTTTCTTAATTTTAGCCATTTCTTTTTCTTCCACCTGATTTGAAATGAGAGCATTTGATGACTGAGCTGAGGAGGAAGTGACCCCAAAACAATCTGCATCCCCATCATCCTTCATGCGTCTCTCCTCCATCACTTTAATGGTTTTACTCTTGTAGTTTGTTAAGGTGGAACTTTTAATCATTCACTGGAGGGAATCTTTTATATGATTTGTCTTTGTTCTTTACAATGTGATGTATTAATTCTTCTTTTTATGTTAAAAGATCAGCTCAGGGAGAGGAGTCTATCTGTTGTCTGTCTGTAACTCGTTTTTTTTTTCAGTTTTGGCCAGAGCACTTCACTATTGATGAGACTGTTTTTCACTTGGGTGAGAAAGCTAGACCATTATTCAGAAGTAAAAAGAACTCCAGCTTTACTGCATTTTCATAACCTTTTATCTGTGGGTCTTTTTTTGATCGCATAATGGCAGAGCCAATGTTCTGGCTCACAGATAGCTCTACTTGTACAGCTGCAACTGCTGCCTCTCTGCTGCTGCAATTATGTCTCGTACTTTGTTTTATTGTTTAAACAACTGCAAAATATCACCTTTGTACTTTCTTGAAGACCTTCACCGATGAAAATCAAGTTTTTCCCTCCTTGTTAACTTGCATATGTGGTGTATATATTCAATATAAATAAAACTGAATTGAATTATATGCTGGGAGACACATCATGAGCAAAATAAAGAGCCAATGCCATGGCTCAGATTGAAACTGCAGCAAACAGATGACAGTCTAAAATACATGGATTCAGAATTCCAGAGTGTCATTCATATACGGGCGGCTGTGGCTCAGGTGGTAGAGCAGGTTGTCCACTGATCTCAAGGTTGGTGGTTCGATCCCCGGCCCCTCCACATGCCGCAGTGTCCTTGGGCAAGACACTGAACCCCAAGTTGCTCCTAATGGTAGATTAGTGCCTTGCATGGCAGCTCTGTCGCCATTGGAGTGTGAATGGGTGAATGAGAAACACATTGTAAAGCGTTTTGGATACCACTAAGGTAGAAAAAAGCGCTATATAAGTGCAGACCATTTACCATTTACCATATTGTACCTAAATAATCAATCCTGTCAGCTTGCAGGGTGGAACTTTCTGTATCATTATTCTTATCCAGAATTGGTTTCCGATTCAAATATACATGACTATATTTCTACAATATTACAACTTGACATTGTGCAACATAGAGTAGTTTTACAGCATTTAAGTGTTTAACAGAGTCGTAGGGAGCTGGTGTACTTGAGCTGCAGTGAATGGGGTGGTTGGCGACAGAGTTTGGGATTTCTTAAATCTGCGCATTCTCGACAAAGCAACAGCGTAAAATTAAATCTAAGCCTGGAAGAAATTAGAAACTGCAAATGTTGAGAGATGGAGGTGAGTTTATGGGGGTTTTATCATGACTGGAGAAAGACTTGAAGCTTTTGATTGTGCTCCTTGTTGTCACACATGGACAGCTGCAGACACCACAGGCGCAAAGTTGTTTAATTGTGTTACTTTTAAGTTTGTCTGGAGGACTCCTTTCCACAGATACGCTATAGATCGTCATCTATGTGTCCTGTACATGCACACTACTGCTCTTCAAGTGCATTTGCAAATGTCTTAGACCCATAATGCCAAAATTCGGACTTTGATATAATACCTGCCTAATGGGTACCGTCACCGAAACAATACCACAGAAAACAACTTAAAAATACACCAAATATTTTGACAATATCAATGCATGAAGTGGGGCATGTGAAGCTATAATGCACCAAAATAATGAATTATTGCACCATAATGTGTTCATCCATTTTTATATCCAACCAGCACTAAAGGAACTCTTCATTAAGATTGCCTTAACATGTTCACGTCTGTCCACCTTTACAAGTCACTGCTGCTTATAAAATATTAAATCCTTGCAGAGATAAGTGCAGCAGTACTTCAGTGCTTATTCAATCACCCACTTACTCTCTTTCTATAGTTGATCATTTCTAACTCCTGTTGTTGATCTGCATGCTTGTGAACACCTGATTTTTATCAGCTTGCAGTATTGTGAGTTAACATTACAAGTGTAAATGCTGTGTTTGCATATACAGATATTTGTCATGTCACATTAGAAAGCTAGCTTAAAAGAAAAAAACAAATTAAACAGGTATCAGTCCTTAACTTCCTCATCAACTCTGATAGTGAAGAAAGTTTGCTTATCACCAAGTAAATCCCATGTTTAAGTTTTGTGTTTTCTATCACATTCGCTAAAGTTTGAGTTCTTTGAACAAGTCGTCCTGTTTGTCAGCTAGATGCTTGGATGTGTTGCATCCCAGAAAACACTGACCATAATCACTGGAAATGCTTCTCCTTGAACATTGCTGAGCAATAAAAGTACTGCTACAAATAAAACAGAATTAAGTATCATTTTTAGCAGTAAGGTATTGCAATAGTTTTCTAGTATTGGTGTACTGTGCTTGTAACCCCTTGTTCTTTACAGTACTTGAGTGAAATTCAGGTTAAGTGGACCGTAGGGAACCCTTGCAGAACATTAAAGATGTATAAAGTTTATATCTTGACAATGTTGTCCAAGAAAAAAGTGTTATCAGAGTCTAGGAATAGACCTGGATCACTATTCATAGTATACTTTTCTTGCACACAACTGATGTGTAATCATTTGCCAGTGATTACAAGAAGAAGAACTACAAATGCTTTGATGTGATGAATATGGGTTGAGTCACAACTGAACAGAACCAATCAGTGGTAAAGAACAGGGAAATTGGTATTTATTCAAATGAGAACACTGCTGATTTCTTTCTTCTTCTTCTGAATCACTGCCCTGACAATGACATGACCACACAATAATTATTTGGCATGGCTGGTGAAAGGTTTTGCTCATTCAACAGCAACAAATCCCAGAGGTTTTAGTTTCTTTTTGGCATCAACTATTTTCTCCTTCTGAAGGGAGACATAACAGAAAAAGTTTGAGATCCTCTGGGTTAAATAAAAAGAAGCCCATATGATAAAACACAAGAAGCAATGAAAGCTAGTAGAACAGATGAAGACCTGAAAATTAGGCAAGACTTCAGCTCACTATATCAGCGAGACAGACAATTATTTTTAGGGGAATAGGATTTTATGGTGGTCTGAAGTTTTGCCTGTGTGTGTGTGTTAACCTGGATCAATACTTCATACATTTAAATCTTAATATATGACTATAAAGTGACTAGACAGACAGTGACGGATGACTCTCGTGCATGAAAACACACACAAGCCGTGAGTATGAATATGGATGATGTTGGTACAGCGGCAGAAACAGAGCAGACAGACTCTCTGGTGGATTTACTTATTGATCACTGCTCCACAGATTGAGATCAAAGGTCTTTAATATCAGCAAAAGAACAGTTGACTTGATAAATCGGAGAAGTAGAAGACAAGTGCGAGAATTAAGGGATGAGGAAAAGAGATGGCAGAATGTTTGGGGAGAGGCAAGGACATGAGAGAGGCCAAAAAAGATGAGGAAGAAAAAAGAAGGTGATGTGAGGTATAAGGGATGGATGTAAGAAAGAGGAAGAAGAGGTGTAAAGATTACAGAAAAATGGTGAGGTGAGGAGATGGAAAGAGAAGAGAGGAGTTGTGAGAAGAAAGGAAGGGCAGATATGATGAGAAAAGAGCAGGAGTAGAGTGTAAAGGGTGAGAGGTTGGATGAGGAGATGAGGAAGAGGTGGATGAAGAAAAGAAAAGATCAAGATCAAAGATGGCTGGAGCTGAGTGCAAACAGAGGAGAAAAAAAGGCGGGGAAAAAAGGGAATAAGTACAAGACAAGTGAAGAGACAAGGGGAAGCAGGAGACAAGACAAGGACGTGACAGGCAATCAGAAGAAGTGAGTGGCGAGGAGAGGAGTCAGGAAAGGTGACAGAGTAAAAGTAAAAGACAGGAGAGAAGAAAAGGAGAGGAGAAGAGATGTAATGACAGGGCAGAAAAGGAGACAAAGGAAGGGGGTGTAAGAGAAGAAGGCTAAAGAAAAGGTTAGAGGAGGGCGAAAAAAGAGGAGACAAGGTGATAAAAGGGAGGATGAAGTGGTAACAAGTGACAGAGGAGGTCAGGAGAGAGGAGAATGGAGAAGGGGAGGTGAAAGGAGACAAGCGAGGTGACAAAAGAGAAGATGAGGAGGAGGAGGAAAGGAAGGGGAGACAAACAGAGGAGAGCAGACGGGTGAGAGGGGTGAAGGAGAGAGTGCAGCACTTATTTCTTAATGAGAGGCAATCAGACCGACAGCTATTTTCTCTCATGGCGCGAATTCACCTCAACCATTGGAGTCATCACACACACAGAAACACACACAAAGACTTTTTGTATAGTGCACTAAAGAGCCCCACATTTTTTAAGACTGGCCTTGTTGGCGCTCATGATCCCCTTCACGTACACGGATAACTCTTACAGACACTTCCCTCCAAGATATGTGAAAAAAGCGGAATGTGAATTAGGATTAGGAGAACCTTGAGTTTTGTTGATCATTGTGGAGATGTGGTACCTGTTTGATCCTCTGCAGGAGGGGGGGCAGCCAGTCCTTGTTGACCTCACAGTGGCTGTCCAGGAAGGTGAGCACTCGGGCCCTCGCGGCATCAGCACCCCGCACTCTGGACCTGATCAGACCTGCAACAGAAATCCAAGTTGTTTTCAGAAAGCGTCATACATTTTTATAGGCTACATGTAAACAACTCAACTCATTCAACTCGTCTGTTTAAGCTTCTAACAATACGTTTCAGTCCACAAGTCCTCATGAACAACTGCTTGTGAAAGGGTCATATACTAGCATGTGCATTTAATAATCCAAATGTAGAATTTGTTTTATCTGATACACAGAAAAAAACATTAACAGGACATTTGTTGGTTCTATTCACATGAAACTTATTTGACAACTGTGCATGAAGTTTTAAAATGACGGTCTGCATCATTATTTTTTCTTCAGAAAAAATTCAACTTTTAGTTTTACTAGTGTTCATGCAGGAAGCATTTAATATTTCAGAATTCCCAGTTCAAATCTATAATGTACTAGACAACGTACTCACAGGAAACGGCAGTCTTGCACAAGAAATGATTAAAAAAAAACTGTAGCACCTTTGATTATTATTAATGCTTTTGATTTGCTTACAATATTTTGGGAATAAGATCCTATAAATGAGCAATGACAATCAGGAAAGAAGAAAACTAAATTAAAGGAAAAAGTATTAAGACAAGAAACAAGTGTATAATAAGACTGCTAACAATAAAAATATATTTTATTATAACAGTAAAACATCCGTCCAATGGGGCACTATCGTGTTATGTTATTACATATTGCTTAAGTTGAGATATTCTCTTTAACTTCTTTTAATCTTTTATAACTTATAGATGAAAAAAATATGTGAGGTATATTATTTAATACACATTTTTTTTATAACAAAAAAGCAGTAGTTCAGTCACAGTTAAGAACCACTATTGTTATCACTATTACACTACAATAACTAATAATAATAGTCATGTCAGTTATAATAACAGGCAGTAAGTCAGTGAATTTTTACCCAGGAGACTTGAGTCCTTTCTCCAACCATTCTTACGTTTTGACTTTTCCTTTCGTTTGGTTAAGTTTAGTCAACGAAACTACTTTGTGAGGTTTAGAAATTGACCATGGTTGAAATAAAGATCCCATAATATGCCCCTTTCCAGCAAATAATCAAAGTCTCACATGTCTTCTCAAAATACTGCGAAGACGGTTCAGTTCACCGCGGCTGTTATAAAGCCTGGTTTTAGGGCTATTCTCAATGGGCTGTTTTGCTCTGAAAGCCAATTAGCTGCTGCTGTTCTTGCATCCTTCGGGAAGAACACGCTGTCAATCGCAGTTTGAGCAGGTCAAATTCTTACTGGCTTGTAAAGATGGGAGGATAACTAGTTGTTGGGGGGCTTGAGGGAAGGCAGAAGTGCACATCCTTAGAATATAACAGCTTTTATTTTACAACTCCAACTTTATGACACCAACCAAACACATTAAGGATGGATGGGACATTTAAAACAAACAACAAAAGTTAAATTTTGCATGTTCACAGGATAATGACTCCACTGGATATTTTGCATACACTGGGATGACTGGAAGAGGTGGATCATCACAATGGAGGACAACACACCTACTGAGCTGATATATATATACTACCAATCCGTGATGATAACAGCCTGATATTGTCTGAATCGAGTCAACTCTGACAAACAGTCTGGATTCTTAGTAACTTTCCTATTTATTTCTCATACACCATGTGTGTTCATACGTAGGTTAACGTCCACATGTTATACAAGCGCTTGGATGCAGCTGATATTGAACATAAAGCCTCACAGCGGCCAGGGCGTCTTCCTGCTAAATTGAAATCCTCTACATTGCCTGCTGAAATTGATTCTTTTCAGGGCGGCAGATCGGATAAGACAGTATATATTCAAGTTTCACGCTCACGAGCTGTGACTATCAGTTAAACACACACAACCTCCACTGTCCTCCTATAAACACACACATACTTTCAGTCAAAGCTGCGGGAGGAAAAGAAAATTTCCAGCATTGTTCAGGATGGAACCCTTAACCTTGGCAGTAGTAGTGCCTTGCTCTGGTTATTGACGTCCACTCTCTCCCTTTCTCTTTCTTCCTCACTGTAGCTCGCTCGCTCTAGCAGTCAGTCAGCACAGGGGAAAATCGATGCAGGGCTCTTAGAGGCCCTGTCAGACATGGACACAACCTTTTAACAGGCGCATCACACTCTGCATGTGTGTGTGCTGGAGGAAAGGTTTGTCTGTGTGTGTCCACTCTTAAAGAAGGAAGAGAGAAAGAAGTGAGGAAGGCATGGGTAGTGTGTCAAGGAAAGCAAATTTGTGCGTCGGTTGATTGCAGTTGTGTTTTAGTGAGGAACAGAGAGACTGAGACTGTGTGTTTGTGTGTAAATGAGCCTGTTAGGGAGGTCTCCTTGATGGGGGCCACTGTTCTCTTCTATTTGGACTAAATGGTCTAATCAATACTCCCTGACATGGAGACATAGTGTGTGTGTGTGTGTGTGTGTGTGTGTGTGTGTGTGTGTGTGTGTGTGTGCTTGCTCTTTTCAATAAGGGTGTACACATGTGCAAGGGGGAGTGTGCCATATTGTGTGTGAGTTGCCATGATTGTACTTGGGTCCATTGTGAGTGTGTGTGTCGGTGACATTGTACGAGGGGCCGTGAAGTTTCACGCTGCGCCGTTAGGCCGAGGCTCAGCCAATTAAAAATCCCATTTCATCCTCAATAAGGCTTTATTTTCTGGATGGATGGACACACATACACACACACATAAACTGGACCCACGCACATGTGGACACACACGGATTCAAGTGCACACTGATGGAAGTGGACGCTCATTTACCTAGACACACACATGCACACACACACATGCACACACACTGCAGGGCAGGCTGACTTTGCACAGAGGAGAGAGTGTTAATCTACATCGATAACTATCTGCACCTACCAGCTGTGTGTGTGTATATTCGTGTGGATGAATTTTAGTTCAAAATCGTTGCAGTGACCACATTCTGGCAGGTCCTCACGTCCTTAACTGCCGTAAGAGGGTTAAGACGTGGTCTAAAAAGGGTTAATGTTAGCGTCAGGCCCCAGCCTTAAAAAATACAGCCTTAACTTAACAAAACAGAGGTGTTTCAAACCCTATCTCAGATATTAAACGTCAAATTGGAACTAAATTCTCTAATATCTCTGTTTGGTTTCACCGAAGAAGAGCTGCAATTAACTGGCACAATGTTCTGTACTTTATTGGTTTCCATTCTGGCTTGGTGAGCAAATTAGCTTAAGAGGAGAGATGCTACAACAGCCACTCATACTGTAAAAACAACCTAAATCGTAAGCTCTTAGGTTATAGTTTTATTATATATATTTAAAACATATTTGTTCATTTGATGTTTATGGATTCCTGACTGTAGGTTAACTAATTAAGCATCAGTGGAGCGGCTTTCAACCAAAACAACATGTTTGTGTGCCTGTTGGGTTCGACGAAAAGCCTTGAGAGTTTTACCTCCAGTAGCTTTGGTCTTTGGAAAGTCTGATTTCTTACATGGTATGAAAAACTGACTACGGGATAAAACTTACGAAATGTTTAATACTGTCAGCTGAAAAAGAGTGGAGAGTTTTCTGTTCATTTTTGCTTCTCCTCTGAAAGTCTGTACGAACTCTGGGATTCTCCATGTTCTATATAATATTAAATTTACCAACAACCCTGCAGCATGTCTTTTGTAAGTCTAACGGTTGCAGCGATTTCACCACGACAACACACAATGGTTTGCTGCATAAAATCTGTGAAAATCAGATATTCACTTCAACATTCACACACGAAAATCAATAAAATATGGATGTTTCTGCAATACATTCCAGATGTAAAAGCATTAAATGCTTAGTTATTGAGTGCAGCAAGACGTCATTTCACACTATTTACTCCCACACTGCTAGTCCTTGATGTGGCAGATAGATATCAGTAGGTTTATCTTGCTGGTAGTGACTGGGGAGGATTTTTTTGTTGTTGGTATATATATATACATATGGAGCTTTGTGTTAGTTCGAACAGGCACAGAGTTAAGCTAGTCACAAGGTCTATGCTGTCCAATTGTGCTCGTAGTCAGTCCACTGCTCCCTATCAGCGTGCCTTATAACTGAGGCATTGTTCATTCATTCGGCCCGCTCTGTGCTCGCCACATCGCTGCTGCATCATATCGAATCAGCTTTCTCCTCTTCCTCCCCAGCCTCCTCCTTGTTATAAGAAGAATCTGAGCATGTATAGATTTGCTGCCTATTCAGACTTTTCCATTCTGTATTCTTTTAAAACATTGTTAATATCAGGCTCTGTCTGGTTGGTTTGTGGTCTCAGGGACTGTCTGTCATGCTTGTGCAGATCGGTCCAGAGCATCACTCGAGCAGAGTCTCCGCCAAACATCACATGCATGTCAGTCTGAAATAAATGGTTAAAATCTGACCAGGTGTCCTGTCTGAAATATATATATATGGCATGGCGCTGCAGAATGCTCTGGTAGCCATGCTGGTTAAGTGTGCCTTGAATTTCGAATAAATCACTAACAGTGTCACCAGCAAAGCACCCCCACACCATCACACCTCCTCCTCCATGCTTCACAGTGGGAACCACACATGTAGAAGCCATCTGCTCACCTTCTCTGCGTCTCACTTGAGGATACATTCAGAGTTCTTCAAGTTTTTTGGATCGACTGACCTTCATGTCTTAAAGTAATGATGGACTGTCATTTCTCTTTACTGAGTTGAGTGGTTCTTGCCACGCTATGGATTACAACAGTAGTCAAATAGGGCCACTGTGCACTAACCCTGCCTCTACACAACACAACTGATCGTCTCAAACACATTAAGAAGGCACATAATTCCACAAATTGACTCTTTACAAGGCACACCTGTTAATTCAAAACCACTCCAGGGGACTACCATGAAGCTGATTGAGAGAATGCCAAGAGTGTGCAAAGCTGTTATCAAAGCAAAAAAGGACTACTTTAAAGAATCTAAAATATAAAATATATTCTGGTTTGTTTAACACTTGTTTGTTTACCACATGATTCCATATTCTTTCACATGTTCTTTCATAGTTTTGATGTCTTCAGTATTTGCCTACAATGTAGAAAATAATTAAAATAAACAAAAACCATTGAATGAGAAGGTGTGTCCGAACTTTTGACTGGTACTGTATAAAAACAAATTAATTTTTTAATTATTATTTTAGAGAAAAAAACATCAAAGAAATTCAACTTCACAAAATAGATTTCAGAGTTCTCTGTATTTCTAGTCATTGTTTGTCTGTTTCCATAGAAGTGCAGGACTTTATTTACTTTGCAGTGCAAAATGTGCCCATAGTTAAAATTTGACAGGAGAGAAGCAAATAAACCCCAGAAACTGCTTGTGGTTCAGTGAGTTAAAGTCTGTGAATACCAGATAGAATCAAAGAGAGTAAGAAATGTTGTCTGGTTATCGCTTGACCTGAAGGGCTGTTTATGCTTGAAATGAACAAGCTGACATTCAACTATCACAGAAGTCAGACATAATGAATAATTCAGTTGGGGATAACGGTGAACATTTATGGTGTTGCATTTGGTGCAGACTTGTAAGGAAATGTGTGACTAATGATAGAGTAGTCGTTGAGAGAGGAGTTCAGACCCTGTTTACTTTCCCTGTGCTGCATGAAGTGAGCTTGATTGGTGTGATTGTTGGATTGTACGTTTCAGAAAACTACCAAAATTGCAGGGCAGAGCCCTCCCACTTCTAAAGCTGGAAAGGTGTCGATATTGTTTCACAATTCATCAAGCACTTTGTATGAATCATACCGGTGCCTTTAACAGCATGTCTACAGACGAAGCATTTCAGGCCTTACGTTAAACTAGTTGTTCTATAGATGTCAGATGGAATAGATTTTTTTTAGCTTCAAGGCAGTTTTCCTCATTTAGGAGTCAAAGTGAAAGGTTGGAAAAGACAAAGAACTTAGGTTTCTTAGAAGTTTTGAGATCAATCGATTCTGAGCTGTAATACAAGCACATAAACAGGCTCATTCCATACACACAGTATATTTATAAGCCAACAAGGGCATCTGTATAGTTGGCAGATTGACTGTTTAAAACAGAAAGATATGAACTACAAAAACATTCCATCCTTCAACTTTTGGTTTGGGTAATCTAGAACAACCTTTACATTAGGTTTAGGTTAATGTTTCTTCAAGGGGCTGAGGAATGCATAATGTCCACAAGTGTCCTCATAAGAGTGTAAGTGCAAATGTGTGTGTGTCAGAGAAGACATACAGTATCAGCCTGGTGTGTTTTTATGGCCATTAAAAAGACAATCAAGTCAGAAAGCCTGAAGCTATAAACTATTAATTAAAGCTGCAAGCAGCGATGAACGGGTCCTCGCACCCCTTGCTGGTCGGCGACCCCAAGCACGTCCGTCAGGCGATGCTGCGACCGGGAGCGCATTTAGGCCCATGAATGCAACCAGGGCTGGATTCTGAACACACAGGTCAAATTTCTGCCAGATTGGATTATTACAGACTGTTTATGCAGCACTTACTGTCCATCCAACAGGTGGCGCTATCACTGCGACTGTATATTGGTCTATGGAAATCATCAGGGCTGTAACCTGATCACACATTTAAAGTTTGAGGCAGATAGCAGCACATACAGGGGATTTAACAAGACTTCCTCCTTCCTGGCGAAGCATGAAAGTTCAGTCGGCCGCCATGGCCACGCCCTTTGGGTTTGGCGTATGATTTTCACATATTTTCAACCTGAAGATGTGTTCCATATATGGGCACAATTTCAGATGTTTTGGAGTTATCGTCTGTGAGCAATTAATTTCTGAAAATGAGCAAAAACAGCAAAAATCCAACATTGAAATCAAAATGGCCGACTTCCTGTTGGGCTTAGAGAATGGCTCCAAGAGACTTTTTTGTTCACACTGATGTGTTACATATGCATGCCAAATTTTGTAGACGTAGGTTAAATTTGATGAGTGGGCCATTTTTTAAAATGCTGCAGGGGGCGCTATGCCACAAGCTGTGAATGTATTTTGGCACATGGATGTGGTCAGGGCAGGAGTGTGATTAAACATGCAAGGTTTGAGGCAGATTGGAGCAAGCAGAGGATATTTACACAGCAGTTGATGTTTCATGGCGAAGCATCAAACTTCAGGGGGTTGCTATGGCCACGCCCTTTGACATTGGAGGAAGCTTTTTATAACTTTTGATCATAATGTCCTGGTGTATATACTGGTAAAATTTGAGGTCTGCATGACTTATCCCCTAGGAGGAGATAGTTCTCAAAAATGAACAACATTCGTCCAAATTTGTCCAATTAATTCAAAATGGCGGACTTCCTGTTGGGTTTAGGGCGTGGCTCCAAGAGGATTTTTTGTGCGTCCTGATGTGTTCTATATGTCCCCCAAATTTTGTGGACGTAGGTTAAATGTACTGCAGGGGCTGTTTGTTAAAAATGCTGTAGGGGGCGCTATAACACGTGCTGTGCTGAGATGCATACAGTTTTCTTCCTTCAGCTGGTGGTGATGTGTGTGCAAATTTTGGTGATGTTTTGATAATTCTAATGCTGTCAAAGGCAGGTTGTTTTCATATCAACTTTGCGTTGCCACGGCAACAGCATTTCATGAAATGGCAAAGTCTTCACACTGTGCCATGATCATGGTGTGAAGACTCATCACACCAATTTTCAGAATTATTTGACCAAGTTTAGGGCAATGGGATGAGCAAATGTAATTCCAAAACGTCCTGTTGCCAGTTGGTGGCGCTATGACTATTTCAAAATTTTTTAGTGTGGATGTCTTCAGACTGTACATGTCATTCTGAATGTGAAGTTTGGAGCAGATAGGTTCTTGTTCAGCTGAGATATAGACCCTTGAATTTTCATGGCGAAACATCAAAATTCGCCACGGTGCCACAGACACGCCCGTCGATGAAACGTCACCATTGTCTCTGTGATTCATCATCAATGTGTTCAGGCTTATGTCAGAATGTCTGAGGTGAATCTGGACAACAGGTTGACAACAGTACATAAAAGTATTAAAAAAGCAAAAATCCTGTTGCCACAAGGTGGCGCTATGACTGTGAGTGAATATTATCATATGGATGACATCAGCTCAGGTCTGTCATCATACATGTAAAGTTTCATTCAGATTGGAGCATGTTCAGAGAGTTAGACCTGCACTTCCTGTGGCATGGCGAAGGATCAGTATTTCGGGGGGGCTGCCATGGCCACACCCTTTGACCGACATAGAAGACTTTTATAACTTTTCATCAGGAAGGTCGGTTGTATGTACAGAACAAATTTCAGGTCTCTAAGACTTACCCCCTAGGAGGAGTTCATCACAGATTTTTCACAGTTAACGCAAGATATGTCACTTCCTGTTGGGTTTAGAGCATGGCTATGATTGACTTTTATGTCTCTCCTGATGTGCTGAACATGCCTGCCAAATTTTGTATCCGTCGATGAAATGTCCTTCCAGTTAGTCTAATAGCACTTTTTAAAATTTTGCAGGGGGCGCTATGGAGCCATTTTGGGACACACATACACAGACCCTATAAAATATCAAATTTTTCACCGGTCCTGATGTGTGTGCAGATTTTGACGCGAATCGGTGCATGTTTAGGCCCTCAAAAAAGCAATTCATTTGGCGGTAAAATAATAATAATAATAATAATAATAATAATAATCTCTAGCATTACAATAGGGTCTTCGCACCATTCGGTGCTCGGACCCTAACTAGCCGAACTGATGAACCCTGCCTCTGTGTGTGTGTGTGTGTGTGTGAGATCAGCATGACTGTGCTATAATGAAATCCTTCAGTGACAGCATGTAGGACAAGTATTCCTGTTGTTACCGAGAGAGAGACAGAAAGGTGGGTGAGAGGAGATGAGAACAACTATAAAATACAACCTAAAAATTGAGTTAGAAAGAAAGATAAAATACAAAATATGAGAAAAAACAAAGTGCGAGACATACAGGAAGAAGGAGAAAGAGGGGAAAGTGCAGGAAAAGGTAAAAAGGTAGAACAGAGGTGGTCTGAAGACTCATAATTCAGACATTTTAGGGGAGTATGCTGAGGTCAACTGGCACTGCTCTCAATGAGACAACAACACGTATGTTCGAAGTGGTTTAAGTCTTTACATATTTAGTTTTTCGATGTGAGAATGCTTTTTGATCTCAGGTGGGAATGAGACGTCTGAAAATGTCTCAGTCTGTCACTTTCTAGAGGAACTGTACAAATGTTAGTTGATAGTGGGAACATAATCTGCACCATCCAAAGATGCTGCTCAGATAAAGAAGTTATTGTGAAAGTGTAGGTGTTTTCGCACTCATGGGCCCCATCCACAGTTGCTGTTATCTGTAATGGCTTTAAACTTCTATGGTACATAAATGACTGGTGGTGTGGTAATTGTGGGTGTTTACTTGTAGAAATGAGCAGAACTAACAGACTCCAGTAATTAGAGTGCTGTCAGTTTCTAACAGCGTAATTCCTGTTCTGTGAATAAATCTTACATTTCACGTGGAACATGCGGCTTTCAAAAGGAGCGCTTTCAAAGGATCCTAGCAGTGGGCTGTCATGCTTTTTATATCCATGACAAACATGATGGGGAAAAAAAGGGCCATGCAATGCCAGATGGGACTTCAGATCTCAGCAGTACGTCTGAGATGAGCTTTAGGTGTCTTGTTTTTGTCATTTTTGTATCATAGTGTGCTTATGATCTACATGCTACCTATTATTATTGCATTCTTTAATTGGCTCCCATTCAGCATCTGCAAAATGACTGCCAGTCTTCCTAGGGAGGGTCCAGTTATTATTATTTATCATAGGTAATAAGTAATAACCAGGAAGTTGTACATGATTGTAATGGATGATGTTGGGGCTAACGGCATCTCCACAAAGAAGGCTCATATGTTTATATCTGTCTACACTGGCTGCGTAATAGCTTTTTATGATACATACAAGCACTACAACTACAGTGTATTGGGCTTTGAGCAGCGCAAGGACACGTGACGCACACCGAAACACTGAGCCTGAATCCATCCAGTGTAGACGGAGCTCTGAAGCTGCTGCTGCTCTATGCCGCCTGCGTACACAAAATAAAGGTAACAGCCAACACAAAATGCCATAAATATATCTAAAAATTAAAAAGATCACTTGTGAATTGACAAATAAAACCAATTCTGAAACGTACAACATAGATCACTAAATATTGTAAAATGCCTGGGCTTTAGATTTTCTGTCCTTTGGGCTGCTAGGCAACGTCGAGCTAAACAGGAAGAAGTTCACAAGGCTTGACCAGGAGTTATATGATCCAGACAATATTATTAAAACTGTCTCCCCAGCAGAGATAACATTACATAGTGTTCCTTCTCTCCCTCCTCTGCCATGAACTCATCTCTATTTTGGTCAGCTTACATCTCGATCCTCTCTCCCCTGCAGCGTAGACACCTTCTGCCATTATTGTAAAATTGGTTTTCATCACAGACTGTATAAAGAAATTGACAAAGCTTCTGTAACATCACCCTGAACAGCACTTTTGAAGCTCGGTGTTTCGGCTCCGGCCGTGTTGGCAGCGCCTAACTTCTCTCGATCCTGGCTAATCCAAAAATGAGCGAAGGGCATGAGGGAAGCTGAGGCATGAAAATGTCTCTGTCCTGTGATTGTACCCACCTGTCACTCAAAGCAGCCACACGCTTTATTATGCATAAATCTAAGTCTTGATACATTTAAACCAGCGAGCTCTAGGAAAACTCACCCCCCTGTGCAGTTGTCATGAACAGGGGAATTAGCTATGCAGACCAAATATATTTTTGGTACCAGGCTGTAAACACGTTTATTCCTGCAATAAAGTTGGGCATTTTAACATGGGGGCTTCAGGAGACTGACTCAGTGTTGGAGTCAGTCTCAAGTGGCCATTTGAGGAACTGCAGTTTCAGCCACTTGTGCACTGGCTTCATTTTGCCACCGAATAGGAAGATTAATGTACATTACTTGTTCAAACAAGGTCACCTCTCAGCAGTTACATATATATATATTGTTCTGATTTAATGTCTATTATTGATCAGTAGAAACACAAAAATATTTTAACAGGTTTTGGTTGCTGAAATAAAAAAACAAGATCTTAATTATACAGTAGTCCCTCGCCATATCACGGTTCACTTTTCGTGGTCTCACTGTATTGCAGATGTTTAAATTGTATATAAAATAGGTAGCATACAGCAGATGAGTAGACGCACAAATGGAAAACGCAGCTACGGCCGCTTCCGCTTGAGCTCGTCGGTCGCTGATTGATTCGCGGTGATGGAAGCCAGCCAGAACCTGCAGTCCCACATGATGGAAATGACTGTCAGAGAACCGGTGACAGTCTGTAGGATTACCCGTAACATCATCATCAGTTTCCTGGTAGGCAGCCAGACGTCTTAGGTGTCGGTGTGTTTAAAATACGGCAAGGTTTTTCCCAAGTGGGCGTTTCAAGTGGATCGCTGCGTCGCTAGTTCCATTATCGGACATGGCTATAGAAGCTTCTCTTGATAGAAGGTTTAAGAGTGTAGAGAGTGTTTAAAGGCATAGGAAGTGTTTATAAGAGTGTGGGAAAGGTCAATAACAGTGTGGGGAGGATTTATAAAGCCTTAAAATATATATTAATAATAAAATAAATATAAGGTTGCTACTTTGCGGATTCCGTCTATCATTGGGGGGTTCTGGAACGTAACCTCCATTACAAGACAAGGGACCACTGTACTGCTTCCTAACCTTTTAACATTTCCCTCACTTTTGAGAATGTTCTGTCTTGATTAAATTAAAATGATTCTAATCATTCAACTGTGTGGTTGCTTTGCATGTAGAGAGATACCATATTTTAAACTTTTCTGTCATATACTTTGCTGTGAATGGAACTTGGATTCAATTTAGAAAATAACCAAAATAATAGAAATGCCAGTGGTCTGTGAAACTTTGTCATAACTCCAGCATCCCACATTTGCAGCACTAGTAGTTGAATTAAAATACCCCACATCATCCACAACATGCCACCACCACTGTTGTTTCAGAGAAGAATGAAATGTTCTGCAAGTCCTGAGCATTTAACACCACTCTCACGTCCTTTAAACTTGCGTACATGCATCCAGAATCATCTGCAGTGGGATTAGACACGTCTTTCCAAGCCTTTTTCTGGCCCTTCACCATGCTTTTAGTTCCCAGAATGCTCATGACCCTATCACATTGTTGAGCTGTCATGTTAATTTGTGTATCGCATTCATTTACATTCTATATTTAAGAGCATGGAGGCAGCTCCAAATGGATTATATAGAATGACGCATGACTGTATTAACCATTAAAATGAGGAATAACATCCAAATTTAGCGTGACTGAGGTATTAACTCAACTCTGGTTGTCATTTGGAATTTTGGCAAGTTATTTGTGAATTCTGATACCTTTTTTCTTTCTTTTTTGCATTTTTGAAGAAAGAAGTCAAATTTTTTGCTATTTGAGGCATGTTTGGTTTGGGATGGTGGAAGACAGTTTCCTTTCAGTGACATGTTTTAACTATAGTCTGCTTCTCTGAGCTCTATTTCAGTAGCAGCTCCTGTCACTTCAATTCACTTCAGGTCATTTCAATTCTGTAGCTCCATATGAAGCCACAGATGAATGAATCAATTTCACTTCACTCACTGTCTGTCTGTCTGTGTGTGTGCGCGAATATATGGGAATGTTTAGGCAGCGGGATGAAAAGGCCAGAGGGTTTTCATTAACACCGGGCAAATTCAAATTCTTTACACACACTACAAATCCTTTTCACACGCAGACACACACATGTGCATGGTATAACACTGACAAATAACACATCAAAACAACCCACAAAGGCAGTATGCATAATTACGCATGCAAATATATACACTAACCTGTTAAAAATGCTAATGCAAATTCTCACACAGACAAATACGCACACAGTTGTTGCCGTACCTTCTCTCTTTTTGTTGCGGAGACATTTTACTTTGGGCAGTTTGGTGAGAAGCTGGCAGTCACTTTCTAAAACAAAAAAGAATCAGAAGAAGAAGAAGAAGAAAAAAACAGCATGAATGGAATATGAAAAATATATAATTGAACAGAATATTGTGCACTGTGTAATATATATATCTTGATCATTTCTCTGAGACTCTGCAGGGCAATTAGCAGCTCATTGAAAAGCTCTTCAGCAGCAGGACGACAATTCAAAGCTTTCAGTTTGACAAGGCAGACATTTGTCTAGTTGCCGTTCAGCCGACTGTGTGCTCCCTGCTGAATTTTTTGAGTTGTATTAATATATTATTTTAGATATGACTGTCTGCTGTTCAAAAAAAAAATACTCTAGTGGAAAGTGTCAAAATGAAAAGAAGAAAAGGAGAAAGGGAAAAACAGAATCGCTGGGATATGAGTCATTTACTGAAGTGAAATGACTATTTAATACATGTTTTGGAGCAACAATGGTATTTGAAAATGATGCCTGTCCTTGCGATATCAAAGCTGCATTCAATAGTTTCATTATTTTTGGAAAGTACAACCTTGAAGTGAATCATTAACATAATGACAGAAGATGGGGAAGACTGTGGAAGAATTGATGGAGAAACGTTCTACAATTCAACACACTGGAAAATACAACTGTTTTGTTTATATGAGGTTTGTCATTATATCTTTAATTATGTCTTCTTATGCTTCATTACATGCTTTAACACAAAGGTGTCGGCATGGCAAATTACAACTTAATGACTAGTTTTGCTCTGGGTTTAGCTAATTTTCCTCACACTTAATTGTTATTCAGGTCTCTCTATGATTGTATGATGAAAAGAACAAATATAAACATGTTTGCTGGGGTAAAAAAAAGAACGCTTGTGTCACACTGTGTTGAAGTTTAGTGACCATGAAAGACTGAAAAGCTCCATCAGAGCCCTTTGACCTACAGGAGATGCTTGGTCGCTCTCCTCGCCATTGAACTTCTCCTTTCAAGTGGGAAACTGCAAAATCTATGTGACAAAAGGCAGAAGCGCTTTGACCCGGACAGAAATGATTTGACTCACATGATTAATGTTTAAAAGTTATTTTTTTGATGTAAAACGAATTTCTCCCAAAAGCTTGGCCGGGACACTTACGTCAAGCTTCTGATCATTTACTACTTAATTTATTTGCATTTCTTAGTCATTTGGTGGTGTTGTTGTGCCCATGTGATGAGGTAGAGCTTGAGAACCTACATGGTGAACATTAACACACATCAAAGATCCATCAATGTAGCAGCGAGGATGCAGAACTCAGTGACCAAATGAGCACCGATTGTTCATATGAATCACCTACTCTGACAAACTGATCGCACTAAAAAAGTGACTATAAAATTATTTGAATGTCTGTCTGAACTATGCAAAGAGTGTAATATTGACTAACTACAACAGTTATTTCTAAACTGTATTGTGATAGTATAATAGTATTTGAATTCCAGGAGCACAGGTGGTAATTTGAAAGTGTACAGAGAAGCTCAGCTAATTGAAAAACCTAAAAATGTAATTATTTTTGGTTAAACAATAAACAGTAGATTTGTACACATACTTGTGTTTGGGAGTGAACAGACACATAATTGCAAATCATGAATTGTGAATATATTTGTCCCAATAAACTACGACACAAGCCTCTCATTAACCTGAATGTGTTGCAACACTTTAGACCTCAGGACCCACTATGTCTCTATTAATAACAGTCGCGACCCAAATTATTGAAGTTTGCTGTTCCTGTTAACAAATTAAGGTGTATTTGGGTGTAGTCTCAACGCATTTTGATACAACTTAGGAAAATTTTGGCTTTTTTTTTTGTGCTAATTTTGGTATATCTGGACGCTTTTGTCAAGTTTTGGGCATATCTTGATCCATTTTGACAGATTCTGAGCACGTTTTGGTTCATTTTCGGGACGTTTTAGCATAAATTTCTCCAACAAGCTGGCAGAGCCAAATGTAGAGATTAACAGTGGGCAGCTACTGGTGTCACCACCACTAAATATCCTGCTATTGAAAGCAAACTGTGTAATAAGAAACACGTCCTTTAAAATAAAAGACTTAATACCACTACTTATTTTGGGGGGGGGCATGCTTCTGCGACCCTCTAAAAATGGCTTCGCGACCCACTTTTGGGTCCCGACCCACCAGTTGGGAACCACTGCTTTAGACCACCAGCAATGCTTGAGAGTTGAGAAATTAAATAGAAAGCTAAAAGCACATTATAAATGGTTTTCAAGTCCAGTTTCAGCCTCTTTACGTGACAGCAGTGTGAATTACAGTGTCACTTTGTCTTGTATGAAACAGTGACTATAATTATGTTCACTTTCATGACCAGTTTAACGTCAGTTCGCTTAGAACATGTCAGAACGGCGTTGCATACTTAGCAACAATAGTGATGTCCAGGAGGATGCTAGTGGGTAAAAAACCACGTGTAAGTCAAAAACCCAAAAAACAAACACTGCAAAAATTAAGAACCACTGGCAAAATATGAACATTATTGAGTGAAACACTGCTGTGTAGGAGGAAGGGAAGGTTTTATTTTCCCTTGTGGTGTTGTGCATCAGTCTGCACATTCAGCTGCAGACTGACATGTTAAAAGCACATATACAGTATCATCAACACTGTTTATCCTGCTGCTGCTCATTTGCACATGTTCTATCTTTGGTTGTTTACCTGCATTTATGATGTGTTACTGCTGATTACTATCTACCGCTGCCTCACCTTGTCTCTGCAATTTCTTGATGTTTTGAATCTGGCGCTATTTAAGCTGCATCACTTTGATTTTCACGTCTGTGACTCTGCACATTCACCATCTGTCCTGACTGGCTGTCAGGTTCGCGAGATGTCTCCATAAAAGCAGGTTGAAAAGGCAGGAAGCTTTTAAAAACCCAGCTGACATTCAACTGTCCCTCCTCTACTACTCCCAACAATGAGCCAGCATTGAGGGTTGTGTGCTGTGATGAGACTTCTGTGTGAGTAGAGTGACAGTAGAGCAGCTTTTAGAGAAGTTGGTATAGTCTTGCATTAAGCATTCAGTGATTCTGTTGGATTTGCTCAGCTTAAAGCTCTGTTGATTTGTACATAATTAATTGCTAAGGAAATGAATTATGAAGAGCTGATTTATGGCTCCTGTTTAGAGCATTGCTTAGTTTTAAAATTTAAAAAAACTGTACTCTCATACAGTGCAACTAGCCTTTCTTGGGAGTGGAAACAGACAGAGTAATACAGCATTGGATGTCTAGGATTCCAACAGGCCAATGACATAACAGGTATTGATGGCTCATCTGTTCTTAATTATCTTAATGATTAATTGTTTATCGATTATAATGATCTAATTGATTAAAAATATATTAACTAATTAGAGCAGACAGGGTACACATAGTTTAGCTGTAGAAAATATATTGCAGATTCACTGTATTACCTGGCTGTTCCACCTGGTGGAGCTTCTCGTTGTTTAATGAGATGGAGTTACACGTGTGTTTGCTGGTTGCCCGTAAAGATTTGCATAAAACAAATCCACCTTCCTGCTATCTAACTGCTAACTGAGGCTTTTGTGTCGATGAACTCTGAAGCATCAAGTTGTGAAAATAGTATCTGGTGGCTGTCTAGGTTAGCTAGCCATCTGAGGCTCATGCTAATGCTAAACTGTAATTTTCAAATGCTAACGCGAACACAGGCTGAGACCTGAGTGCTCTGATGTTTCCAACAACATTTAAACTAACGTGACGAAGTGTATTGATGACACTCTGCCCTGAGAATAAATACATTTTAGAGGTGGTAGTAAATGCTGACAGATTTTCTGGACTGATGAAGTTGCTGCAACAGTATTTGTGGGCATCTGTTCTGGCTGAGCAGATGTTTCCTGCAGCTGGACTGATGTTGACCACAGTGAACAAGTCACTCTATCATGCAGATTATCTATGAGGATTATTTTGATATGAAACTATCATATTTCGCATTTGCTCTGAGGTGACTAATAATATGAATTGTTATTTACTTTGTGAGACAGCAGCTTGTTTGCCATGTAATCTGGTGTTTACTTTGTCTGTTCTTCAAATTTCTAATGTAAGCAAGTTGATTTTGTGGCAAACATTAAGTATTTAAGCATATAATTCTAACAATTTAATTAATTATTGTTAAGTTGATTGATTATCTGTTAAGGAAACTGTTAAAAAAAATGAATCCTTAAATTAGACTGTAAACAAACCAAACAAATGTGGAAAAGCTGATTAGATTTTTTTGATCCTCACTAATGTTTGTGATGTGCATCTGACATTAAATGTGAAAAAAATGACGTTAAAGCAGGGGCCTCAAACTCCGGTCCTCAAGGGCCACTATCCTGCAAGTTTTATTTGTTTCCCTCTTCCGACATGCCTGATTCAAATGATCAGGATCGTTATCAGGCTTCTGAAGACCTTGATGATGAGCTGATCATTTGAATCAGGTGTGTTGGAAGAGGGAACATCTAAAACATGCTGGATAGGGGCACTCGAGGACCGGAGTTTAAGACCCCTGTGTTAAAGAGCTCTGATGTGAAAAGTAGAGTGAAAGGGGTTTGTTGGATGGACCAGCTCCTACAGGTGCAGCTGAGCTGGGTGATCTGGCTGGTATGCCTGTGAGAGACATAACACATGCTCTGTAAAGTTGTGTTTTCCTGAGAGATGCTTTTGGTGTTCATGTTTTACACTTTCAGCAACAAAGTTTTTATGTCTGTAGTTCACATCTATGACTGTATCAAGTACAGACCAGAGTCCCATAGTGCAGGCAGAAGACGGAGCGAACCAGCTGCTCGGCAAGAAGAAAGAGGAGGAAGAACCACAGGGAAAATAGGACTCTTTTTTAGGCCTTCCGTAGTCTTACAAAGGCTGGTAAATACACCAGCATTAAAGAGGCAGACATCACAATTTTTAGATGCTACAAACCACATAAAGCAATGTTTTCTACAGTTCTTCAGCATGAAAATTAAGCTTCATGTACTGCCAACATGTAGGCTGCTTTAGTTTTCAGCTTGCTCTGATTAATGTTAATGAGAGGGAGAAAATATAAAAAAGTAAACTGATTTAATTTAGCTGCTGCTCAAGGCAGAGATTAATATTTAGGCATGGTGATGGTTAACATGCTTTTAATGAAGATGCACGACATCGACTGGGATTCCAATTCTGACATTGTTTCTGCATTAGATCTACTGTATATAAGCGTGGGGAGCACAGACTAAATAAAAAGAAGCTTCTAAGAGAGCTTGTTAAAAAGCTCTCAGCCTTCTGCAAGTGGGTAGCGAGCACTTATTAACGCAGAACAATCTCTAAGAAGATCTTAAGCGACAATGCTTTGGGGAAACAACTCTTGAGTTTCAGGAGGTTCATAGGATGGATTTCGCTGTCATCGCAGCCATGAGATACTTTTGGGAAACTGAGCTGGATTTGAGATGTGACAAGTTGATCTTCAAAACACTCTGCCACGCAAATCGCTACCTTGAAAATCTCACTGCGTTGATTTTGCTGTGCTCCAATTTAGGCTCATTCGTTGAACAGAGAATCTGAAACACTGACTGCTTCGGTTTTTCCAGGGGCTCATTAAGCCTGCAAAAAACACAGGAAACTTAAATGGGGAAGTCTTCGTGGGTCTTTTTGTTGTTTCCTTGAAAGTGCTTGAACTTTGACTTGAAGTTACAGTGAGGAGGATAAATAAACTTGCAACACTTGAGCAACTTTGAACATAGATGAATGAACTATGTACCAGTGAACTCAGACAAAGCTCCGGGAGCAAATGAAATCCTATCATCAGGCATTTGGTTCTGCTGCTCCGCTGTACTTCTATACTCCATTACCTGTATGGTTGTGTATTTCTTATCACTGTTGAACGCCATGACCGTAAAAACTTAAGTGCAGACACACTGTTTTTGATCATATCACTCAGCTCAGCAGATATGGAGAAGTGATTTTCTAGCAGGAGTTGAAAGA
Source organism: Dascyllus trimaculatus (assembly GCA_024666655.1). Taxonomy (NCBI): domain Eukaryota; kingdom Metazoa; phylum Chordata; class Actinopteri; family Pomacentridae; genus Dascyllus; species Dascyllus trimaculatus. Next base: position 8,425,313 of record CM045455.1, on the reverse strand, counting down.
AAAATGGAAAATACAACCAATCAGAACAATTTCTTACTGCGCTGCTTGTAAGAGCTCCAAGCTCCTAACAGTCCATGTTCTCAAGTCTGAACAGACTGTCCCTTGAAGGTAGCATGTACTCAAGTACTGCTCTTAAGTACAATTTAAAGCAATTTGTACTTTGTAACTTCAGTGCTCCCATTATATTCCACTTCAAACTTCTGCTCTACTACATTTCATAGGTTAAAACTTAATATTCCACCACATTTATGTGACAATTACAATAATTGTCAGACAAAACATATGAAAATGTATAAAATCCAATTCATTTTATTAAGTTAAACTACCTAAAATAGTTTTTGCTCCATTGTGAATAGCTACATTAAACAATAATAACAACTGACATTAAAATACTGGATGCACATTCATTTGAGAGTAATAATGACTGATTAATCATTTTGAAGAAACCTCTTTAGGTACTGATCTTTAAAACTTGGGCTGCTACTTTAACACTCATCTTCTCTCCTTTAATTAAACAAATTAAACACATTTATTGCATTTGGCCCCATTTAAGCATAATATAAACTTAAATAATAATGGTACTATAAAGTATTCAGATTATGGCTTTTGATAAAGTGGCCCCTGCATAGGAATAGGACTTGGACAAACTTCTGATGATACTCCTATAATTTTACTTTAACAGAATTTAGTTTGCTTTGCTACTTTATGTATTGTGGTACTGCTGATTTTACTTCAGTATTATTGTCGACCAATGTGTTAGTCTGTCTGTCACGTCACTCCAACTCTCCTAACCTGTCTGTGGCTCTCATTTCTAAACCCACTGGTTTTGAACATGCAAATCTTTAAAAATGGGTTACAATCTGCGCCACATCGTTATATATGTTATTTATAAAAAGGTTCAGTCATTCCCCCCAAAATGTTACTTAGCCATGTGGAAATAGTGCATTTGCTGGGGACTATTTTCAGTCAGGGATTAACCCGCATTTGGTGCTTTCATGAGTATTTGGGGCAGCAGGAAGGTGTGTGTGGGACTGATTAAAATAAACTACAGGGCCCGTGTTCAAGTTAAAGGAGGAACATCACATCCAGTGCAATGGTGTGGTTCACTGGTTCGTTTTTAATAGTTTTTCAACAATAGTGGAGCTCTGTGGCACAGAGGAGGACAATATATCAGGCTTTGGATACACAGAGACAATACTTGTTAGTCGGATCAAAGCATTGTTGGTTTTGGTTACAAAAGTAGAATGTGAGGCAGAGACTTCAGCTATCAGGCTCCTCTGCTGTGGAATCAGCTCCCAGGTTTGAGTTCGGGAGGCAGACACCATCTCTACTTTTAAGATTAGGCTTAAAACTTTCCTCTTTGATAAAGATTATAGTTAGAGCTGGCTTGGGTGAACCTGAACCATGCCTTAGTTCTGCTGCTATAGGTTTTAACTGCTGCACTGCACACCTCTCCTCTACTCCACTCCTTCTCTCTCCGTGCATTTATATACCAGCATTGCTTGTCACTAACTTTGTGTCTTTTCACAGGTGTCTTTGGTTCTGGAGCTACTCGTTTCTGATCTGCCGTTACTGGCCTAACCGACCTTCACAGTGTTTATTACTCTTTTAAGCATTATTGGTCTCTTTTCTATATGCTATCCTGTTCTCTTTTCTTGTAACCCTCACCCCAACCTGTCTAGGCAGATGTCCATCCTCCCTGAGCCTGGTTCTGCCAGAGGTTTTTCTGTCCTGGTGAAACTGGCTTTTGTCTCCCTACTGTTGTTCAAAGAGGATCTAAAGGAAACTTTGGTTTTGTTGGGTTTCCCTGTATATAATCAGTAAGGTCTTCACCTTACTATGTGAAGTGCCTTAAGATATTATATGCTGTGAAAGGGCTCTATGTAAATGTCTTGGTTTTTCATTGGGTTTGTTGACATTAGGAATCTAACCATTTCTTTAAAGTAAGTCTGCACAACTTTTCTGTGTTGGGTATATTCCACCTTGACTTTGTGTCTCTCTGGAGACGGACTGGACACAGCTGCGGAAGAGACAGTGTTCTCACAGCTCATGGGTATCCTCTTTGACCCAGAATGGAGGCTTCCTTTCATCTCCACTTTAATCCTGAAACTGTGGATCCAGCAGCTGTGGACACATTCCTCCCTCTGACCTATTATGTAGGTCTCATCTCTGTTATCTCTGACCTGGAAGAGACGTGGAATGTGTGTCTTTGTAGCCGTATGAGCGTGCGCATATGCGTGTGTCCAGCTGCAGCTCACCGTCGTCACTGAAGTCATCCACCAGAATGATCTCGTGGATGAGGTGAACCGGAGTCCTGTTTAAAACACTGCAGAGAAAGACAAAAGGAAATGTTAGTCTCAAATTTGCACATACACAAGTAAACACCCTGAATAAAAGGATAAATGTGTATGCAATGTACAGAGAGCTGACAAGTAAATGCCAACTTGCAAACACACACATAGACACACATAGTCTCAGGTGCTCATGAATCCATTATGTACGCACTGCACGCCATACGAAACAACATATTGAAAATGTCAGCCCAAATTCCTGTTATGAAAATGTATGACGTGTCGCCTCTAAAAAACTATTTCATTAAAGGGGAAGATTGAAACATAAAAAATTCATAACTTTTACAGGGGGAAAATGAGAAAATGTGTTTTGTTCTGGGTGGGTTTCTGCTCCATTTTATTTCATTATTTCTAGTGTTCAATAACCTCTGTGTTCATCATCCCCTCTGGATAAGGCTGAGGAGAGGAGGACGAAGGGGAGAAGAAGAAGGAGGGAGGGAAGGAGAGAGAGGAGGGAGCAGGAAAAGAGCAGGGGGTTGAAGGAGAGAACAGACAAGTGATCGGAAGAAGAGGTGGATGAAAGGTGATGAAAAGAAAGTAGAAAAGATAAGGAAATTATAGATGAGGAAAGAAAAAAACAGGGTAAAGGAAAGAGAACTGAGGGAAAGAAGCAGAATAAAAGAGGAGAGCAAATGGGGAAAGGAAGGTGGAGGAAAATGAGAGAGGAAGGAGAAAAAGAGAAAGATTATGTTTCCAGAGGATGGATTAAATGAAATGAAGAAGAATGAGGAAACAGGGAGGAGACAGGATATGATGAAGGGATGAAGGAAGACAACGTGGAAAGATAGGAGAGCATGAAGAAATGAGAAGAAGGAAAAAATGGAGACAGAGGAGACATAGACACAGAGAAGAAATGAGGATAAAGAGAAGACAGGGGCTAAAGAGGAAGGAGAGAAGAAAGGGATGAACGTGGGAGGATGGACACAAACAAGGAAGGACAGAAAAGAGAGCAAGAGAGAGGAAGAAGAAGAGAATGAAGGAAAACTAACAGCACGGGAGTTGAGGGAGGAAAGAAAGCTGACATGGAACAGATGAAGGACTTGGTTAGCTGAGTGAGACTGGAGGTACAGAGTGTGGAGAAAAGTTGGGATGAACAGAGGGGAGGTTGATAATGTAAGAGGAGGAGGAGGAGGAGGTGTGGAGCCAACCTGTGAGTCTCTGAGGCACCGGACCCCATCAGGAGAAGTGATGGATGCTCGGAGGGGAGGAGGAGAGGTGGGGCGAGATGAAAGAGTGAGGGACAATAAAGGAGGGGACAGAGAGAGAGAGAGTGTGTAGGGGGAGTGAAAGAGAGAGAGAGAGAGAGAGAGAGAGAGGGAGATGGCAGGCTAGTAAGAGAGACGAATAACCCTGATTGTAACTCTCCCCCTCTGTCTCTCTGTGGAACTGAGGGCCGATCAGGAGAGATGGATGAACGGATTGATGGATGAGATGGAGGGAGGTGGGGGGGTGAGGAGGGAGAGGAGGTAGTGTTGTGGGGCAATCAAATGAGTGATAGAGGGAGAAGAGGCTGGGATAAAGATGGAGGGAGAGACCAAAATCTAATGAAAATAGTGTATTTATCTCATTAGTTTGCATTAAATCCTCCACTGAACGAGTCTATCTGCCTAGCTATCTGTCTGTGCTACAGTGAGGCCGACAGGCATGAATGAATGGACACAAACCTCTTTTCTTTCTTCCTCTCCACCTTCTCTTCTCTCTTTCACAACCTCCCCTCCCTCTAACACACACACACACACACACACACACACGCACACACACACAGGAACACAGGAGTTCCCATTCTCTGGTTCACAGGCCACTAGCTATGAGGCTTAACCTCCCCTCAGGCGTGCTGAGGGAGAAGCTATCTTCAGCTCACAGAAAATATTATCACCGCTGACAATACCGCAGTCGGCTGCCACAGAATAGCAGCTCTATATCTGCACCGCTCATTTCCGACACTCTATATATCAATTTTAGGGGGGAATTTTTTGAAAAATTTTCATTACCTACAGCTGCCATTTGGAGAGCGCTTTCATCCAAAGTGCCTCGAGAGCGTGCATTTTTAGAGGCTGAATGTGCGGCCCCGGTGGGAAGTTAACCCCACTCTCTGGCACTGGTGGCGCTGATGCTAAATGGGTGCTGCTGCAGGACTGCCAGGGCGAGGGGTTCAGTTCCCACGGGAGTCGCCCATGCTCAGCGCGTGTGCAGTCAAGAGTGGAGTGAGGCTGTTTTTGGATGAAGGCGATAAAAGCTGCTGCCAAAACACTTAGCTTCTCCAAAGAACAGAATGAAAACAAGAGGGTTAATGCTACACCATGGTGTTGGCCACGCTGAAGGTCTTCAGCTTTGGTAGCAAACGAGAAAACATGATGATGTTATCAAATGTGCAACTACACAACTGCTCAGTCACTGTGTTCACGGTTCACCTGCAAATGGTATTAAATTTGATGAAAACTTTGAATTAGAACTTCAATTTCCATTGTCAGTTGTAGATATTGTTATTGTATTTGTAGCTTGAGTTGGTAAACTGTATACTTCACCTTTCTTTGTGCACTAAAAACTCGCCACAGCGCCTCCATGAAGGCAGCAGATGTCTTTTCTGAACATGTGACGTAGCTACAAATATACCTCTATTACAGGTTTCAGATTGTCTTGCCTCTCTGCTGGCCAGGATTTATGGATTTTATTTACACCTGAGAAGTGATGCTTTCAACCCTTTGGAGCTACATTTCTTCTGCTCAGTTGGTTACTGTAAAAACACACTGCCACTCTGTCCTTCATGTGAATGGGCTATCTGTGGTGCAGATGGAAAATTGTTTCTCACCACCTCCATTTTCTACAGGTGATGAGTCAAATTAGTATCGACTATTTATGTGGTATTTGACGTTGCTCTGGGTAAAATTTTGCTACCCTTTCACCCTCTTTCAAGCGCTCTCCCTTTCTCTGCCTCAGCTCGGTTCCCTTTCTCTTCCCCTCTCTCTCTCTCTCTGCCTGATTGGTTAGCTGACAGCCAGTTCTTCCATCCTCTACCTTGCTGGAGTAATTCATCACTCGTTTCTCTCCACCTCTGCATCTACCACTCTTTCCATTCATCCACATCCTGCCACCTTTCTCCAACCTATTTCTCTATCGAGACCTCTGACAGCAAAGGAAAAAATTTCACTGCAAAATTACACGTCCAACATTTGAAAAATAAAAATACCCTACTTGCTGTTGAATGGTATTCAGATGAAATGACCTTCTAAATCAACACATTTTTGTAAGACGTAGCAGGAGACGTTAGGTCCTAAGAACACAGGCTTTCTTTTTAAAAGTGTAAACGTCACCTTTTTCACTGCATCTTAAATCTGTCTGGCTCTGATAGAAAGCCTTTCCCAGCAGATCTGTGGAAACTGTTCTTGGAAAGAAATCCTGATTCAGCCACTCAATGTTCTGTTCTGTCTAACCACCAGTGATGCATTATGCTATATATCTGCACCCAGTAAATACTGTCTCATCACTGCTGATCTACGGAGCCATACGTCTACATTCATCAGCCTCAGTCTGGAATCAAAGGCCTACTTTGTCCACATTAAATATGGTCTTGTCCCTGTTAATCTGCAGAGATCTATATTTGCATTCACTAATTACTTTTTCATGACTGTTTATTTAGTCGATGCTGTTTGCAGAACTCATCAGTGTTAATCTAACGGAATAAAAATCACAGGTGATCTGCAATGCTTCATATCTGACTACTCCTGATAAATATTGTGTAATTACAGCTGATAGAGGATGAAAAAATGCATGTACGTAGAAAATGCTATCTGATCAGGAATGTTAAATGCTATCTGATTAACATATAAAACAGTATTCGGTCTAAGATGTTTGCTGCAAGACCCTGGAGTTGAGCCCACAGATAAAGATTTAGATAAGAGTAGATTAGAATCAGACATCAGAGTGGTACGAAGGCCTTTATAAAACAGTGAACTTGCAGTAAAAAAAAAGCCCAAACTATAAATCCACGTCTTCCTAATAAACCCTGAGTGATCAGTTGTAGAGGAAGCGATCAGGACTCTTTACTGTGCGTTTTTTGGGACTACTGAATCAGAAAGTGCTGAGCTGGTGCTGATCTAGAAGTGGCATTTCTACACTCCCAATAAGTGCTGGCTGCTGAGCAGAGCAAGATGGTTGCTTGGCTGGATTACAGACTGACTGATGGACCAAGCGGGTAATTAGATGGCTAACTGAGGGTTATTTTCCAGCCATTTTCAAGCCTGACCTCATCTTAGACTGCTTATATTACCGAAAAAAAAAATCTAAACTAAGACATGGTTTCTGCATTGAGTTTATCAAAAGTGTTTTTTTTTTTTTTGCTTTGCAGAACATAATTAAATTTTGATTATGCTGTAGAAAAGGAAGCAACAAGAGTCTCTTCGAAAATTTTCTGCATTGTTAAGTAATAGTTGGAATAATGTGGTTTTAAACTGTGAACTGAGCCTTTCCATCTACTGGGCAAACCACTGATAATTGCATCTGCATTAAGAAAGAGTCTATACAAATCATATGGAGATGTAGGACCAGTGGAAACTAGCATCAGTTAAAAGAGCAATACCTGCACAGTTCTACCACAAATGTATTTAAATGGACAGTATTTCACTCCTAGTTGGATCTTCACCAGGTCAAAATGCTTGGAAACAGTGACAATTCACTCTCTCTTTACACATATATCTATGTGATAAGTGCCGTTAATCATCCAACTCAACCCAGGCAATTAACCAAGTGGAACTACTGCAACACTGAGCTGTTTTCCACTGTAGGAACATGTGAGTTGTTTTCTGGCAGCCCAAACCTGTGCGCAACTGCAAGATCAGCCCCTGGAAACCTCTTTAAGGGTTTTTTTTTTCGGGGGAGAAATAGCATCTGCTCCAGGGTAGGTACTTCTGAGCAGCTCTAAGAAAATTGCTGCGTGATAATTGGTTAAATTTGGATCATTCTGATTGGTTAGACTCCGACAGAGCAACAGGCTCAATGTCTTCTGTGTGTTGCAGTCTCCAACATCGCCATCAACAATGTAAAATGCACCATACAGGCTTATGTAACAAACCTCCATTGCTCTAATTATCAAGTGCTCATAGAGTTACATCCAGGAACTACCATTTAACATTGCTTAGTGCACTCAAAGTTGATGTCGTGGTCGAAATGTTCCATCCTACGGAGAGAGTGACGAATCATGAGGCCGTTCCTTTAAATGTTTGTGCTTCCTTACGCTTGCCCTGACTTCCTGCAGTAGAAAGCTGCCTAATCCTACACCAAATATATTTCAAAAATTCTAAATATATGTAAAATAGCTGTACTTTATTAGCAAGAATTCCTGTTGTGATTAGAGAGGAGTGACTCTCAAGGACTGCGTACGTCCTTAAAGTAATTTTTAATGAATACATAATCATAAAAAAGGAAACAAAAACCTAACAATTGACTTGTGTGCAGCTTTGTTTATTAAATTTTGTAAATGACAAAGCTCTTCAAAAATGGGCCTGTCTCCAAATTAGCTAGGCTGGCAGTACGATGCCTCATTGCTTGAAAACAGATACAATTTTGCACAAATCTGTTTGTTGGTCAAAAGGAAATGGGAAATGTTCCAGAGTTACAGTAATGTGCTTCCTCTCCTCGTGCTCTTCTCAACCAAAAGTCAATTTCATGTGGTTTACATGTGAGAACAGCATGTGAATTGCAGA